>CM026404.1:78872368-78920497 GCA_014843695.1 Archivesica marissinica
AGGAGAGGAATTTATATAAGATTGTATTTATCTTGTTTTCCAATCCTTTGCAACCTGTGTGTTTAGCCTACAATTCACATGCATATATGCTCTTTGTACAAAAGAAGAACAATAAATAAAATATAGCCTAAAATCGAGATATACTAGGCATGGCAACGACTATCGAGTTAGCTATTCGAATATTCGGTGGGGAAGGTATTCGAATATTCGATATACTTCTATCAAAAACTCAAAATCACTCAAACTCTTATATAAATTGACAAATTAACCAACTTTCTGTTTTATATGTAAACTTCAACTTTTTCCTGTATGGCCATGCAAATATGACGACGACTCATTCAGTTATTGTTATCGGCCACTATTTTTACAAATAAATCTATTGTCACTTGATCGGCTTTCCGTTGAAGGGTGTTTGTTTTTCAAATGGTTATTAGGTTTGATGTTGTACTCGAATATGTTAAATCCAAGATTACACCTGGCAGTTTTATATACACCAACAGCTGGAAAAAACGAAGGCTACAGTGTTTCCCAGGCAACAGAGTCAATGGGCACGGAGACACTTGCCTAATAACCAATGTATAGCCCCAGTATCCCTAAATTTGTCTAACGGATAAATGATATTACCCTACGCTGATGAACATGTGACAAGCGTGCATGCTGCGATAGGCTGTCACTTGTCTAATGCTATAAAGCAAAAACAAAATAGCGCGAGGACAGTATTTATAATCATGTAACCTTTCTGACTTGCACGATGGCTCCCAGAAAAAATGCTATTAATTTAGCAGGGAACTTACAATTAGATCGGCAGGCCCAGTACAAAACAGGGAGACTATAACTACAACATAAAACCTAATAACCATTTGAAAAACAAACACCCTTCAACGGAAAGCCGATCAAGTGACAATAGATTTATTTGTAAAAATAGTGGCCGATAACAATAACTGAATGAGTCGTCGTCATATTTGCATGGCCATACAGGAAAAAGTTGAAGTTTACATATAAAACAGAAAGTTGGTTAATTTGTCAATTTATATAAGAGTTTGAGTGATTTTGAGTTTTTGATAGAAGTATATCGAATATTCGAATACCTTCCCCACCGAATATTCGAATAGCTAACTCGATAGTCGTTGCCATGCCTAGTATATCTCGATTTTAGGCTATATTTTATTTATTGTTCTTCTTTTGTACAAAGAGCATATATGCATGTGAATTGTAGGCTAAACACACAGGTTGCAAAGGATTGGAAAACAAGATAAATACAATCTTATATAAATTCCTCTCCTAATATCGATTTTGAAAACAATGAACAACAGTGAATACCTCGTTGGACAAAGCCAACAACGAAACCAAACTACAACGTCTGCTATAATTAACTGAACATAGTTAATGCATAGCCATCTGTGCTGCCCACTACGGACCAGAGGTCAAGCTTCGCTGAGCCGTTCTAGAGTCCTCCTGTAAATCAACCAATATCCACCATGTAGCTGTGCAATCGAGCAGCATCGTACATGTACTGGATGACTAAGCACATTTTGTATGATCAGAACACAATTCTGGCGAAAGGTAACCAAGAGAAACACAATTAATTTGTTCAGTAATAAAATGTCGAACCTTTTCCACCAGATACGTGAAGCCTGAGAGCGAACAACACACACATATTCCAAATTGACCATTGTGTTAAATATTGACAAGGGAAAAATACCGGATCAAGCCATAAGCCGCAAATTTACCGGTACTAACAATTGCCCGTCCAATAACAGCGCATATGATAAAAACATGGACGGCATTATTTAATTGCCCAACATGGTCGCAGATCTATCTGCAGTTTCGGTTTCTTAGCTTGATCATCTTAATGTCGTCTATTATGGCACATAATCTCCATACAATTTATACAAAGTAAGCAGAAATGGGTCGAGCCAAAAGTTCCTGCATCGTTAGAGACGGTTCTTTCCCAAAGGGTTCGGTTCTTTCCCAAATGGTACGGGTCTTTCCCAAAGGGTTCGGGTCTTTCCCAAAGTGTTCGGTTCTTTCCAAAATGGTTCGGTTCATTCCCAAAGGGTTCGAGTCTTTCCCAAAGGGTTCGGTTCTTTCCCAAAGGGTTCGGGTCTTTCCCAAAGGGTTCGGTTCTTTCCCAAATGGTTCGGTTCTTTCCCAAAGGGTTCGGGTCTTCCCAAAGGGTTTGGGTCTTTCCCAAAGGGTTTGGGTCTTTCCCAAAGGGTTTGGGTCTTTCCCAAAGAGTTCGGTTCTTTAAATCATCCGTATTAATAACTTATTATGCATCGCTTAAATTCCAATAAGTTTAAGCGTTATTTATTTTGCAACGATTGCGAAGCAAGTTCTAACAACTTATATTAATCACTATCGTTTGCGCGGATGAAAGCGTAAATGTGGTCATTCGTGTGGGAGGAAACCGGAATACCCGGAGAAAAACCACCTGTCCGATCTGGCTTCACCGTAACATCTCACATACTTCCCTGTCCGATGATCGAACCCGGGTTACATTGGCGAGAAGCGAGCGCCCTAACCACTCCAAGCATGACTGCAATCCTATAATAACTAGATGTACAACAAATGACATTAAGTGTAACTGTTCATTCATATCTCTCCGCTATTATTGTCACAGTTCACGGCGGAAACGATCACACATCAGACGATTGATACAATACCAAAATCAGCATAAAGTACATTAAAATACGATGATTGTAACGATATGAATGAAATACTACTTAATGTAGACTGAGATAGATCCCACCGGAGTAATACAGTATGATTCTTCTACATACCATTTCTATATAACATAGGCCACGTATGTTGTGTCATTGAGCAAGGCACCTCTCTACATACCATTTCTATATAACATAGGCCACGTATGTTGTGTCATTGAGCAAGGCACCTCTCTACATACCATTTCTATATAACATGGAAGTGGAAGTCGTGATAGCGCAGTTCGCTTCAGGTGCGAAAGGTCCGGAGTTCGAGCCCCGCTGGAGCCGTTACGATTGTGCCCTTAGGCAAGGCATTTAAATTCCACGTTGCCTCTTCTCTCTCCCTCGTGGCGATGGATTCCATCAGGAATGAGGTCTCGAGAGTGATTAATATAAGTTGACATAACTTGTTTCGCAATCGAGCTAAAATAAATTTGTATAAACTATATAACATAGGCCACGTATGTTGTGTCATTGAGCAAGGCACCTCTCTACATACCATTTCTATATAACATAGGCCACGTATGTTGTGTCATTGAGCAAGGCACCTCTCTACATACCATTTCTATATAGCATATGCCACGTATGTTGTGTCATTGAGCAAGGCACCTCTCTACATACCATTTCTATATAACATAGGCCACGTATGTTGTGTCATTGAGCAAGGCACCTCTCTACATACCATTTCTATATAACATAGGCCACGTATATTGTGTCATTGAGCAAGGCACCTCTCTACATACCATTTCTATATAGCATAGGCCACGTATGTTGTGTCATTGAGCAAGGCACCTCTCTACATACCATTTCTATATAACATAGGCCACGTATGTTGTGTCATTGAGCAATGCACCTCTCTACATACCATTTCTATATAACATAGGCCACGTATATTGTGTCATTGAGCAAGGCACCTCTCTACATACCATTTCTATATAACATAGCCATGCCACATTGACATTCGACATACGTATATAAAGCATTACTATTACAGACGGCCTTCTAAAAATCTAAAATGACTAATCTCAGCATGAGGTGTCGCTCATATGTGCAACCGGTAACGACGATAAATAAATGTAAAACACACACACGGCCTTCCATGTCGAAATATCTAGAACTGATAAAACATCTGCTAAAACAATCCTATTTAAATTAGCAACGTATATGAAAACAATCTTTGTATTATAGAAATTCTCTGACGACAGTTTAAAGTCTCTCTTGATAAGTATTCTTGATACTGTATGCGTTTATGCTAAAACATAATGTTCATCCTCTGTTACTAACACAATGAATACACTTGAATATGTATAACCAGTCCCAAGTTTTTCTGTTGGGTTTATTATTAAATTTACTAAGAACTGTCTAATTTGTTGAATGATATTTTCAAAGCAATCAGGCTTAGTGTCTTTACTGAAACATGCACTCATAATGATGAAGGCTTTGGATATTGAAGGCTTTGGATATTGAAGGCTTTGGATATTGAAGGCTTTGAATATTGACGGCTTTGGATAATGAAGGCTTTGAATATGTTGTTCTAATAAGAACGTTGCTGACAAAATATATAATGATGAAGGCTTTGGATATTGAAGGCTTTGGATATTGAAGGCTTTGGATATTGAAGGCTTTGGATATTGAAGGCTTTGAATATTGACGGCTTTGGATATTGAAGGCTTTGAATATGTTGTTCTAATAAGAACGTTGCTGACAAAATACTTCCAAATGGAATTCCGGAAATATTATATTTTTTGAGAACAGAAAAATAAATTGTAAATGAAACTACCCTGAGTTCTTTACGTGTCATGATATTACTGCCGTCAAATATTATATTGATAAAAGTACGTATATCTTCATGCGTTATAGATCTAGAGAATTTATGAAAAGAACAATTGTTTCAACGTTTATACTTCTATATATTATTTCAATATATATTCACAAATCGATCTCTAATTATTTTGGAATTCTGGCAAAATTTCACTTGCGGATATTTTGTCTCAAAAAGTTATATTTCCTGTCAATGAAATGTCAACACAGAAACAGAGATAAATGTCTGCCTTAAAGTTTGAATTTAATTTCTCTTGACTAAGGTATTGCTAGATAGCCTGCTCAATGGCAATTTGGTACGTTCATACCACGCTTGGGTATTTACTTTGTGAAATTAGGGCGGGATTATACATATGACGGTTGGAATTATTTTTTATAGGGACTGGGATATCATAATAATTTACGGGGACTTGGAATACAAGATAATTTGTATGGGCTTGCATATTATATGGGGAATTGAATTGTATTTCATGGGAACTGGGGGTAAAATAGGGAACTGGGTGTCAAGATAATCTCAAGATGGCATTATGGCCTCATTTTTGAAAAGTTATGGCCACATATTTTGGTTGATTATCTAGTGTTCTATTTTTGATAATATTTGGGGTAGTAGATATAGCGGAACTGTAGGGATTGTTGACGTCTACATGTGTATCTAAAGGATGTCTGCTCGATACATCATCAATATACATCAACGGAACTGTAGGGATTGTTGACGTCTACGTGTGTATCTAAAGGATGTCTGCTCGATACATCATCATGTGACATACATGTATATGTACATGTATTTGCTTCTTCAAACATTTAAGAACTGAATGCGTAAAGACATGGGTGTTCCGTTGTATAAACTGTTACGAATATCAGCTAAATAAAGCCAACATAATTGAAAGGTTAAGTGTCTAAAACGTCCCATATCAGCCTAAAAAACTGGAACCCAACACATTGGAGCCTAAAAACGGGCCAATATCAGCCCAAAAAAACTGGAATCTTACACATTGGAGCCTAAAAACGGACCAATATCAGCCCAAAAAACTGGAACCTAACACATTGGAGCCTAAAAACGGACCATTATCAGCCCAACAAACTGGAACCTAACACATTGGAGCCTAAAAGCGGGCCAACGACGGCCATAGATCTATCAGCTAATGTTGTTCGTCGTCTTGGGATGTTAAAGTTAGTGTCACTTTGTGATCTTAGTCTGTACCTTCCTCGAATGGGTACAAACATTTCTCCCAGATATACTGGAGCTGTTCCATTATTGACACGGAATACCATCACTAGATCTTTGAAAATGATTCTGGCTTTAACTGGAAGCCAGTGGAGTTCATTCAGAAGTTCCGCACTTGGTTGTTCAAACGAGGCATTAAGGACTACTCTAGTGGCATGATTTTGGACTCGCTGTAGATTGTCGACTTGGTAGGCTGGAATGTCGGTAAACAGACCGTTGCAGAAGTCGATGTGCGAATGAATCAACCCGTGCACTAATGAATCAGTAGACTTTTTTGTGAGATGTTTACGTATAGCTTTAAGATTTCGTAACAGCACACGTGTTATATGACAATTTTTTTGGATGTGATGGTCGAAGTTGAGTGTATTGGACATGTGAATACCCAGATCTCTGACATGATCAACACATTTTACGTCACAATCGCCAACGTTGACACTAGAAATGTTTAATTTTGATAAATACGTGATGTCTTTGTTGGCTCTTCTGCAAACATAAGCCTCCGTGGCCGAGTGGTTACGGCCATTGACTTCAAATCAATTTCCCCTCACCATTGTAAATTTGAATTATTTCATGTGCGGAAGCTATCCAGCATAAAACAGGTCGGTGGTTCTACCGGATGCACATCCGTGCCGGAAATACTGCTAGAAAGCGCAAGCTGGGACTTCCACCACCATACTAGCTAGAGAGTAACGCTGGACTTAATATGTAACATGTCGTTAATTCCCGCTCTATGGATAGCGCAAATTATGTTATAAATTGTTATTCCAGTGTTTGATTGCAGTAGCATAACATATTGTATTGCTCAATGCTTTACTCGTATTGTTTCCAGTCCTGCAGTTCGAAATATGTTCAACGTGCACGTTTTCGGACTCAATCAGTCTATGACTGCGTCTAAACGCGACGTTCTTGCGCAAATCAACACATTATTGCATCGTTTTCTGTCATAAAATCACCTTACAATTCTAAATAAACGTAAAGATTTGTTTGATCTCATTATATTTCACTCAAGGATTAATTATTATCAATATTACGATTATAATAATAATATGTGGAAGTCGTTGTAGCGTAGTGGTAGCGCGTTATTCTCCCTCCATCGTGGCGATGGATTCCATCAGGAATGAGGCCTCGAGAGTGATTGAGTGATTAATATAAGTTATATGAACTTGTTTCGCAATCGAGTTAAACTAAATTTGTATAAACTAACTATAATACGAGCATACACACAAGCAAACAAATATCCCCCATGTATATATAAAATATCGTTCAAAATGCACTACTCGTTGTATTAAAGGCTTCAAATACAAACATTGCTAATTTCCGTAATATAATGCCATTCCATTTCTCAGTACAACAGTCCTATTGTGTTAGACATATTGGATTTATTTCTGGAATATGGTGTAATGTAGAGTATTCGCAAATCATTGGATCGTACGATTTCAAAAATGCTAACATGATATGTTTGTTAGCGTATCAGATAGTAACTCGTTACCGGTGATGGAGTTCATTAAAACTATGTGACTGGTATATTTAGAGTACTTTTATGGACGGCGAATGACGTTGATTCATGTGATGCTATTAGTTTTATCAGTGAAAGAAATGCTATTTTCCACCGTTTTGAAACAGTGGAAGATGACACTTTCTCGGCCACTGTTTCTTGTGCTTCGTATTCCTATTCAGTGAAAGAAATGCTATTTTCCACCGTTTTGAAACAGTGGAAGATGACACTTTCTCGACCACTGTTTCTTATGTTTCGTATTCCTATTCAGTGAAAGATATGCTATTTTCCACTGTTGCAAAACAGTGGAAGATGACACTTTCTCGACCACTGTTTCTTGTGTTTCGTATTCCTCCACGGTTAGATGTATTTTTTCGTAGTATAGCTATTTTCTGACAATCACACGAATCCACCTGTTATATGATATACCCAGTCATGCCAAGACCCGAACGCACGATCCAAGATACCTGTATTAAAAGAATTATAAATTCAAGACGGAAGAGTGGTTCGGAAAACGTTGTGTTCTTTTCTTTATTTGTTTGTAATTCTAAGAATAATATAATGTTCACCGCATCAGAAGAACAATCGCGAAGGCTGTAGATAATGTTAATATACTAGAGTACATAGAAAACGCATACTTCGGATAAGTGTGTTTTACATGAAAAACTATAACTATATAAATACATAGTTTTAAACGTTTTGGAATAATTTTAGTTGTTCAGTTTGTGTTTTGTAATAAAGATGTGATATATCTTTGATGGAATCCTTCGTATTTTATGTTCATGTAATAATAATCATATAATGTAGGTGTGTGTTTTCAATGTCCTCTAGTATATAATGTAGGTGTGCGTTTTCAATGTCCTCTATTATATAATATAGGTGTGCGTTTTCAATGTCCTCTATTATATAATGTAGGTGTGCGTTTTCAATGTCCTCTATTATATAATGTAGGTGTGCGTTTTCAATGTCCTCTAGTATATAATGTAGGTGTGCGTTTTCAATGTCCTCTAGTATATAATGTAGGTGTGCGTTTTCAATGTCCTCTATTATATAATGTAGGTGTGCGTTTTCAATGTCCTCTAGTATATAATGTAGGTGTGCGTTTTCAATGTCCTCTAGTATATAATGTAGGTGTGCGTTTTCAATGTCCTCTAGTATATAATGTAGGTGTGCGTTTTCAATGTCCTCTAGTATATAATGTAGGTGTGCGTTTTCAATGTCCTCTAGTATATAATGTAGGTGTGCGTTTTCAATGTCCTCTAGTATATAATGTAGGTGTGCGTTTTCAATGTCCTCTAGTATATAATGTAGGTGTGCGTTTTCAATGTCCTCTAGTATATAATGTAGGTGTGCGTTTTCAATGTCCTCTAGTATATAATGTAGGTGTGCGTTTTCTATGTCCTCTAGTATATAATGTAGGTGTGCGTTTTCATGTCCTCTAGTATATAATGTAGGTGTGCGTTTTCTATGTCCTCTAGTATTAATGTAGATGTGCGTTTTCAATGTCCTCTAGTATATAATGTAGGTGTGCGTTTTCTATGTCCTCTAGTATATAATGTAGGTGTGCGTTTTCTATGTCCTCTAGTATATAATGTAGGTGTGCGTTTTCTATGTCCTCTAGTATATAATGTAGGTGTGCGTTTTCTATGTCCTCTAGTATATAATGTAGGTGTGCGTTTTCTATGTCCTCTAGTATATAATGTAGGTGTGCGTTTTCAATGTCCTCTAGTATATAATGTAGGTGTGCGTTTTCTATGTCCTCTAGTATATAATGTAGGTGTGCGTTTTCAATGTCCTCTAGTATATAATGTAGGTGTGCGTTTTCTATGTCCTCTAGTATATAATGTAGGTGTGCGTTTTCAATGTCCTCTAGTATATAATGTAGGTGTGCGTTTTCTATGTCCTCTAGTATATAATGTAGGTGTGCGTTTTCATGTCCTCTAGTATATAATGTAGGTGTGCGTTTTCAATGTCCTCTAGTATATAATGTAGGTGTGCGTTTTCTATGTCCTCTAGTATATAATGTAGGTGTGCGTTTTCAATGTCCTCTAGTATATAATGTAGGTGTGCGTTTTCTATGTCCTCTAGTATATAATGTAGGTGTGCGTTTTCTATGTCCTCTAGTATATAATGTAGGTGTGCGTTTTCTATGTCCTCTAGTATATAATGTAGGTGTGCGTTTTCTATGTCCTCTAGTATATAATGTAGGTGTGCGTTTTCTATGTCCTCTAGTATATAATGTAGGTGTGCGTTTTCTATGTCCTCTAGTATATAATGTAGGTGTGCGTTTTCTATGTCCTCTAGTATATAATGTAGGTGTGCGTTTTCTATGTCCTCTAGTATATAATGTAGGTGTGCGTTTTCTATGTCCTCTAGTATATAATGTAGGTGTGCGTTTTCAATGTCCTCTAGTATATAATGTAGGTGTGCGTTTTCAATGTCCTCTAGTATATAATGTAGGTGTGCGTTTTCTATGTCCTCTAGTATATAATGTAGGTGTGCGTTTTCAATGTCCTCTAGTATATAATGTAGGTGTGCGTTTTCTATGTCCTCTAGTATATAATGTAGGTGTGCGTTTTCAATGTCCTCTAGTATATAATGTAGGTGTGCGTTTTCAATGTCCTCTAGTATATAATGTAGGTGTGCGTTTTCAATGTCCTCTAGTATATAATGTAGGTGTGCGTTTTCAATGTCCTCTAGTATATAATGTAGGTGTGCGTTTTCAATGTCCTCTAGTATATAATGTAGGTGTGCGTTTTCTATGTCCTCTAGTATATAATGTAGGTGTGCGTTTTCAATGTCCTCTAGTATATAATGTAGGTGTGCGTTTTCCATGTCCTCTAGTATATAATGTAGGTGTGCGTTTTCCATGTCCTCTAGTATATAATGTAGGTGTGCGTTTTCTATGTCCTCTAGTGTATAAGTTGTATCTCAAACAATTGTTATGAATTTAAATCAGTTGTTCTATGATATAATCGGCTATTTTTCTGTATACTCTTCAACATTTTATTAACGGCACCCGAGTGCGAAATTGCAGTTACATCTATGAAGTCAAATAAAAGCTCTGGTCTCGATGGGCTGAATTCTACAACAAATTCTGGAGTATTATAGGTCAACCATTAATAGATGCATGGATTCAATAATTAACAACTCACTGTTTCACAAAGACCAGGTGTTTAAAGGTATTAAACATTGATTATAAAATTGCAGCACGAGTTCTAGCTAATCGTCTCCAAAAGGTAATACATAAAATAATAAGCATGGACCAACATGGATATATAATAAAACTAGATTTATTGGATACAATCTACGGCAAATACAAGACATAATCGGCTATAAGAAATTACTTTCATATTCAATGCTTTAAAATATTTCGGATTTAAACACAACTTCATACAATGGATAAAACTTTTATATAGCAATTGTTTCACATACATAATTAATAATGGATGTATGTCGACAGTTATTTGTCCTAGTAGAGGTATTCGACAGGGTTGTCCTATTTCATTATTATTATTTATCATTGCGGCAGAAATTATGGCGCTTCGAATTCGACAGAATAACCAAATTTCTGGAATAAATATTAAAATAGACGATATTACATACTCAAAAATATCTCAATTAGCCGACGACACAACGCCTTTTCTTAACTCACGCGAAGACGTTGTACAATCTCTGTCTGAAATCGATACATACGGAACCTTTCTGGACTTAAATTAAATAAAGACAAAACCGAAGGACTATGGATTGGTAATCTAAAAATAAGACATGTAAAGTTGGTGGCATAACATAGAATTCTACCCCTATTAAAGCGTTAGGCATCTACTTTGGAACTAATAGTTAGGCATCTACTTTGGAACTAATAGTTCGGAATGTAATCAATTGAACTGGAATGAAAAAAATCGAGAACAGTTAAACAATAATCAATAAATGGACAAAAAGAAAACTTAAGTTCTATGGGAAGATACAAATAATTAAAACACTTCTCATACCTAAGTTTACGTATGCTATCCATTCGATAGTTGTGCCCAAGAAGGTTATATCAGAAATAAACACAATCATATACAATTTCTTATGGGATAATAAAAATGAAAAAATAAAGCGTACTACATTAATTGGAAGCAAACTTGACGGTGGTCTTGAAATGATTGATCTAGATTCTTATATAACAGCTGTTAAATCAAAATGGATAAAAGCGTTATTGAGTAATAAAAATGCCAACTGGAAAATAATCCCGAGATATTTCTTCCAAAAATTGTGAAATATATTTTTTATTCATTTACACAAATATAGATAGTTTAAAGAGATAGATATATTGCCAGCGTTTATAAAGATATAATAGATATATGGATCAAGATCAACAATAAAATCAAAACACAAAGCCTAAGAGATGTTTTGTGACATTAGAACACAATTGATCTGTGGAAACAATTACATCAAACATGGTGGGAAATGTTTATTTTATCTACATTGGATACAATCTGGAATTATTTACATAAACGATCTTCTGGGTGATAACGGCTCAATCTGTGAAGCTATAGTTTATAATAAACTAATAGATAAACGAAATTGGATAGCGGAATACAATGTACTAAAACGAGCGTTACCAAAGAGATGGATTGAAACGGTCTTGACAGAAACATCAAACGTTACAACTATTTTAAGACTTCCATCGATCAATAAAAAAAACCGTTCGCTGATACTGATACCAAAGATATATATCGATATATGGTTTGTTCAAAATTTACTAAGCCATATATTCATAGATTCTGGTCCACCACTCTTGTTGAGCGAATTGACTGGACACCAGTATACAGGTTTATCAATAATATTCCCGACCATAGACTAAAGCAATTTAAATATAAAATTATAAATTATATATTTCCAAGCAAAATATTGCGACATAGATGGAAAATGGTCTCCTCACCAAACTGTTTTATTTGTAATTGTCCCGGAAACATATGAACACGTCTTCATTACACGTACTTCAGTTGATGAAATATGGAGTCACATAGCAATCATGCTACGTCAAATTGGAATCGGAAACGAAATAAGAGCACTCAACTATATGATTCTTGGATATAAAGTGATGTACTCCAAGTATTTTTTCATCAACGTAATTCTTTCAGTAATTGGTTTTAGTATTTACAAATCATATTTTTTAAGTGGTGATAGTAGATCTGTTAATGTCAATATATATCGTATATTTAAACAGGAGTTTTATCTCCTGCATAAATATTACGAAAACTCGAATATTAATGGCATACAATTTTTAAAGCAATTAAACGACTACCTACATGATAATTAGCACGATCACATCAGTATTTAAAAAAACAACTATATATAAGTGTATATTATATATGTAGATTTTAGATTTTATTCTTTATTTACGTCTCATCAATGTACAACAAACAACATTCAATATGTATGTGTGTAAATGTATATGTATGTATATATGTATGATGTGCGTATGTGGCACATATGTGTGTTTTTGTGAATGCATTTGCATGCATGTATGAGCATTTTATGTATGCATTAATATACATGTATGGGTGTATATACGCATGTTTGTATATATACTTTAAATTATTATGGCAATAACTTACATTTGCAATTGGCATTTGCAATATGTGAAAGAAACCCCATCGCTAGACGTAGTCTGCCTTATTATGTTTCGTTATTATAAAAAATGTTTCTGAAATTAAAAAAATTAAACAAAACGGTCTAGACGTGCAATGTGTGGAGGAGGTTAGATCGGCATCTACATATGTACACCGTGTTTACTCTAACTGTTACATCTATCACGGATATTGTGGAAGTCATGATAGCGCAGTGGATGGGCGTTCGCTTTAGGTGCGAAAGGTCCGGAGTTAGAGCCTCACTGGAGCCGTTACGATTGTGCCTTTAGGCAAGGCATTTAAATTCCACGTTGCCTCTTCTCTCTCCCTCGTGGCGATGGATTCCATCAGGAATGAGGTCTCGAGAGTGATTTATATAAGTTGAAATAACTTGTGTCGCAATCGAGCTAAACTAAATTTGTATAAACATCTATCACGTGTTCATCGCTGTCAAATTATCACTGTGCCACTACATAGTTTACAATTCATATTTCACATTTCCCGATATAATGTATTCAAGTAATCACATGGGAATGTTCGTTTGCCGATCACATGTCTATATCAATTATTACCACATTAGTCTTACTAAATGTAGTCGTAAAGGGGATTCTGCCTGAGCTTTGCAGCATGCTTTATAGATAGTCCCGCAACACATTATGTCATTATTTAATGTACAACAAGCCAGTATTCTGCTTTGTACAATTAGATGTCAATCTGTTTACAGCTAAGGTGCAACATGATAATGTGCTTAGAACACAATTTTCGCGGCAGAATGGTAATAACTCCATTACATATATTTCGTATTGCACTAGTGTATTAAGATTATGCAAATGAGCATTGTCCGAGCACATCGGAATACCGTATGTATGTATGTATATTCATACGCGCTGTCAAAATAAAACAAGCAAACGAAATTGCGTCAAAAGCAGAATTCCCACAGACGAACACTAATTCAAGGTTCACAGATAAAGCAGAACATGAAACAAACAACACAGAAACACTTGATTTGAAATCCATAAAAGCATTTTGAAGAGTCAGCGATTATTAATCATCGTGAGATTCAGTACATTAAAAGGTTAAATTAAACAACTTTCTGTGTCAAGATCTTCATGAGAGTGCGCAAACAGAACACATATATAACAGTGGAGTATTAACATTCCTGTCTGAAAGGGATTTCTTTCAACTTTTGATTTGAATATGAGACGAAAACATGATGGTGAATGTCTTTAGTACTTGGAGTGCATAGAAGGTGTACACGAGTGGGAAAACCTAACTACAGACAGATACCATGTGCACAATTTATGAAATGTGAGCAGAGTGAAGATCTGTGGGGAAATAGTCTGAACCGGGAAAACCGTATATAGCCTACACAGCTGCTACTACAATGCACGTACCTAGACATTAATGTTAATAGCTTAGGAGAAATGCTATCGGCATTAACCAATTGAGCTCCACGATGAAGAGATTGGCAAACGGTCATGCGCAGACTACCGAGACACGTCTATCTAACAACAGCGCATGGAAACATGTAATCCAGAAATGGGACAATAACAACGTTCCGGGGAAAGTAAATACGCAAATACTCGCAAATAAGAACATAGCATGTGTTAGTTTATACAAATTTATTTTAGCTCGATTGTGAAACAAGTTATTACAACTTATATTTATCACTCTCGAGACCTCATTCCTGATGGAATCCATCGCCACGAGGGAGAGTGAAGAGGCAATGTGGAATTTAAATGCCTTGCCTAAGGGCACAATCGTAACGGCTCCAGCGGGGCATTTGTTAATAGCTATTCACATAGCAATCATAATACATGTATACACATACTTTGGGATACTTGTACAATGTATGCAACATATGAACTAGATAAAATACAGCATGAAGCTGCAAGAATTGTAACTGGCGCTACACAACTTATTTCTATTCATGCCTTTCAAACAGAAGTAGGTTGGGAAACACTTTCTGACAGAAGACACAAACACCAACTTATCCTACTTTATAAAATGAAAACGAATCTTGTCCCGTCTTATATTTCATCTCTTGTTCCACAAGATGTTGGCCAATCCACTCGGTATAACCTTAGAAATTCTGATAATCTGCTAACTATTCCAGCTAGAACTACCCTATATTCAAATTCCTTCCTTCCATCGGTACTTCGTGAATGGAACAGCTTCCGTAACGAGGCTAGAACTATTCAGTCACTGGATTCTTTCAAGGTCTTTCTTAACACTAACAAAAGTAAAATTGGAAAACTAAACTAAAGGATATTACAACCAACATCGTAATGTTCCTTGCTGTACACGAATACATTATTGGCAGTGAAAGTTTCTGAGATGGATGATTTCTAAAAGGTCCACATGGCGGATTCCAATCTGAATGCTGTCGTTATTGACACAACAACCGATCCTATTCAACCACGTGTCTCTATACTAATCTCTTTTTCTTCTCGTGCTCCGATTTGATAGTTCAGGTTCTTACTTCAAATATTCCTTTAAATATTAACTATTTTCATATTTACATCCAAAACTATTGACTCACTAATACAATACGTTCTGAAATTCATTAGCATATACCTAGAATAGAGTTCACGTATTTTCATTGGTATGTATAATTATATTATTTTCCTGCCTATTGTATATCAATCAATTGATAGGGATAGTGAGAAGAACTATATACGTTTTCTTTCGTTCTAATCCCTTTTAGTCTACTGATGTTAAATTATATGTAAACTTTTCATTTCTTGATTACATGTACAAATACTGAAATAATTAATGTTTAAACTAAACACTATAAGTCCTGCACTGCGGGATATTAACACTACACAATCATCCTGCCCCACTCACTGTATTCATGATCATACAGCCATGTTCAACTGCGGTAGCAATTCCAAAGTGCCCAAGCTCCGAGTGAATGATTTAACAACAGCTTCGACGTCAAAATTCTTTGTTGTAATTTCAACATATAAACCAGCTTCAGAATATCAAATATGCAAAGTCCATGCAGGATGAGAATCCGATTAATTGATTTACATTCATTGAAAGTAACACATTTTGACTCATTTGGTAAATACGTACTTGTTGATTTAAATATCATGCATCACGTCGATGTTTATATTGTATATATATTTGTTATATTATGAATATCTCATGTTGTTGCTTCCTGAGAATATGAAAATAAGCTGAATAATTGTGACGTCATCGTCGCGTGCTCCATTCACACGATTGATTTAAACATATGTATTCGTCTTTCTATAAAATGTGAACTTATTTTTGTTGCGTTTACTATTATTCTACAACCTACCACATAGCGCACTTCATTGATTGTAGCGGAAGTTTTGCACATGCGCGATATTGTTTTCAATGGGATCCTATATTCCTTTTCACATGTAATTTACTTTAATTTAACTCGTCTTGAAAACCTTGCCAGAATGCCATTCAATATTCCATTGCTAGCTATAAACGTAATAACTATCCTGATGTCGACCATAGTTAATGAACATATGTCAGAGTGTATGGCATATTTGTGACATGCCATTCCATATTGTTACATGACGCTAAAATTCCAGCTTCTTTTAAATGATTGTGTTTCATAGGTCAAAGCAATTTACGTGATTAAAGATTATAATTTGACGGACCTCGTCGCAAGAAAAGGAGTGTCTTACATTACAGTTTACGCTGTTCCAAGGATGATCTATTTACCTCAGTGTTCCGGCACACGGTAAGTTGCAAATCTTGACTAAAACATTTTAAATGCAGTGTGCTATATTTCTTTGTGCAATTGAAAAGAATAATTAATGTAAATATAAGAAATGAATCATGGGTTAATAGTTTTCATCGGGTATGGACTACATTCGGCCTCCACACACGTTAACCACAACCAATGTAATTCATACCTCGATGGAAACTATTAACCCGCTATTCATTATTTAAGTAAATGCACACCGTAATAGGCTGCTAAGTGATAGGTGACAACAGTTCATATTAATTTAAGAAATACTATTTGTCTTTCAGTTATTTATTGGCGAATAAAACATGGTATTGAGTTCTGACGCATAGGAATTAACCACGCAGATCGTATTTCTAAGTTGTTAATTTCGGCAATCAGAAGGTTGTAAAACAACAAATAAATTGCCTACGTAATACATAGTAAAAGTAAAATCATACTGTCTGTTCATTTATATTTCCTATCTTTCATTTCTTCTGATACCACATCCACTGTGAAGAGGTATTCAAATCAGCCTGAAACACACCAAGACTATTTCACATTTTAAGTTTCAAATAGCCAGTGCTCACCTGTGAATAAGGTCACTGTTTACACACAGTATTCCTCCGCCAAATAATACTCTATACCAACCTTCACCTTGCAATTGGCCTGAATTCTTATACCACATCTTTTCTACATCATCAACTAGTCTGAAGTCTTCTCAAGTCACATAATTTCTCAAAAAACACAAAAAAAAATACACTGCTTGTCATGACATGAAAATGCATTTTTACCAAAAAGACAAATTTACTATATTAGTTATTGGGACTACATTCGACCGCGGATGCACTTCTGCCTCTTTACGTATATACAACCAGAACGACAAACCATGTTTTGTTTGACTATAAATTACGCAAATACCAATATTAGTTCGATTCTAACATGACCCAGAATTCTAAGAAGCGCATACATAGTTGAAGAATGTTTAACGCGCGTCTATGAAGTCACAAAACTACAAACCATGTTTTATTGCAGGCTGAAGCTCGGTAAATTCCTGCTATACGTGTACAGACAAAATGGCGAATCATGTTAGAATTGTAGATATATCGTCTGTATGTACAACATCATTGGATAAGGACACGTGTATGACAGAAACATTGCAGCCAGAACCTAACGTCATTGCGCAGACAAACTTGTGATTTAAACGAGGCAAATACACATAAGATACCATCAGTTGTACAGTGCTACCTACTGCTGTACATCAATTGAAACGTTCCGGAAAGAAAGTAGTAAAATGTGTCGACAGGTTTGCCAGCACTATGACAAGGCAGTTCGTCTGCGTGGTCGTTGATTAGACATGCGGTTGTGCATGGGGGAGGAACTATGATTGTCGCACGTCATCACCGCACACTCACGGTCAACTTGCACATTTGTGAACCAGTTCATGAAGTGAAAGACGGTAGTAAAATTTAATAGGAAGACCAACAAAAAATATAATGAAAATTAGGCATAAAGATTAATTCATATTCAATAGGGAATTGTTTCTTCAGAATGAATCTCTGTCAATGGCCGACAAAACCATTATCAAATCCGCGTAGGAATACATACCAAGCTTGAAATAAACCCACGCTAATAATACAGCAATAGAAATAGTAATGATGACGTTAAAACGGAAGATGAATGGGCTTCACAAACGCAATTTCCTGTAATTAAAAAGACTAATTTAGAAATCTTCTCATTTTATGCAATGTGTGGTATTGTTGCAGTATTCTTTATTGTTTTGTATGTACATGCAGACGAAGTGTTCAAGGATATATGCAATTGAAGCTTGTTAGTCAATATTCCAGACCAAGTGATGCAATGCAAAATCGATCGTTTTCTAATATTGATAAACTTGTTTGCCCAATTAATTTTGCATTATGTATATCTACCTACGGTTGTAGTAGTACTATTTATTTACATCTCATCATTGTACATAATGTATGCAAAGTTAGTTTAGCTCGATTGCGAAACAAGTTCTTACAACTTATATTAATCACTCTCGAGACCTCATTCCTGGTGGAATCCATCGCCACGAGGGAGAGAGAAGAGGCAGCTTGCAATTTAAATGCCTTGCCTAAGGACACACTCGTAACGGCTCCAGCGGGGCTTGAACTCCGGACCTTTTGCACATGTATCATTTTACATACAGTATTTACAATAACGTATATATATATATCATATAAGTACAATGTCACTCCAACACGGAGTATTATGCCACTCCAACACTGAGTTATATACCACTGCAACACGGAGTTATATACCACTGCAACACGGAGTTATATACCACTACAACACGGAGTATTATGCCACTCCAACACGGAGTTATATACCACTGCAACACGGAGTTATATACCACTACAACACGGAGTATTATGCCACTCCAACACGGAGTTATATACCACTGCAACACGGAGTTATATACCACTACAATACGGAGTATTATGCCACTCCAACACGGAGTATTATGCCACTCCAACACGGAATATTATGCCACTCCAACACGGAGTTATATACCACTGCAACACGGAGTTATATGCCACTACAACACGGAGTTATATACCACTCCAACACGGAGTTATATACCACTACAACACGGAGTATTATGCCACTCCAACACGGAGTTATATACCACTGCAACACGGAGTTATATACCACTGCAACACGGAGTTGTATACCACTACAACACGGAGTATTATGCCACTCCAACACGGAGTTATATACCACTGCAACACGGAGTTATATACCACTACAATACGGAGTATTATGCCACTCCAACACGGAGTAGTATGCCACTCCAACACGGAGTTATATACCACTGCAACACGGAGTTATATACCACTACAATACTGAGTATTATGCCACTCCATCACGGAGTATTATGCCACTCCAACACGGAGTTATATACCACTGCAATACGGAGTTATATACCACTGCAATACGGAGTTATATACCACTCCAACACGGAGTTATATACCATTGCAACACGGAGTTATATACCACTGCAACACGAAGTATTATGCCACTCCAACACGGAGTTATATACCACTGCAATACGGAGTTATATACCACTGCAACACGGAGTATTATGCCACTCCAACACGGAGTTATATACCACTCCAACACGGAGTTATATACCACTGCAACACAGAGTTATATACCACTGCAACACGGAGTATTATGCCACTCCAACACGGAGTTATATACCACTCCAACACGGAGTTATATACCACTGCAACACGGAGTATTATGCCACTCCAACACGGAGTTATATACCACTGCAATACGGAGTATTATGCCACTCCAACACGGAGTTATATACCACTCCAACACGGAGTTATATACCACTACAACACTGAGTTATATACCACTGCAACACGGAGTTATATACCACTGCAACACGGAGTTATATACCACTGCAACACGGAGTTATATACCACTGCAATACGGAGTATTATGCCACTCCAACACGGAGTTATATACCACTGCAACACGGAGTTATATACCACTGCAACACGGAGTTATATACCACTGCAATACGGAGTATTATGCCACTCCATCACGGAGTATTATGCCACACCAACACGGAGTTATATACCACTGCAATACGGAGTATTATGCCACTCCATCACGGAGTATTATGCCACTCCAACACGGAGTTATATACCACTCCAACACGGAGTTATATACCAATCCAACACGGAGTTATATACCACTGCAACACGGAGTATTATGCCACTCCAACACGGAGTTATATACCACTGCAACACGGAGTATTATGCCACTCCAACACGGAGTTATATACCACTGCAATACGGAGTATTATGCCACTCCAACACGGAGTTATATACCACTCCATCACGGAGTATTATGCCACTCCAACACGGAGTTATATACCACTCCAACACGGAGGTATATACCACTACAACACGGAGTAGTATGCCACTCCAACACGGAGTATTATGCCACTCCATCACGGAGTATTATGCCAATCCAACACTGAGTTATATACCGCTGCAACACGGAGTTATATACCACTGCAACACGGAGTTATATACCACTGCAACACGGAGTTATATACCACTGCAACACGGAGTTATATACCACTGCAACACGGAGTTATATACCACTACAATACTGAGTATTATGCCACTCAATCACGGAGTATTATGCCACTCCAACACGGAGTTATATACCACTGCAACACGGAGTTATATACCACTGCAACACGGAGTTATATACAACTGCAACACGGAGTTGTATACCACTACAATACTGAGTATTATGCCACTCCAACACGGAGTATTATGCCACTCCAACACGGAGTTATATACCACTGCAACACGGAGTATTATGCCACTCCAACACGGAGTTATATACCACTGCAACACGGAGTATTATGCCACTCCAACACGGAGTTATATACCACTGCAACACGGAGTTATATACCACTACGACACGGAGTTATATACCACTGCAACACGGAGTTATATACCACTGCAACACGGAGTTATATACCACTACAACACGGAGTTATATACCACTGCACCACAGAGTTATATACCACTACAATACTGTGTATTATGCCACTCCATCACGGAGTATTATGCCACTCCAACACGGAGTTATATACCACTGCAACACGGAGTTATATACCACCACAACACGGAGTTATATACCACTGCAACACGGAGTTATATACCACTACAACACGGAGATATATACCACTGCAACAGGGAGTTATATACCACTACAATACTGAGTATTATGCCACTCCATCACGGAGTATTATGCCACTCCAACACGGAGTTATATACCACTGCAACACGGAGTTATATGCCACTCCAACACGGAGTTATATACCACTGCAACACGGAGTTATATACCACTCCAACACGGAGTTATATGCCACTGCAATATGGAGTATTATGCCACTCCAACACGGAGTTATATACCACTCCATTACGGAGTATTATGCCACTCCAACACGGAGTTATATACCACTGCAATACGGAGTGTTATGCCACTCCAACACGGAGTTATATACCACTCCAACACGGAGTTATATACCACTACAACACTGAGTTATATACCACTCCAACACGGAGTTATATGCCACTGCAACACGGAGTTATATGCCACTACAACACGGAGTTATATACCACTACAACACGGAGTTATATACAACACGGAGTTATATACCACTGCAACACGGATTTATATGCCACTCCAACACGGAGTTATATACCACTCGAACACGGAGTTATATACCACTGCAACACGGAGTTATATACCACTACAACACGGAGTATTATGCCACTCCAACACGGAGTTATATACCACTGCAACACGGAGTTATATACCACTACAACACGGAGTATTATGCCACTCCAACACGGAGTTATATACCACTGCAACACGGAGTTATATACCACTACAATACGGAGTATTATGCCACTCCAACACGGAGTATTATGCCACTCCAACACGGAATATTATGCCACTCCAACACGGAGTTATATACCACTGCAACACGAAGTTATATGCCACTACAACACGGAGTTATATACCACTCCAACACGGAGTTATATACCACTACAACACGGAGTATTATGCCATTCCAACACGGAGTTATATACCACTGCAACACGGAGTTATATACCACTGCAACACGGAGTTGTATACCACTACAACACGGAGTATTATGCCACTCCAACACGGAGTTATATACCACTGCAACACGGAGTTATATACCACTACAATACGGAGTATTATGCCACTCCAACACGGAGTAGTATGCCACTCCAACACGGAGTTATATACCACTGCAACACGGAGTTATATACCACTACAATACTGAGTATTATGCCACTCCATCACGGAGTATTATGCCACTCCAACACGGAGTTATATACCACTGCAATACGGAGTTATATACCACTGCAATACGGAGTTATATACCACTCCAACACGGAGTTATATACCACTGCAACACGGAGTTATATACCACTGCAACACGAAGTATTATGCCACTCCAACACGGAGTTATATACCACTGCAATACGGAGTTATATACCACTGCAACACGGAGTATTATGCCACTCCAACACGGAGTTATATACCACTCCAACACGGAGTTATATACCACTGCAACACGGAGTTATATACCACTGCAACACGGAGTATTATGCCACTCCAACACGGAGTTATATACCACTCCAACACGGAGTTATATACCACTGCAACACGGAGTATTATGCCACTCCAACACGGAGTTATATACCACTGCAATACGGAGTATTATGCCACTCCAACACGGAGTTATATACCACTCCAACACGGAGTTATATACCACTACAACACTGAGTTATATACCACTGCAACACGGAGTTATATACCACTGCAACACGGAGTTATATACCACTGCAACACGGAGTTATATAACACTGCAATACGGAGTATTATGCCACTCCAACACGGAGTTATATACCACTGTAACACGGAGTTATATACCACTGCAACACGGAGTTATATACCACTGCAATACGGAGTATTATGCCACTCCATCACGGAGTATTATGCCACTCCAACACGGAGTTATATACCAATGCAATACGGAGTATTATGCCACTCCATCACGGAGTATTATGCCACTCCAACACGGAGTTATATAACACTCCAACACGGAGTTATATACCACTCCAACACGGAGTTATATACCACTGCAACACGGAGTATTATGCCACTCCAACACGGAGTTATATACCACTGCAACACGGAGTATTATGCCACTCCAACACGGAGTTATATACCACTGCAATACGGAGTATTATGCCACTCCAACACGGAGTTATATACCACTCCATCACGGAGTATTATGCCACTCCAACACGGAGTTATATACCACTCCAACAAGGAGGTATATACCACTACAACACGGAGTAGTATGCCACTCCAACACGGAGTATTATGCCACTCCATCACGGAGTATTATGCCAATCCAACACTGAGTTATATACCACTGCAACACGGAGTTATATACCACTGCAACACGGAGTTATATACCACTGCAACACGGAGTTATATACCACTGCAACACGGAGTTATATACCACTGCAACACGGAGTTATATACCACTACAATACTGAGTATTATGCCACTCCAACACGGAGTATTATGCCACTCCAACACGGAGTTATATACCACTGCAACACGGAGTTATATACCACTGCAACACGGAGTTATATACAACTGCAACACGGAGTTGTATACCACTGCAATACTGAGTATTATGCCACTCCAACACGGAGTATTATGCCACTCCAACACGGAGTTATATACCACTGCAACACGGAGTATTATGCCACTCCAACACGGAGTTATATACCACTGCAACACGGAGTATTATGCCACTCCAACACGGAGTTATATACCACTGCAACAAGGAGTTATATACCACTACAACACGGAGTTATATACCACTGCAACACGGAGTTATATACCACTGCAACACGGAGTTATATATACCACTACAACACGGAGTTATATACCACTGCAACACGGAGTTATATACCACTACAATACTGTGTATTATGCCACTCCATCACGGAGTATTATGCCACTCCAACACGGAGTTATATACCACTGCAACACGGAGTTATATACCACTACAACACGGAGTTATATACCACTGCAACACGGAGTTATATACTACTACAACACGGAGATATATACCACTGCAACACGGAGTTATATACCACTACAATACTGAGTATTATGCCACTCCATCACGGAGTATTATGCCACTCCAACACGGAGTTATATACCACTGCAACACGGAGTTATATGCCACTCCAACACGGAGTTATATACCACTGCAACACGGAGTTTTATGCCACTGCAATACGGAGTATTATGCCACTCCAACACGGAGTGATATACCACTCCATTACGGAGTATTATGGCACTCCAACACGGAGTTATATACCACTGCAATACGGAGTATTATGCCACTCCAACACGGAGTTATATACCACTCCAACACGGAGTTATATACCACTACAACACTGAGTTATATACCACTCCAACACGGAGTTATATGACACTGCAACACGGAGTTATATGCCACTACAACACGGAGTTATATACCACTACAACACGGAGTTATATACAACACGGAGTTATATACCACTGCAACACGGATTTATATGCCACTACAACACGGAGTTATATACCACTCGAACACGGAGTTATATGCCACTCCAACACGGAGTTATATACCACTGCAACACGGAGTTATATACCACTGCAACTCGGAGTTATATGCCACTACAACACGGAATTATATACCACTCGAACACGGAGTTATTTACCACTCCAACACGGAGTTATATACCACTACAACACGGAGTTATATGCCACTCCAACACGGAGTTATATGCCACTCCAACACGGAGTTATATGCCACTCCAACACGGAGTTATATACCACTGCAACACGGAGTTATATGCCACTGCAACACGGAGTTATATACCACTGCAACACGGAGTTATATACCACTGCAACACGGAGTTATATGCCACTAAAACACGGAGTTATATACCACTCGAACACGGATTTATGTACCACTCCAACACGGAGTTATATACCACTCCAACACGGAATTATATACCACTGCAACACGGAGTTATATACCACTACAACACGGAGTTATATGCCACTCCAACACGGAGTTATATGCCACTACAACACGTAGTTATATACCACTACAACACGGAGTTATATGCCATTGCAACACGGAGTTATATGCCACTACAACACGGAGTTATATACCACTACAACACGGAGTTGTATACAACACGGAGTTATATACCACTGCAACACGGATTTATATGCCACTACAACACGGAGTTATATACCACTCGAACACGGAGTTATATGCCACTCCAACACGGAGTTATATACCACTGCAACACGGAGTTATATACCACTGCAACACGGAGTTATATACCACTGCAACACGGAGTTATATGCCACTCCAACACGGAGTTATATACCACTGCAACACGGAGTTATATACCACTGCAACACGGAGTTATATACCACTACAACACGGAGTTATATGCCACTCCAACACGGAGTTATATGCCACTCCAACACGGAGTTATATGCCACTACAACACGGAGTTATATACCACTGCAACACGGAGTTATATGCCACTCCAACACGGAGTTATATGCCACTCCAACACGGAGTTATATACCACTGCAAAACGGAGTTATATGCCACTGCAACACGGAGTTATATACCACTGCAACACGGAGTTATATGCCACTCCAACACGGAGTTATATACCACTGCAACACGGAGTTATATGCCACTGCAACACGGAGTTATATACCACTGCAACACGGAGTTATATACCACTGCAACACGGAGTTATATGCCACTACAACACGGAGTTATATACCACTGCATCACGGAGTTATATGCCACTGCAACACGGAGTTATATACCACTGCAACACGGAGTTATATGCCACTCCAACACGGAGTTATATACCACTGCAACACGGAGTTATATGCCACTGCAACACGGAGTTATATACCACTGCAACACGGAGTTATATGCCACTCCAACACGGAGTTATATACCACTGCAACACGGAGTTATATGCCACTGCAACACGGAGTTATATACCACTGCAACACGGAGTTATATACCACTACAACACGGAGTTATATGCCACTCCAACACGGAGTTATATGCCACTCCAACACGGAGTTATATACCACTGCAACACGGAGTTATATACCACTACAACACGGAGTTATATACCACTGCAACACGGAGTTATATACCACTGCAACACGGAGTTATATGCCACTCCAACACGGAGTTATATACCACTACAACACGGAGTTGTATACCACTACAACACGGAGTTATATGCCACTCCAACACGGAGTATTATGCCACTCCAACACGGAGTTATATGCCACTACAACACGGAGTTATATGCCACTACAACACGGAGTTATATGCCACTCCAACTCGGAGTTATATGCCACTCCAACACGGAGTTATATACCACTGCAACACGGAGTTATATGCCACTGCAACACGGAGTTATATACCACTGCAACACGGAGTTATATGCCACTCCAACACGGAGTTATATACCACTGCAACACGGAGTTATATGCTACTGCAACACGGAGTTATATACCACTGCAACACGGAGTTATATACCACTGCAACACGGAGTTATATGCCACTACAACACGGAGTTATATACCACTCGAACACGGATTTATATACCACTCCAAAACGGAGTTATATACCACTCCAACACGGAGTTATATACCACTGCAACACGGAGTTATATGCCACTACAACACGCAGTTATATACCACTCCAACACGGAGTTATATGCCACTACAACACGGAGTTATATACCACTACAACACGGAGTTATATGCCACTACAACACGGAGTTATATGCCACTCCAACACGGAGTTATATGCCACTCCAACACGGAGTTATATGCCACTGCAACACGGAGTTATATACCACTGCAACACGGAGTTATATGCCACTCCAACACGGAGTTATATACCACTGCAACACGGAGTTATATGCCACTGCAACACGGAGTTATATACCACTGCAACACGGAGTTATATACCACTACAACACGCAGTTATATGCCACTCCAACACGGAGTTATATGCCACTCCAACACGGAGTTATATGCCACTACAACACGTAGTTATATACCACTGCAACACGGAGTTATATACCACTACAACACGGAGTTATATGCCACTCCAACACGGAGTTATATGCCACTCCAACACGGAGTTATATACCACTGCAACACGGAGTTATATGCCACTGCAACACGGAGTTATATACCACTGCAACACGGAGTTATATGCCACTCCAACACGGAGTTATATGCCACTACAACACGTAGTTATATACCACTGCAACACGGAGTTATATACCACTACAACACGGAGTTATATGCCACTCCAACACGGAGTTATATGCCACTCCAACACGGAGTTATATACCACTGCAACACGGAGTTATATGCCACTGCAACACGGAGTTATATACCACTGCAACACGGAGTTATATGCCACTCCAACACGGAGTTATATACCACTGCAACACTGAGTTATATGCCACTGCAACACGGAGTTATATACCACTGCAACACGGAGTTATAAGAGATGAACACAATTGTGCACAATTATGTATCACAGTATGTATGGGATCACTGCTAATCGGATATTAAAAACTGCTTTAAAACAATGATAACTCGCTGAGATACAGAATAGTTATGTAGTGTACATATGCTCGGTACGGTATATTTTTCATGAAATACATCGCTAATTTTCTATTACCTCCCTTGGCAGATAAAGTCTGATTTATCCCAGAATGTAAATAGGCCCAACTAGATGGAATCCTTTGTTTTTACTGTTGTGCCCTGACTAGATGTTGCGGTATGATAAATGTGATTTTATCACAATCGTGTTAATTAACTGATATGTCGAGATATAGTAATTTAATAATCATAAGCAGTGATAGAGGAATAAAATGGTTAGAGTGTTGTACAAAGGAAACAACGACAATATTGTTTTTATTTAAGCTTTATTTATTTTACAATGATTGCGAATAAAGTTTTAACAACTTATATTAATCACTCTCGTTGGCGCGGATGCAAGCGTAACTGTGGTAATTCGTGTGGGAGGAAACCGGAGTACCCGGAGAAATCCCACCTGTCCGAGCTGGCGACCACCGTACCATCTCACATATTTCCTGGTCCGAGGATCGAACCCGGATTGCATGGTGAGAAGCGAACGCGCTAACCACTGCGCCGATCGTACTGCCAAAACAACAATAAAACCAGCGGAAAACACTCAAGAGGACCTATATATTTTTAATGAGTATTCAGGGGCAGTAACTGACCGATTTTTCTTATTGACTGTATTATTCCCATTAAGGATGCATACACATTGACATTTCTCTTAACGTCCTAGATATTATTTTCGCGATACTGCCACTTGAATCTGATTGTGGTGACAATAAAGATGTCATACCTCATTCGTTCAGCTAAATTAAAACGGTTTAATACAACAATGACGTGTGCTGCCATAAATAGTATATGTATCTTTGAATCATGCGGAAGGAACGTTTAGTTTAGCCTGGAAATTGAAATACGCCAATACATTTAATTAGTACAAAACTATAAAATATTGCGCCTGCGCTAGAATATGAAAATAATAATTCTTTTGTTCAACGATGATGAACACTATCTAAAGTTCAATACCAACCATTGTATTAAAATGATACTCAATATACGTATACTTATTATTGGATCCGATAGAACGAGCTAGTTACGTAGTACACCCTTTTATGCAATTCCTAACGTATATTTAGAAAGAAACTAATTACATTGCGGTTTTAATACATTTTAGGTATCAATTTCTTAATTACGTAAAGGTTAATTATAAATATATATATTATTGCTAGCATGATATGTATATATAATATTTATAATTAACAGTTCCGTAATGAGAAATGGATACCTAAAATGTATATATATATATTTATAATTAACCTTTCCGTAATTGAGAAATGGATACCTAAAATGTGCAAGAAATAATACTTATTATTATATTATTAGAATAAAACGTATCGGTGATACGTACCGGTACATTAGGAAGTAGTATTTTGTCTTGTCGTTGCTTATCGGCGAATAAAACATTGTTTGGAGTTATGGTGCATAACCATAGATACGGTACCGTATTATTTCCATTCTAACATGACCCAATATATAAATGTGCGTGCGTGCGTGCGTGCGTGCGTGCGTGCGTGCGTGCGTGCGTGCGTGCGTGCGTGCGTGCGTGCGTGCGTGCGTGCGTGCGTGCGTGCGTGCGTGCGTGCGTGCGTGCGTGCGTGCGTGTATGTGTTATGTTGTGGGAGCATCGCCTAATTTCTATCATTTCTGTAATTTGTCTGATGGCTTTACATATTACCTCCCCGAAATAAAGATTTTCGAAAAAGCTAAACGCTAACATTCTGTAACAAAATGAAAGTGACCATATCAACTACTGTGTAGTTGGGGCCTCTTTATCAATGGATTTACGAACATTATGCCGTACCATTGCATCATTTATTCTGTGATTTTATCCGAAAATTGGGAAGAATGTATATATACCCGATAAGGAACATTGGTATATTATTATATATCACTTATAAGGGAAAGTCCCGTTTAATTGATATAAATCCGACTATTATTAAGCGAGTTGGCTGTATTCTGTTAGAATCACTGTTCCATTTATCAGTGTAATTAATCTCCAGGGCCTGATAAGAACGCATTAAATATTGTCTGTCGATTATCTAAGCGGATACACGCATGGACAGATCGTGCTCGTACCCACCTGCGATTGTATAAACCGACACAAGCACACAGGAGAGACAGTACTCCCAGGACATCTCAGAGTGTAGGTCGTTACATGTTTGTACATGCGACAGATTGAGTATGTAAAACATTATATTGTTTGTTATCCAGAGGTTTATTTAATCTGGACACGTCGTCTAAAGGCAACTATTCCAGTACTACCAGAACATTGTTGTATTAAATTAGTATCCAAGGTGGTTCTAGTGATTTACACTGAGGAGTATCTAAAGTACATATTCGTCTACTAAAGAGATACACACATAATAATTAACTACTGTTGACTAAATAGTTGAATATATTGCTGGGACAGGGTTGTTATATGCTGTTGTCTGAAAGGGGTGTCGGGTATACTCACAGTGCAGGAGCGGCGTAACGGGTGACGTAACACTTTCAATCAGTCTGTATATGTTTTAGACCATGAAGGTCATTAGTGGTTCTCCGTCTGTATATGTTTTAGACCGTGAAGGTCATGAGTGGTTCTCCGTCTGTATATGTTTTAGACCGTGAAGGTCATGAGTGGTTCTAAGTATGTGTATAGTTAGACCATATGAGGTCATGAGTGGTTCTAAGTATTGACGTTCTCCGCGGTACGTAGTATAGCGGAGAACAGATGTCTTAACATAGCGATACACAAAATCAGTGGACCATTTTGTGCACGTGACTTTTAGCGGTTATTCGGTAGCGAATAAATCAGTTCTACGCAAGTTTTCAAGCTAGAAACATCTACTTTATGCTGTTCAAATTTATAATGATGAAACAGACAAGTGACATTCTGTTATTTTCATGTTTTGGGTATATAAAAACTTCTGAACAGGGTCCGGTCCGTATGTTCAGTATTCCGAGAAATAGCCCCAGGAGTCGAAAATCCCTAGTACGAATATGTAATCGTATTGTAAATATCGTATTCTACAAGATATTGAACATGGATATCGAAGATATTTTGTCAGTCAAATATATGAAACATCGCCGAGGTACATTGGATACAGTTTTCCAGAGGTTTTTACATTATCATTAATGTTTTTTACCTCTGGTTTTTACACTGGTCCCGTGTATCTGTACTGAGGTTATATTTCATATATATATTCGACTATATGTATTATACATGTATGTATTATAGTCAGGGGTGTATTTCATACACATAGTACAAGGGTTGTCTTCCCGCTCACTAGTCGCACAATAAAGTATACACTTGCCATTGCAATAGGTGTTTGTTGTTTTGTGGTTAGGTCTGTTAAGACTGTGTATAGTTAGACCATATGAGGTCATGAGTGGTTCTAAGTATGTGTATAGTTAGACCATATGAGGTCATGAGTGGTTCTAAGTATGTGTATAGTTAGACCAAATGAGGTCATGATTGATACTGAGTCGTTGTATATTTGACCATGAAGGTCACCATGTGTACCGATTCCATATGGAAATATAGACATGTGTGTATATATTATACAAGGGTAACTCGTGTCATGTTTCTGATACAACAATAGTATGATACAAGTTTATAATACGGGCTGATTTGGGTCTATAGTACATGTAGAACGGTTGTATGATATTTGTTATTGTTGTAGTTGCTTCACGCCTGCATCTGGAGCCGTGGGATGAGTAGAAGAGCTGGGGGCACGTGCCGACTGGGAGTCTGCCGGCGTGAGCTGGTGGCCTCCATAGACTGGAGCGTGACAGCGGGTGCGAGGCAGCATCGGGTCCGCCGTCAGTGGACAGGGTCCTCAGGACGCAGGAAGTAAATCATTATCCATATTGCATTGTAAATCTAGTGATCTATCACTGTGATGGCAATGCTTGCCAAATATCTTAAATTAATAAGTGCATTATAGTACTGTGGTGGCCATACGTGCCAGTGTGAATTTATAAGTGCATTATAGCACAGTGAGGGCAATACCTGCCACTCTCTTCAAGTATAAGGTGCATTAGAGCCGAGGCAGTCGGCATAGGAACTGTCGGAAGAAGTTAACGGCGTTACAGGCCGCAGCTTGAACAACATTCTGAAGTTAAGCCACCATCAGGGAAAGGTGCAACTACGGACACACATACGCTTCAGATGATTGAGTATTGTTGGAAGTGCTAATTTATGTATATTAAATGTTGTAAATTTGCTAAGTCTGTGTGTATACACTTCATCCTGGTATCCGTGACCCTGAGAGAAGCTGTCCCTCGTGTCATTCTGTGACACATTCGATATATTAACCATATTAACTTTATTTATTGATATTTTATTCAAACAATAATAACTGTATGTATTAATAGTTCATTTTTGCAGAATGTCAAATTATCAACAGTATTAATAAACAAAAGGTAGAGAACCATCGAGCGGCTCCAGCGCTACCAAACGTAGACTGCGAGATAACACGGGCTACGCATACCAGTCATCTCACCGGGTGCACAATCCGCTGGTCTCGCCGGGTTCGTTAAGGTGGTGTAACGGGAAAATACTAATATTGACAAGGAGCAAAATGTTTACCAGACTTGAATTTGATCAGAGTAGTATTGTACGTACGCATTTACTTGAGACATCTGCATATTCGGCTGACCTTAGGTCATTATACGAAGTTACAATCAGTATAAGGCCGTTCTAACTTGATGTTTTAATCAAATCCGATTGATGGCGCAGTGATAATGCCACTAATTATGACGGTAGATGTCCCGGGTTCGATCCCAGAAAAGGTAAAATTTTATTTTTATTATTTCTTGATTTTATAAAAATGCTACACATAGCACGAACTCTCGCTTTGCATGATTTTATTAACATTCATTGATTGGCAAGATGCAAGCATCAGATAACTACTCCGGAGAAAAGCCGACTGAGGTAGTGATTACCATACATGGCTCGGATACAGAGGATACCGACTCGGCATATGAGTGTGGCAGCTCCACTGACACAGCGAGCGAAGATGGATCGTAATTTCGAAATTGCATGATGCTTGTAAAATTGTATAAGTTGTGTTGTAGAAAAATAAATAAAATATCATAAAAATAAGAAATAAGAAATAAAACACATACTAGCATCAAAATGGGAATCGGGAAACATTGATTTAAAATATAAAGAATATAACTGAAATAATTTATAAATAAATATCTATATCATCGTAATAAAAAATCTTTCTTTCTATTTTTGTAACTTCGCAATTTTTAAGCAGTGAGGATTCGAACCTACGCGAACTAGCTCATTTCATTTGAGTTTAGTATCAACCCTTTAGACAGTTCGGCTACCGGCGCTTGCGTTCATTGTATAGATTAAATACATTCAAGTTATTTAATTACTTTACCGCTGTAATTGAAGCGTGTAATTTATGATAATATCTCAAGTAAATGCGTACGTACAATAGTAGTATATCATTTACACGTCTAAGCATTGTACGTACAATATTTACAATAACATTACATGTATAGGTTACATCATAAAACCACCCTGCCACTCCAACATGAAGTTAGAAGAGATGGCACAATTATACACAATTATTTATCACACTATGTATGTGATTAATGCTGCACTATCCCTGCTAATCGGATATTAAAAACTGCTCTAAAACAATGATAAAACACTGAAAGGCAAAAAAGGTACTATTGCACACTGATTAAGAATTGGTCATATGAAATCTAACTTCGAAATCATAGCGAATATGATTAGCAGAGATATTGCAGACGAGATAAAAAAAATCTGCAGTTAGAAATACAAAGAAATAATGATATTATTCACAAATTAAAATATTATTTACATAATACGACTATTATTGTTGCATAGTTATCTATTTTAGAGATAAGAACAGAACACAATAGCTATACGAGAACATTATTGATCACTTGTTTATTTGTATATAATTGTATGTATATATTATGACTTTGTACGTATGTATATACGTCATGAATAAATTTAGGTTCTGTCCTGTTCTGTTCAGTTGCCAATGCTAACAGTTACTCGTTCACTTGTCCAATGATATCCATACTGTGTGTGTTTCACGTTTATTTATCGTCGCTATCGGTTGCCCATATGAGCGCGCCTCCTGAAGACATTAGTCATTTTAGATTTTTGTAGGAGAGTGCAGCGATACTGACATAGATCCATTCCAGAGTCTCCTCTGGTACTTTTACGTGCACAGTGTACAGCACCGACACTAGACCTTGGTTTCAAGTCCCATCTGAAAGACTGTTAATTGTATTCATACTGTTAGGTAGCGCGGCTATTATATATCCTGTGCATGTGAAGCTTAACATATGCTGACAAGTACCCACAAGTACCCACAAGTACCCACAAGAAACTTCACAACACGTTCAGTAATGGGTTCTACAATCGCATATATGAGATGTAATAACAGTGCGTCGTCAAGATATCAATTCGCGTAGTATTTAATCTCACTTTAGGATGCATTGTATGGTTTTGGCTAGAGTGTATCAATCCGTAGATATTCTTGGAATTTCTCAGTATAAACCCACATGTCTGGACACTCCATGGAATTGTGAAGATGTGTACCTTATCTGCACATTGCTTGGTAGTGTGTGTGAATCTTGACCCTCTCACGGCTATTAAACAGCGTGTGGTAACTGGTATCACATGATTTGACTTCGTCTTAAAATAGACTAAAACATATTCTCTAGCCCGGATAACTGGGATTTGTAGATGTTTTTTATTTTTTGCTTCGCATTGTGTGTGTGTTTTACTATTATTCATCGTCGCTACTGGTTGCCCATATGAGCGACGCCTCCTGAAGAGATTAGTCATTTTAGATTTTTGGAGGATAGTGCAATTATACAGACAGAGACCCATTCCAGAGTTGCATCTTGTTCTATTGCGTGCAAGGTGTACATCACCGACACGAGACCTCGGGTTAACGTCCCATCTGAAAGACATTTAATTGTATTAGGGTCAGACGGGGGGTCGAACCTGCGATGCATGGATTACCAGTCCAGCGTCTTACCACATGACTACAAATCCTTTACTTCGCAGACGACAATTTAGGTGTCTTGTCCGAAGGGTCCGACACTATTTTTTTTATAGAATAGTATAAATTATATGAGCACACGGTTTCTGAAGAACAGGCCTTCAACTAGTTTATGGAAATTTAGTGTGAAATTCAGATGCCTTGCCTGAGGGCACCATCGTAACGGCTCCAGCGGGGTGCGAACTCCAGGTCTCTCGCACATGAAGCGAACACGCTACCACTGCGCTATCACGACTGCCACTTCTTCAACTCGGACTCCACGGAAACACGAACTCTGTCAAATGCCCGGTCCTTTTTGGAACGTGTGGGATCCTTGATTACAACTAATTTGTGTAATAGAAGTTCAATATGAGTAAACGTTAGAGCCGAGCATACGCCGGAATACAGCCGAGCATACGCCGGAATACAGCCGAGCACACGCCGGAATACAGCCGAGCATACGCCGGAATACAGCCGAGCATACGCCGGAATACAGCCGAGCATACGCCGGAATACAGCCGAGTATACGCCGGAATACAGCCGAGCATACGCCGGAATACAGCCGAGCATACGCCGGAATACAGCCGAGCACACGCCGGAATACAGCCGAGCATACGCCGGAATACAGCCGAGCATACGCCGGAATACAGCCGAGCATACGCTGGAATACAGCCGAGCATACGCCGGAATACAGCCGAGCATACGCCGGAATACAGCCGAGCATACGCCGGAATACAGCCGAGCATAGGAATACAGCCGAGCATAGGAATACACCGAGCATAGGACTACAACCGAGCATAGGAATACCGCCGAGCATAGGAATACCACCGAGCATAGGAATACAGCCGAGCATAGGAATACGCCGAGCATAGAAATACGCCGAGCATAGGAATACCCCGAGCATAGGAATACGGCCGAGCATAGGAATACAGCCGAGCATAGGAATATGCCGAGCATAGGAATACGCCGAGCATAGGAATACAGCCGAGCATAGGAATACATCCGAGCATAGGAATACAGCCGAGCATAGGAATACGCCGAGCATAGGAATACCCCGAGCATAGGAATACGCCGAGCATAGGAATACGCCGAGCATAGAAATACGCCGAGCATAGGAATACGCCGAGCATAGAAATACGCCGAGCATAGGAATACCCCGAGCATAGGAATACGGCCGAGCATAGGAATACAGCCGAGCATAGGAATATGCCGAGCATAGGAATACGCCGAGCATAGGAATACAACGAGCATAGGAATACGCCGAGCATAGGAATATGCCGAGCATAGGAATACGCCGAGCATAGGAATACGCCGAGCATAGAAATACGCCGAGCATAGGAATACGCCGAGCATAGAAATACGCCGAGCATAGGAATACCCCGAGCATAGGAATACGGCCGAGCATAGGAATACAGCCGAGCATAGGAATACGCCGAGCATAGGAATACCCCGAGCATACGCCGGAATACAGCCGAGCATAGGAATACGCCGAGCATAGGAATACCCCGAGCATAGGCCGGAATACAACCGAGCATACGCCAGAATACAGCCGAGCATAGGAATACAGCCGAGCATACGCCAGAATACAGCCGAGCATAGGAATACGCCGAGCATAGGAATACACCGAGCATAGGAATACAGCTGAGCATAGGAATACAGCCGAGCATAGGAATACAGCCGAGCATAGGAATACGCCGAGCATAGGAATACGGCCGAGCATAGGAATACAGCCGAGCATAGGAAAACGCCGAGCATAGGAATACCCCGAGCATAGGAATACGGCCGAGCATAGGAATACAGCCGAGCATAGGAATACCCCGAGCATAGGAATACGTCGAGCATAGGAATACGCCGAGCATAGGAATATAGCCGAGCATAGGAATACGCCGAGCATAGGAATACGTCGAGCATAGGAATACCCCGAGCATACGCCGAAATACAGCCGAGCATAGGAATACGCCGAGCATAGGAATACCCCGAGCATACGCCGGAATACAACCGAGCATACGCTGGAATACAGCCGAGCATACGCCGGAATACAACCGAGTATACGCCGGAATACGCAGAGCATAGGAATACGCCGAGCATAGGAATACACCGAGCATAGGAATACGCAGAGCATAGGAATACGCAGAGCATAGGAATACGCAGAGCATAGGAATACGCAGAGCATAGGAATACACCGAGCATAGGAATACACCGAGCATAGGAATACACCGAGCATAGGAATACGCCGAGCATAGGAATACGCCGAGCATAGGAATACAGCCGAGCATAGGAATACAGCCGAGCATAGGAATACCCCGAGCATAGGAATACGTCGAGCATAGGAATACGCCGAGCATAGGAATATATCCGAGCATATGAATACGCCAAGCATAGGAATATAGCCGAGCATAGGAATACACCGAGCATAGGAATACGTCGAGCATAGGAATACAGCCGAGCATAGGAATACAGCCGAGCATAGGAATACGCCGAGCATAGGAATACGCCGAGCATAGGAATACACCGAGCATAGGAATACGTCGAGCATAAGAATACAGCCGAGCATAGGAATACGCCGAGCATAGGAATACCGCCGCCGGAATACAGCCGAGCATTGGAATACCGCCGAGCATGGGTTCCACGACTCTTGTATCATTCCTCAATGCTTAATAGCAGTTCTCAATTAAAAATGATTGATAGACGAGACCTTTGTAACTACGCATGTCATTAGTTACTGCCATTATAAAACCATTTTCTTCAATATCTATTTATCTCTTTTATTTGTACTTGCATATTTGTAATTTCCCTGTGGTCCAGGCGAAAAGCATTATACGTCTATTGATACACGCGTAAGCAAAATAAAATGCAAGCAATAAAACTTGTAATAAATCACAGTTTTCCTAGGGAATAGTCTTAAATCCGGCCTTTATTTCAGGGACAATTGACACTGACTTGTAATTAATTATGTGGAAGTCGTGATAGCTCAGTGGTAGCGCGTTCGCTTCACGTGCGAAAGGCCCGGAGTTCGAGCCCCGCTGGAGCCGTTACCATTGTGTCCTTAGGCAACGCATTTAAATTCCACATGCCTCTTCTCTCTCCCTCGTGGCGATGGATTCCATCAGGAATGAGGTCTCGAGAGTGATTAGTATAAGTTATAAGAACTTGTTTCGCAATCGAGCTAAAATAAATTTGAATAAACTATTAATTCTGTAATATATTCCATGTGAAGTTGGTGAATTCAGCGCATGTATAAAACATGGTGGAATTCGTACAACCTATTTTTGGTAATCCAGGGATCGCAGGTTCGATCCCCCGTCTGACCCTAATAAAATTAACAGTCTTTCAGATGGGACGTTAAACCGAGGTCTCGTGTCGGTGCTTTACACCGTGCACGTTTAAAAAAAGAACCAGAGGAGATTCTGGAATGGGTCTCTGTCTGTATCATGCACTATCCTCCAACATCTAAAATAACTAATCTCTTCAGGAGGCGTCGCTCATATGGGCAACCGGTAGCGACGATAAATAAACGTAAAAAAACAAACAACCTATTTTAAGCAGCAAGGCAATATATTAAACGGGTCAACCTATATTATCTGCAAAGTCGTGGAAGTCATGATAGCGCAATGGATGCGCGTTCGCTTCAGCTGCGAAAGGTCCGGAGTTCGAGCCCCGCTAGAGCCGTTTCGATTGTGCCCTTAGGCAATGCATTTAAATTCCACGTTGTCTCTTCACTCTCCCTCGTGGCGATTGATTCCATCAGGAATGAGGTCTCGAGAGTGATTAATATAAGTTGAAATAACTTGTTTCGCAATCGAGCTAAAATAAATGTGTATAAACTATATATCTGCAAACTATAGGTTTACGTAAATAAAACGTTTCGTCTAGTATATACCCATATCAATTAAAACTATGGAGGCACTCGCTATGTTCCACCATCATTGGACATAGGAACGCCAAACTACTTTTGGATGCCGATACTGACATGGTCTCTGAAGACTATTGCAACAAATCATGGATACATGTGTAAACAGATGGTTCAACAGAATATATATATCATGGAACGTTATATATCTTGGATAAAAATATAGAGTCGGCAAAAATCCAAGAGAGCCGCCAGAATGACTAAATAGAATAAAGAGATTAAGTAAAATATTCTATCATGGACTTATAGACTTTTTGTTCACAGATTTGGGATCCTATAAATGTGCAATAAATGATAATATCGTACTTCGTTGTTAGTCTTACCGTGTGTTAAGAAATTCAACTGTCAAATTGTGTAGAATGTAGAAAATACACCTCCATGTTTATTTCTGCTTTGTACAGATTCATAGCACATCATCAAACCGTACGCGCAGTTTCCGGTTGCATTACAAGAATCGCGAGGCACGCGAAATGTATGTATTTAAGGCGTATATACTCTAGTTAGGGCGGATCTATCACAATATACTATTATGTTATCCAATCAAATCAGATTGAACCTATTTATGTAGGCGAGTGTTCCAGGATGATAATTTGTGCGCGTTTTTTGTATCGTCGGTTATTTGTGAAGTGTTGATTTGTTGACTGTTGTCTTGTATGATGATAGTCTTGAAGTTTCTGGTGATGGCGCTTTAAAATGTCGTACTAGGAGGATGCATCTTGCTCCTGTTCAGTGTGACAAGTCCTGATGGTTACTTATTTCGTCACACTCACTTGTGGTCGTCTATCATCATTATGAAAACGGATCCGGTAAGTGGCAGTCGAGTCGTCTAGGTCGCTCCAGGGTCCGGCTATACCTCCGCCACTGTGGTGAAGCGTGTGCCCCGTGTTACAACTTTGACAAGCAGACGGTCTTGGACTGCTACATTGATGTTACGAAATTATGCCCTGACCGCGACGTGCACGCCGCGAGTCACACTCCTCACTTGTGGTCGTCCCTCAGCATTATTAAAACGGATCCGGTAAGTGGCACGCAAATCGTCTAGGTTACTCCATGGTCCGGTTAAACCTCCACCACTGTGGTGAAGCGTGTACCCCTTGTTGCAACTTCGATAAGGAGACGATCTTGGACTGCTATATTGCTGCTACGAAATTATGCCCCGACCGTAACTTGCACGCCACGAGGAGGTCAGCCGGGAAGCTAACCAATGTGCCATTGATCCGCTACCAAGCTGTTGTTAGTCGATGTGGCGTTAATCGGCAGATGGCAACATGGATGAAGTATGCAGATGACATAATTTCGATTGCCTTCGACGCACTCAATAATGGAGTAATTTGCTGCGATGCAAACTACAACATGATTAATATATTAATCGGTATGTGATTCAGATTATATACAAAATTAGCGATGCTGTCAATAACTCTCCGTGGCACTTATCTTGCATATTATAGCATATCTGATCAACAACTTATACATATTAATATGTATAATTATTATTCCCAGATAACATTGGAACTACGGACACAATTTAATGGACCAATCACTGGATATAGCGTACACATGGCAGTTCACTGATCTTAAACTATTATCGTCTGAGGTTTGTTTGTCTTTGGGGTTAAAGTCGTACCAACACCATAGGTCATACAGCGATTCTCCAGCTATTATTAATGGGGGAAGACCCCGGGCGTCCCTCCGAGCAGTATTTAGGCACGTACAGGCACTCATGTTGAGGGTATAACCGCCGACCGTCCGCAATTTTCTTTGGGGTTAAAGTCGTACCAACACCATAGGTCATATAGCGTTTCTCCAGCTATTATTAATGGCGTCCCTCCGACCAGTATTTAGGCACGTACATACACTAATGTAGAGGGTATAACCGCCGACCGTCCGCAATTGTCTTTGGGGTTTAAGTCGTACCAACACCATAGGTCATATAGCGATTCTCCAACTATTATTAATGGCGTCCCTCCGAGCAGTATTTAGGCACGTACAGGCACTCATGTAGAGGGTATAACCGCCGACCGTCCGCAAGAAATATGTATAGGTTTCTCACTCGATGTATAGGTTTCTCACATGAAATAAATCGACGCCCCAGCTCTAAGCGAATACAGAAAAACACTAGTTGGCCATTGTAATTGTTTTGTTTGCTTTGCGGTTTTTAATTTGCACCAATAGCCTTGGTCATATGGTACATCTCCAACTAGTATTGGTGAAAGAAGAACCACGTATGCCTCGTACGAGCAAGGGCCCCAGTGGTCTTCATCAACCGTGTGGCGTCCGTGGTCCAGTGGTAGAGCGTCGGATTTGGAATCGAACGGTCCCGCGGTTCGATACTTGGTCAGGCCACGTATGTAGTGTCATTGAGCAAGGCACATAACACACATTGCTTAGTACTGGTTAACCACTTAGGTCGGCTAAGCATGCCCAGGAAAACATGTCTAGGTCCCCGCAAGGGTTTTGACATTAATGGAACATACATATATACACACATACAAACAATAACAGCTGCAGAGCCGACATATTACCTAAGTTGTTTGTACGACCTCAAACCCATAAACAAATAAAATAATTTTCATTAGCAGCAAAGAGACATTTTATATGTTGAAAAATGGGCTTTCTTATCCATCAAATTTAACCCCACTGCAAGTCGAATCAGCCGTATAACCGGATGTACCATGTGTTCGTTGCAATCCCAGTCGCATGCTTCTTCCGTTCAGCCATTACCTAGTCCATAGCGGAATGTACGTGCAAAGCACAAGAAAACAATATAAAACATTGACAACACGAAGAGACATGTGTAGCACATGCGCATTCGCCCCGGATGCAGTTCATTGAGCTTCGATCTTCACATAAGACATAGTTTCCATCTGCGCCGTGGAACTACTTTCCAATACCTGTTTAAATGTCCCATGCATAATGCATTGCTGTAACAACTTCCTTATGCGCATATGGTGACGGCCGCGTTGCTTTTGGGCATCTTCCTGTGTGTCCATGGCTTCCTAGTATCAACCGTAAACGCATTCAGATCTAACTAATTTACAGATGTTAGAACTACTCTATATTGGAAACATTTTAATGAACATGTATATCTACCATCATTCTAACACTCTCACATTGGAAACATTTTAATCAACATGTATATCTACCATCATTCTAACACTCTCACATTGGAAACATTTTAATCAACATGTATATCTACCATCAGTCTAACACTCTCACATTGGAAACATTTTAATCAACATGTATATCTACCATCAGTCGAACTACTCCCCATTGGAAACATTTTAATCAACATATATATCTACCATCATTCTAACACTCTCACATTGGAAACATTTTAATCAACATGTATATCTACCATCATTCTAACACTATCACATTGGAAACATTTTAATCAACATGTATATCTACCATCTGTCGAACTACTCCCCATTGGAAACATTTTAATCAACATGTATATCTACCATCAATCTAACACTCTCACATTGGAAACATTTTAATCAACATGTATATCTACCATCATTCTAACACTCTCACATTGGAAACATTTTAATCAACATGTATATCTACCATCAGTCGAACTACTCCCCATTGGAAACATTTTAATCAACATGTATATCTACCATCAGTCTAACACTCTCACATTGGAAACATTTTAATCAACATGTATATCTACCATCAATCTAACACTCTCACATTGGAAACATTTTAATCAACATGTATATCTACCATCAGTCTAACACTCTCACATTGGAAACATTTTAATCAACATGTATATCTACCATCAGTCGAACTACTCCCCATTGGAAACATTTGGATCAACATGTATATCTACCATCAGTCTAACACTCTCACATTGGAAACATTTTAATCAACATGTATATCTACCATCATTCTAACACTCTCACATTGGAAACATTTTAATCAACATATATATCTACCATCATTCTAACACTCTCACATTGGAAACATTTTAATCAACATGTATATCTACCATCATTCTAACACTCTCACATTGGAAACATTTTAATCAACATGTATATCTACCATCAGTCGAACTACTCCCCATTGGAAACATTTTAATCAACATGTATATCTACCATCAGTCTAACACTCTCACATTGGAAACATTTTAATCAACATGTATATCTACCATCAGTCGAACTACTCCCCATTGGAAACATTTTAATCAACATGTATATCTACCATCAGTCTAACACTCTCACATTGGAAACATTTTAATCAACATGTATATCTACCATCATTCTAACACTCTTCACATTGGAAACATTTTAATCAACATGTATATCTACCATCAGTCTAACACTCTCACATTGGAAACATTTTAATCAACATGTATATCTACCATCAGTCTAACACTCTCACATTGGAAACATTTGGATCAACATGTATATCTACCATCATTCTAACACTCTTCACATTGGAAACATTTTAATCAACATGTATATCTACCATCAGTCTAACACTCTCACATTGGAAACATTTTAATCAACATGTATATCTACCATCATTCTAACACTCTCACATTGGAAACATTATAATCAATATGTATATCTACCATCAGTCTCACACTCTCGCATGGGAAACATTTTAATCAACATGTATATCTACCATCATTCTAACACTCTCGCATGGGAAACATTTTAATCAACATGTATATCTACCATCATTCTAACACTCTCGCATAGGAAACATTTTAATCAACATGTATATCTACCATCATTCTAACACTCTTCGTATATGTATGACTTTTCCCCCCCATTGCATGCAATTGTATATGTATTATGACGATGAGCTATGTAATGCTTAAGTCTAATAAACTATATGTTCTGTTCTGTTCTATATTTCAGCGTGTGATATGCAGAATATATTTAAGGAATTCAGTTCAAGCATTTTAAAGTTTGCCAATACATATATCTTAATTTGCAGCACACTATTTTCGTATATATATTGTTATTTTCAGGAATAAGAAAACATAAACAAACACCTTTCAAAAAGTCATACATGAGTTCATATTAAATGAATAGAGTAATGACCATATATCTCGATAAAAACAGTTGACTCTATACATAGTTACACAATCTATAATTATGTCAAATGTTTTATTTATATTTATTTATTTATGTTATATTTCAGGTTTTACGCCTGCATCAGCACCATTTTGGGTTATATCGCCGGCGGGCAGTTTACCTAACAACACCTGTCCTTGGCAGGCTCCAACGGTTAACCAGTACTTGGGTGCACCAACCTCCATAAGAAACTGCCAACTTTTTCATATAAATGAGACACGGTCTGAGCGGGGCTCGAACCCGTGACCATCAGTGATGATAGGTTACAGTGGTATACAAGTCAGCGACCTTAACCACTCGACCACGGAGGCGGAATGTCAAATGTAGATAACGAGAAATTCGTTGGACTGGTAATCCAGGGATCGCAGATTCGATCTCACGTCTGACCCTAATAAAATTAACAGTCTTTCAGATGGGACGTTAAACCGAGGTATCGTGTCGGTGCTTTACACCGTGCACGTAACAGAACCAGAGGAGACTGGAATGGGTCTCTGTCTGCATCATTGCATTATCCTCCAAAATCTAAAATCACTAATCTCTTCAGGAGGCGTCGCTCATATGGACAACCGGTAGCGACGATAAATAAACATAAAACACACATAACGAGAGAAAAAAATCTAAAGAAGATTACAAATTACGTCGTTATAAGTTATAACTAATTGCATGGTAAAACGTAGCGCAATTTGAAGTAACGTTCAAAACGACATGGCAAAAAAATGCATTGTGCAGTGTTCGAATTTGAATATTGACACGTAGTATAATAAAATAGAAACTGTGCACTTGCCTTAGAGGTAAAATTTATATCCTTTTAGAAACAAATATAGGCAACTTTGGACGTCTATGCGCTTAAATAAATGTGTGAATGATTGCTCTCTTCACTCATGATAGTAAAATTCATAATTCTAAAATTTGTAGCGAAAAAGTAACGCTCAATATAAAAGTGCATAGTTTTTTTTATGGTGTCAGTCTACATATCTCGTACACAGTATTTCTTTGGGAAAACATAATAACTTTGACGTTTTAATATACACATATACATCAATACAAAGATTAACACACACATGGCAGTAAATAGGTTGGACCATATGTTCTATCAACATTGGTAACTGACCCTCCCCAGAGAAATTAATCATCCGAAGCAAAACTGAATTGGCGTATATATAAATGTCATGTTGTGGCGGACGCGTTGTCCCATATGTTCGTGGCTGACGAGCCCCCAGTGGGTGTCGTGATCCATGCTTCTATTTATCTCTGTGGCACGGTCGATCACTCAATGTGATGATCCCGCACTTCTGTTTATATCTCAATGTCTCAGTTGAGCTCCTGCCAGGGTCTAACCTATGATAGATTCGCTGGAGTTGTCTAATGGTATTTGTATCTTCGGACTCACAATAATAACTCAACACAGTCTTTTGTCTTTCTTATATATAATATTATTCTTCCGTATTTTCTTTATTTCTGTGTTAGAAACAAAAAACAACAATAAACAAACCAAAAAGTTTAGGAAATGTAACTGTAATAGCTACTACTATCAAGTGTCCCACCATACAACGTTACCCAGCCAGCCACACCCGTCACCACACCCTAACATAGATCGTCACAAGAGAACAGCCTATGTATATATATACAGATCATGTGGTTATTTACTCGAAGCGTTTAGTCGTTTTAATATATGTTTGAACTTGTGTGAAAATATATTCGTTTTCATTGTCCGCTAAGTTTTCGAAGCCTAACAGTAGTTTTCTTGTATTTAAGGGATGATAAGTACGAGTGTTTACGAATAGTACGCGTCTGGAATTTACATAGAATAGACAGCGAAATAGATAGTGCTCCGCATCCTCATTTTCGTTAAGTTCACACAAGCATTTTGGACTATCGCGCAAATGATTATTATAAAGATCTGAATGCAGGTTGCTACAAGAATTTCGAATGCGAGCATGAAATACTTGCTGACGTCGATTTCCAGATTTAAAAAATGATGGTACTATTGGTGGTTTGAAGATTTCTTTCAACCTCCCTTTAAATGACGACAATGTATTTATATTACGAATATTAATATCCAATTCATTCCACAGTTTTATTGACGATGGTAATACAGATTTTGAATAAATTTCAGTTCGCCTTCTAAAGTAACAAAATCTGTATTGTTTCTTAAATTGTACGGATTTACTTTGTCAACAGTTGTTGGAAATAAGTCAGTTATGTAGCTTGGTACGTTATCGTGTATATGTTTATGAACTAAAATTAATTTTTGCATTTTTCTGCGATCAGAGAGTGAAACCCAGCCAATTTCTTGAAGAAGTTTCTCAATGGAAACTGATCTTGTAAGACCCGTGACTATTCTAGCAGCTTCATATTGAATTTTATCTAGAGATTCTTTTTCATATAATGTACAACTATCCCAGACTATGGACGCATATTCTAAAATAGGTCGGAGATAAGATATGTATATTTGATTAAGGGTTTGGCGTTTTAATTTAAATTTTAACATTCTCATTGATCCTAGTGTTTTTGAAGCGGAAGTAGTAATGTTTGATATATGCTTGTGCCACGTACCGTCTTCACTAAGTGTAACTCCGAGATGCTTGTGGTGATTTACGTAATCTAACTGCGTATTTTCGAAGAATAGCTCTGGTCGATTAACGTTACCTAGTGATAAGAACATAACTTCTGTTTTTGCTGGATTGAATTGAACAAGCCATTGTTTAGACCATTTTGATATTATAATTAGATCATGATTCAGTGAAGCTTCTATAACATTTGAGTCGTTGGATGTCATTGCCAAGGAACTATCATCAGCAAATAATCTTGTTAGACTATAAAGAGATTCAGCAATGTCATTGACGTATATTAAAAAAAGTAAGGGTCCCAAGACAGAGCCTTGTGGTACACCAGCGTTAAGACATTTTTCATTAGAGAATGCAGATCCAACAAAAACCTTTTGTCGCCGTTCATTAAGATAGCTAGATAACCATTTGATTATGTTTCCCGAAATGCCATACTGTCGAAGTTTGAAAAGAAGACCTTTGTGCCAAACTCGGTCAAATGCCTTACTAATATCACAGAATATAATACAAGTTGATTTACGTTCATCGAAGGCCTTACAAATTTGGTTGTAAATGTCAATTAACTGATACACTGTAGAGTGTCCCGGGAGGAAGCCCGATTGTCTTTTGTATATTAGTTCATTCTCGTGCAAATAGTTATATAAATATTTGAACATAACTCGTTCCATTACTTTTCCTACGCAACTAATTAAGGAGATAGGTCTATAGTTTGATGGAATATCGCGGTCACCCTTTTTGAACAGTGGCATGACATTTGCACTTTTCCAGCTAGCTGGATAAGTCTGTTCTTGTATTGACCTATTAAAAAGTATACAAAGCGGGCGACTTATAGTGCGAGAGGTTTCTTTAAGCATACGATGGCTAATTTCATCTGGCCCACTGGATTTTTTTACTATTAAATTTGATAAGATGTAGGTAATGTCTTGTTCAGTGATGATTATATTTGTGATTGATGAATCTGTTTTTAAACTAAAATTTGGCAGATCTGTTTGAGAATCGTTTATTGTCGAAATGGATGCGAAGTAGTCGTTAAGAGTATTGGCTTTATCTAAATCCGAGACGGAATATGAATTATCATTTCTTAACAGTGGTGGTATCTTTTTTCTATTAGTATCATTAAATTAGTAAAGTACTAGCACAACTCTTGTATTCAGTCTCTTTGTTAATTACAATCTAGTCTTATGGGGAGGGCCGTAACTAATGTTGTTAAAACTTGTGGCCCAACCCATTTGCTTCAACATATAATGACAATCCTTGAGCAAACAATGCCACAACTCATGCATTATGGATAGTTATACAAGTTTGTTCATTTGTTTTGTATTGTACATTGTATATATAGAATGCAATCAAATATGATTAAACTAAAACTGTTTCTGTGTTATATCTCATGCATATATCTCTGCTTAATTCAACTTTTATTTTATTTATTTAAGTCAGAATTTAGTCGCGTATCGCTAATTGTCCTGATAAGCTCTAATCTCTTTAATCCGTAATTACTATATTCCTACAATCTCATCAATGTTTCCGCTTAATAACTTTCGTCTCACCATAATAT
>CM026404.1:78921497-78940278 GCA_014843695.1 Archivesica marissinica
GTGTCTTTATTTGGTATGTGATCCAGGAGTAGGTACGATATGGTGATGGTAAATAATGTATGACTGATCTCCAAAGAACCTGACAACTGAGTCAATATCTCTCTCATCTATCTTCTCTATCTATCTCTCTATATCTTCTCTCTCTGCTCTCTCTCTTCTCTATCTATCCCTCTCTTCTATCTATCTCTCTCCTCTCTCTTTTTGTCTATCTTCTCTCACTCTCTTATCTCTTCTCTCACTCTCTCTTCTCTCTCTCACTCTCTCTGTCACCTAAAGGGGTTTCTATGCCATTAAAGACTCGGTCTATTGCATGTTTTTAAGAGTGTTTACTTTGTTTAGCAGAAGTTTATATTTGATCCATTCGTTTGGTTTATTTGTGCATAATTTATATACTTTTGTTTTGGGTCGGTGTCTTTTACGAGGTGTACACTGAATTGTAGAGTCATGCCAAGGCTTATCATTAGTTCTTATTGTTACATAGGGGATACCTTCCTAGGATACCTCAATAAAACATTTTAGTGAATAAATTGGTTGCCTCGTGAATTGAATTCGAGTGTAAGAAATTCAATTCAGTATTTGTTATCAGCTCATTCAGTTTACTAAAATCTGCTGTATTATAATTCCATAGACGCGTTTTGTATGGAACTGAGGCTGGAATAAACGTTCTTATGATATATATAAAGACAACCCACACATGTCACTAATAACATAACCGTTAGAGGATAACTGTAAAAAATAGTCCTTCTTACACATATGTATATCGATGTATGTATGTGTATATATAGAGAGATATGTACATAAACCTATTGCCTCCCTATATGTGCATGTATATCGATGTATGTATGTATGTGTATATATAGAGAGATATGTACATAAACCTATTGCCTCCCTATATGTGCATGTATATCGATGTATGTATGATGTTTATATAGAGAGATATGTACATAAACCTATTGCCTCCCTATATGTGCATGTATATCGATGTATGTATGTATGTGTATATATAGAGAGATATGTACATAAACCTATTGCCTCCCTATATGTGCATGTATATCGATGTATGTATGTGTATATATAGAGAGATATGTACATAAACCTATTGCCTCCCTATATGTGCATGTATATCGATGTATGTATGTATGTGTATATATAGAGAGATATGTACATAAACCTATTGCCTCCCTATATGTGCATGTATATCGATGTATGTATGTATGTGTATATATAGAGAGATATGTACATAAACCTATTGCCTCCCTATATGTGCATGTATATCGATGTATGTATGTGTATATATAGAGAGATATGTACATAAACCTATTGCCTCCCTATATGTGCATGTATATCGATGTATGTATGTATGTATATATATAGAGAGATATGTACATAAACCTATTGCCTCCCTATATGTGCATGTATATCGATGTATGTATGTATGTATGTGTATATATAGAGAGATATGTACATAAACCTATTGCCTCCCTATATGTACATGTATATCGATGTATGTATGTATGTGTATATATAGAGAGATATGTACATAAACCTATTGCCTCCCTATATGTACATGTATATCGATGTATGTATGTGTATATATAGAGAGATATGTACATAAACCTAGTGCCTCCCTATATGTGCATGTATATCGATGTATGTATGTATATATATAGAGAGATATGTACATAAACCTAGTGCCTCCCTATATGTGCATGTATATCGATGTATGTATGTGTATATATAGAGAGATATGTACATAAACCTATTGCCTCCCTATATGTACATGTATATCGATGTATGTATGTATGTGTATATATAGAGAGATATGTACATAAACCTATTGCCTCCCTATATGTGCATGTATATCGATTTATGTATGTATGTGTATATATAGAGAGATATGTACATAAACCTATTGCCTCCCTATATGTGCATGTATATCGATGTATGTATGTGTATATATAGAGAGATATGTACATAAACCTATTGCCTCCCTATATGTGCATGTATATCGATGTATGTATGTATGTATATATAGAGAGATATGTACATAAACCTATTGCCTCCCTATATGTGCATGTATATCGATGTGGTATGTGTATATATAGAGAGATATGTACATAAACCTATTGCCTCCCTATATGTGCATGTATATCGATGTATGTATGTGTATATATAGAGAGATATGTACATAAACCTATTGCCTCCCTATATGTGCATGTATATCGATTATGTATGTATGTGTATATATAGAGAGATATGTACATAAACCTATTGCCTCCCTATATGTGCATGTATATCGATGTATGTATGTATGTGTATATATAGAGAGATATGTACATAAACCTATTGCCTCCCTATATGTACATGTATATCGATGTATGTATGTATGTGTATATATAGAGAGATATGCACATAAACCTATTGCCTCCCTATATGTGCATGTATATCGATGTATGTATGTGTATATATAGAGAGATATGTACATAAACCTATTGCCTCCCTATATGTGCATGTATATCGATGTATGTATGTGTATATATAGAGAGATATGTACATAAACCTATTGCCTCCCTATATGTGCATGTATATCGATGTATGTATGTATGTGTATATATAGAGAGATATGTACATAAACCTATTGCCTCCCTATATGTGCATGTATATCGATGTATGTATGTATGTGTATATATAGAGAGATATGTACATAAACCTATTGCCTCCCTATATGTGCATGTATATCGATGTATGTATGTGTATATATAGAGAGATATGTACATAAACCTATTGCCTCCCTATATGTGCATGTATATCGATGTATGTATGTGTATATATAGAGAGATATGCACATAACCATTTAATAACCCAAGTATTATGTATTGGTAAAGATTATAAGAATGTGCTCATAATGCGCAATTTTTCACAAATTGTATGTAAAATTCGTATAATATGTAAATGTGCTACTCTCCCTTTATAGTGGAGGAATAAAAGAATCTATTTATATCTAATGTCGAACCCCTCGCGGGGATATAGACATAGTGTACGCCACGTCAAAGCACAATAGCTCTCCTATAAAGAATCTATCTCTATCTATTATAAATGGCGGCAAATATGTCAGATATGACCAAAACGAATGTCAACTGCGGACAACTAGACACGCCAAAGCTGAACATTGTATATAAAAGGAAAGAGAGAAGACACGGTGTATGGACACGCTTCCATGGTCTGAGAAAGTATAAAGTTATAGTATATAATAGTAATGCTGAGATAGTAAAAAGTTATAGTATATACACGTAATGCTGAGATAGTATAAAGTTATAGTATATACAAGTAATGCTGAGATAGTATAAAGTTATAGTATATACAAGTAATGCTGAGATAGTGTAAAGTTATAGTATACACAAGTAATGCTGAGATAGTATAAAGTTATAGTATATACAAGAAATGCTGAGATAGTATAAAGTTATAGTATATACAAGTAATGCTGAGATAGTATAAAGTTATAGTATATACACGTAATGCTGAGATAGTATAAAGTTATAGTATATACACGTAATGCTGAGATAGTATAAAGTTATAGTGTATACAAGAAATGCTGAGATAGTATAAAGTTATAGTATACACACGTAATGCTGATATAGTATAAAGTTATAGTATATACACGTAATGCTGAGATAGTATAAAGTTATAGTATATACACGTAATGCTGAGATAGTATAAAGTTATAGTATATACACGTAATGCTGAGATAGTATAAAGTTATAGTGTATACAAGAAATGCTGATATAGTATAAAGTTATAGTATATACACGTAATGCTGATATAGTATAAAGTTATAGTATATACACGTAATGCTGAGATAGTATAAAGTTATAGTATATACACGTAATGCTGATATAGTATAAAGTTATAGTATATACACGTAATGCTGAGATAGTATAAAGTTATAGTATATAATAGTAATGCTGAGATAGTATAAAGTTATAGTATATACACGCAATGGTGAGATAATATAAAGTTATAGTATATACAAGTAATGTTGAGATATTATAAAGTTATAGTATATACAAGTAATGCTGAGATAGTATAAAGTTATAGTATATACAAGTAATGCTGAGATAGTATAAAGTTATAGTATATACACGCAATGGTGAGATAATATAAAGTTATAGTATATACAAGTAATGTTGAGATATTATAAAGTTATAGTATATACAAGTAATGTTGAGATATTATAAAGTTATAGTATATACAAGTAATGCTGAGATAGTATAAAGCTATAATATATATAAGTAATGCTGAGATAGTATAAAGTTATAGAATATACAAGTAATGCTGAGATAGTATAAAGTTATAGTATATACACGTAATGCTGAGATAGTATAAAGTTATAGTATATACAAGTAATGCTGAGATAGTATAAAGGTATAGTATATACACGTAATGCTGAGATAGTATAAAGTTATAGTATATACACGTAATGCTGAGATAGTGTAAAGTTATAGTATATACACGTAATGCTGAGATAGTATAAAGTTATAGTATATACAAGTAATGCTGATATAGTATAAAGTTATAGTATATGCACGTAATGCTGGGATAGTATAAAGTTATAGTATATACACGTAATGCTGAGATAGTATAACGTTATAGTATATACACGTAATGCTGAGATAGTATAAAGTTATAGTATATACAAGTAATGCTGAGATAGTATAAAGTTATAGTATATACACGTAATGCTGAGATAGTATAAAGTTATAGTATATACAAGTAATGCTGAGATAGTATAAAGTTATAGTATACACACGTAATGCTGAGATAGTATAAAGTTATAGTATATACAAGTAATGCTGAGATAGTATAAAGTTATAGTATATACACGTAATGCTGAGATAGTATAAAGTTATAGTATATACACGTAATGCTGAGATAGTATAAAGTTATAGTATATACACGTAATGCTGAGATAGTATAAAGTTATAGTATATACACGTAATGCTGAGATAGTATAAAGTTATAGTATATACACGTAATGCTGAGATAGTATAAAGTTATAGTATATACACGTAATGCTGAGATAGTATAAAGTTATAGTATATACACGTAATGCTGAGATAGTATAAAGTTATAGTATATACACGTAATGCTGAGATAGTATAAAGTTATAGTATATACACGTAATGCTGAGATAGTATAAAGTTATAGTATATACAAGTAATGCTGAGATAGTATAAAGTTATAGTATATACACGTAATGCTGAGATAGTATAAAGTTATAGTATAAACAAGTAATACTGAGATAGTATAACGTTATAGTATATACATGTAATGCTGAGATAGTATAAAGTTATAGTATATACACGTAATGCTGATATAGTATAAAGTTATAGTATATACACGTAATGCTGATATAGTATAAAGTTATAGTATATACACGTAATGCTGATATAGTATAAAGTTATAGTATATACAAGTAATGCTGAGATAGTATAAAGTTATAGTATATACAAGTAATGCTGAGATAGTATAAAGTTATAGTATATACACGTAATGCTGAGATAGTATAAAGTTATAGTATATACAAGTAATGCTGAGATAGTATAAAGTTATAGTATATAATAGTAATGCTGAGATAGTATAAAGTTATAGTATATAATAGTAATGCTGAGATAGTATAAAGTTATAGTATATACATGTAATGCTGAAAATATGATGTGATTGTGCTTAGTTGTAAATAGGAAAACAGCGTTAACGGCTCATACTTATTAAAGCGACATCGTTTGTATCTACATTAAAGCGACACTAATCGGTGAAAACGCACATTTCTACACAATGTTATTTTCAATTACATGGTAATCATTTTTTCGAAATATTTGCCTCTAAAACTGAGTAGTTTACTACTAATAATATATACGACGTCTGTTGACCTAACAAACTAATGTAAATAGGGACAACATCCATGCGTAATACAATGTGTATATCCTGAATAACACGATTTATGGTACACATTTACCGTTATATCTCACATTTGTGACTATGAATATCTAATTTTAATCTTAGTTAAATGATCTCAAAGCGACGATATCACGCGTTTAGTATCGACTCCAATGACAAACACAGCGTGGATGACCGTTATATGAAATACTATTTTCACTTTTGAAAATGTGTAGATCACAACAACACTGTTATTGATTCAATGTTAGTGTTCAAAATGTTCGGAAGAATTTGGGGTAGCAATGCATTTAAACGGGGGAAATGAATTGTTTGGCTATTTGCGATGTAATGTCGCTTTAAAACAATCATATTATGAAACAGTTGGTATATATCTAACATATGCACCGCTACCGTGGAGGAGTTGGGGTATGGGGACTTTACCTCTCGGCAGAATGTAAGTCTAACATATGCACCGCTACCGTGGAGGAGTTGGGGTATGGGGGGTTTACCTCTCGGCAGAATGTAAGTCTGACATGTGCACTGCTACCGTGGAGGAGTTGGGGTATGGGGAGTTTACCTCTCGGCAGAATGTAAGTCTGACATGTGCACCGCTACCGTGGAGGAGTTGGGGTATGGGGAGTTTACCTCTCGGCAGAATGTAAGTCTAACATGTGCACGCTACCGTGGGGAGTTGGGGTATGGGGAACCAACGCTACCGTGGAGGAGTTGGGGTATGGGGAACCCCACCAAAACCCCACCAAAAACCCCACCAAAGGGGGTTTACCTCTCGGCAGAATGTAAGTCTGACATGTGCACCGCTACCGTGGAGGAGTTGGGGTATGGGGAGTTTACCTCTCGGCAGAATGTAAGTCTAACATGTGCACCGCTACCGTGGAGGAGTTGGGGTATGGGGAGTTTACCTCTCGGCAGAATGTAAGTCTGACATGTGCACCGCTACCGTGGAGGAGTTGGGGTATGGGGGGTTTACCTCTCGGCAGAATGTAAGTCTGACATGTGCACCGCTACCGTGGAGGAGTTGGGGTATGGGGAGTTTACCTCTCGGCATAATGTAAGTCTGACATGTGCACCGCTACCGTGGAGGAGTTGGGGTATGGGGAGTTTACCTCTCGGCAGAATGTAAGTCTAACGTGTGCACTGCTACCGTGGAGGAGTTGGGGTATGGGGAGTTTACCTCTCGGCAGAATGTAAGTCTGACATGTGCACCGCTACCGTGGAGGAGTTGGGGTATGGGGAGTTTACCTCTCGGCAGAATGTAAGTCTGACATGTGCACCGCTACCGTGGAGTAGTTGGAGTATGGGGGTTTACCTCTCGGCATAATGTAAGTCTGACATGTGCACCGCTACCGTGGAGGAGTTGGGGTATGGGGAGTTTACCTCTCGGCAGAATGTAAGTCTAACGTGTGCACTGCTACCGTGGAGGAGTTGGGGTATGGGGAGTTTACCTCTCGGCAGAATGTAAGTCTGACATGTGCACCGCTACCGTGGAGGAGTTGGGGTATGGGGAGTTTACCTCTCGGCAGAATGTAAGTCTGACATGTGCACCGCTACCGTGGAGTAGTTGGAGTATGGGGGGTTTACCTCTCGGCAGAATGTAAGTCTGACATGTGCACCGCTACCGTGGAGGAGTTGGGGTATGGGGAGTTTACCTCTCGGCAGAATGTAAGTCTGACATGTGCACCGCTACCGTGGAGGAGTTGGGGTATGGGGAGTTTACCTCTCGGCAGAATGTAAGTCTAACATGAATCTGTAATTTAAACTTCGAAATGGAAGTCTTTTGTTTGAAATTACTTCAAAAGCTCAATCTCAGAATTTATTATCAACGAACACCTTCTTTTGACATTCTGTGAAGGTCAGTCCCCACAAATCTTTGAACTCATCCAAAGGTGTCATCAGGTGCAGGGAATTATCTTCCTGCTCTTTGGATGAGATCAAAGAAGGTTTGTCAAGCCAAGGGATCATTGACGTGAAGAGAATATCAATAAAACGTAACAACGAAATAAAAACAACAAACACATATATAATTACATGTGACACAACAGTCATCCCGTCACGTATCAAAGTCGGCTACCAGATTGTCACCGTCGACATATATGTACCTAACCCTCTTAGATGCTTTAAATGCCAGAAGTATGGTCATCATGAGGATAGGTGTCGGAACGAGTCTGTATGCTCCAAGTGTGCTGAGACTGCTCCACAACATCAAGAGAACAACTGCCCCAACACAAATAAATGCGCCAATTGACAAACGTATCGGAACCTTCTCTGCTCTTCACTACACTATACGCTCAAATTTGGCAATATGTCAATGGAATGAGACAGTGCAAGTCAAGAATAATACAAGACTCCGTTGTACGCTCCAGTTCAAATCCAACATTTGGGCAAGGTATAAACAGGCATTATTTTCACACTTAATCTGGCGGCCTTTTTAAAGCAGATGATACATGAAAGTGACAGAACAGAATATGAAAGTGACGAAACTCCGACCTTACAAACAACATAGATCCTGATCAGTTTAACAGTTTATTCGTAATTCAAGGCCTCCGGCCCATACTGGAGCGTACAACGGAGTCTTGTATTATTCTTGACTTGCACTGTCTCATTCCATTGACATATTGCCAAATTTGAGCGTATAGTGTAGTGAAGAGCAGAGAAGGTTCCGATACGTTTGTCATGGAAAACATTCAAGCTGTTGTTGAATGATTCCACGCTACTAGTGTCCATGTGGTAGATATCATACGAGTATTACACATATTCTGCCGATTTCTACAAGATGCCATTGAGTAAAATAACAATGTATGTAACTGATGAGCAGAGAAAAGAATTGCTGACTTTCTTGCAAAATAAGAACTGGGACGTAGAGATGGAAATAGAAGAAACAGCCACCGCCATGCCCGTTGCAGAGGCTGCTTACGTACCTCCCCCTATGCCTCAGCATGCTGAAGGTGTTGCTGAGTGTCCACTGTGCTTGTGTTCCCCTTGCATAATAAATGAACAGAACAAACAACTTTGGTGGCCTGCTAATAATCGTCCACCGCATAATCTAAATTCACATGAGAGAAAGCTTCTATACAGGAGATTTTGGGCAATGCTATATAATTGTGACGCATGGAAAGATGTCAGATATATAGAGAGAAAAGTAGCGGCCAGAAGAGGAGACTGTACATGGCATAAGAGGGAACTGATGCCTGAATGTGTGGTACAGCAATGCAGGAACTGGCTGCCTAACCCGCGCAACCAGCCTTATTTGGGCCATAAGTGGAGTTGAATTGTTTATACCAGTTGTAAGTACTATAAAAATACAGAACTTCAATTTCAGCAATTTATAACCTCTGATATGTACGTGGATCATAATAGATATAAGTGGTGCTCATGTATTAGATGTATACCATGCAGGGCCTCGCATGTGGCAAATACGATGTGCGTCGACCGTCACATTTGTACAGCTATTCCTCGTGTGTTTAAGGTCAAATATAGGTTAACCTGCAGGCCTTTAAACAGTTAAATCAGAACGGGACTGGTACGTCACCTTTCGGGTGTGTAACTAATTGTCTCAAACAGGTTTTATTCGAAATCCACGATTTAAACTGTTTGCAATAAATTATCGCGTGCACGGGAAGGGCAGCAACTTTATAGCTACACTATTGACTTATACTAACATCACTGTCTAATTTGACCAGATAATACAAGCTAAGAAAACTGACTATGTCATGCAAGGACTCGCATTTAACTCGGAAATATAAATTTGACTATGATTCTGAAAATGAGACCGGGAACATAACATTTTCCAAGATAGGAGCATTTGTTTAAATTACAATGAATGAATGAATGGTGTTTTACGGCGCATCGACATCTAAGGTCATGTAGCGCGCATTAAAGTTATGTTTATTGTCGAGTGTATGAAATAAAATTCTATATAAGTATATGCATTACGTAAAAATTAATACTAAGAAGTTATAAAGACGTAATATTAATTACAGGTAATATATGAATGAATGATTACTACAAAGGCATGATTAACAATTGATATCACAGCTTATTATAAATTCCTATTGCCTTGATAAATGATATGATGGACTCTACTCTGATAGAGTCGAAGAGTGTTTTAATGTTGTCCACATTGTAGTACTGCAACCGGATTGGTTGAAGGTCAACACAGTGTATTAAGATATGCTCCACCGTGTATAGAGTATTGCATGGGATACATTCTGGTGCATCATCTCGTGACAACAGCCATGAATGTGAAATATTAAAAATACTATACCGATATTTACATAATTATTATACATAGATAAAATATAAAGTTAAAAATATATTAAGTGGCATCCTGCAACGACTGGAGGTTCTTGTTCCAGCCACCCTCGCCATCTTGCCTGGTCATAGACTCGGACTTGTCCGAGTCTGATGCCTCGCCCTCCAGATTGTCATCGTCCGTGTCCAAATCCGAGTATCTATTGCTTGTAGACACTGGACTGGACACTGTGTGTTTATCTGATTGTTTATCTGATTGTATATGTTTATTTTTCTGCTGTCTGGAAGTGACAGCAGATTGCTCTTTTGTTGAAGTTGATGCTTGTTGAGCTGTATATTCTCTTTTAGTAGGTATTGGTTTTGATGAAGTTGATATTGTTTTTGGTTGAATGTGTTTTTCTTGTGTATTGTTGTTTCGAGTGTTTTTTGTTGTTGGATTCTTGTGTATGTTTGTTTTTGCTTGTTTTTGTTTGTCTGCTGTAGGTTTAGGTGTTTGTGGTGTATTTTGATTTGTAAGCGTAGGTTTAGGTGTTTGTGGTATATTTTGATTTGTAAGTTGGTCAAGATGAGAAGAACTATCAGAACCAGGGAATAACTGCATTATTTCTGTTTTTTTGTCTAGAAAGATTTTGCAAAGTTTGGTTAACAAGTTTTTGCAAGTTTTGCATTCAACAGAAGCTGTTTTAGCAACACTTGCATAGCTTGGCTGATTTTCGGATTTGTATCGAGATTCATAAATCTTTCTTGCATCCTGGAATGAAATGTTTTCCGAATATTTGATCTTAACTATTTCTTTTTCTTTTTTCCAGGAGACACAGTCTTTAGAATTGGATATATGATCAGCGCCACAATTGGCGCATTTATTTGTGTTGGGGCAGTTGTTCTCTTGATGTTGTGGAGCAGTCTCAGCACACTTGGAGAATACAGACTCGTTCCGACACCTATCCTCATGATGACCATACTTCTGGCATTTAAAGCATCTAAGAGGGTTAGGTACATATATGTCGACGGTGACAATCTGGTAGCCGACTTTGATACGTGACGGGATGACTGTTGTGTCACATGTAATTATATATGTGTTTGTTGTTTTTATTTCGTTGTTACGTTTTATTGATATTCTCTTCACGTCAATGATCCCTTGGCTTGACAAACCTTCTTTGATCTCATCCAAAGAGCAGGAAGATAATTCCCTGCACCTGATGACACCTTTGGATGAGTTCAAAGATTTGTGGGGACTGACCTTCACAGAATGTCAAAAGAAGGTGTTCGTTGATAATAAATTCTGAGATTGAGCTTTTGAAGTAATTTCAAACAAAAGACTTCCATTTCGAAGTTTAAATTACAGATTCATGTTAGACTTACATTCTGCCGAGAGGTAAACTCCCCATACCCCAACTCCTCCACGGTAGCGGTGCACATGTCAGACTTACATTCTGCCGAGAGGTAAACTCCCCATACCCCAACTCCTCCACGGTAGCGGTGCACATGTCAGACTTACATTCTGCCGAGAGGTAAACCCCCCATACTCCAACTACTCCACGGTAGCGGTGCACATGTCAGACTTACATTCTGCCGAGAGGTAAACTCCCCATACCCCAACTCCTCCACGGTAGCGGTGCACATGTCAGACTTACATTCTGCCGAGAGGTAAACTCCCCATACCCCAACTCCTCCACGGTAGCAGTGCACACGTTAGACTTACATTCTGCCGAGAGGTAAACTCCCCATACCCCAACTCCTCCACGGTAGCGGTGCACATGTCAGACTTACATTATGCCGAGAGGTAAACTCCCCATACCCCAACTCCTCCACGGTAGCGGTGCACATGTCAGACTTACATTCTGCCGAGAGGTAAACCCCCCATACCCCAACTCCTCCACGGTAGCGGTGCACATGTCAGACTTACATTCTGCCGAGAGGTAAACTCCCCATACCCCAACTCCTCCACGGTAGCGGTGCACATGTTAGACTTACATTCTGCCGAGAGGTAAACTCCCCATACCCCAACTCCTCCACGGTAGCGGTGCACATGTCAGACTTACATTCTGCCGAGAGGTAAACTCCCCATACCCCAACTCCTCCACGGTAGCGAGGTAAACTCCCCATACCCCAACTCCTCCACGGTAGCGGTGCACATGTCAGACTTACATTCTGCCGAGAGGTAAACTCCCCATACCCCAACTCCCCCACGGTAGCAGTGCACATGTTAGACTTACATTCTGCCGAGAGGTAAACTCTCCATACCCCAACTCCTCCACGGTAGCGGTGCACATGTTAGACTTACATTCTGCCGAGAGGTAAACTCCCCATACCCCAACTCCTTCACGGTAGCGGTGCACATGTCAGACTTACATTCTGCCGAGAGGTAAACTCCCCATACCCCAACTCCTCCACGGTAGCGGTGCACATGTCAGACTTACATTCTGCCGAGAGGTAAACTCCCCATACCCCAACTCCTCCACGGTAGCAGTGCACATGTTAGATATATACCAACTGTTTCATAATATGATTGTTTTAAAGCGACATTACATCGCAAATAGCCAAACAATTCATTTCCCCCGTTTAAATGCATTGCTACCCCAAATTCTTCCGAACATTTTGAACACTAACATTGAATCAATAACAGTGTTGTTGTGATCTACACATTTTCAAAAGTGAAAATAGGATTTCATATAACGGTCATCCACGCTGTGTTAGTCATTGGAGTCGATACTAAACGCGTGATATCGTCGCTTTGAGATCATTTAACTAAGATTAAAATTAGATATTCATAGTCACAAATGTGAGATATAACGGTAAATGTGTACCATAAATCGTGTTATTCAGGATATACACATTGTATTACGCATGGATGTTGTCCCTATTTACATTAGTTTGTTAGGTCAACAGACGTCGTATATATTATTAGTAGTAAACTACTCAGTTTTAGAGGCAAATATTTCGAAAAAATAATTACCATGTAATTGAAAATAACATTGTGTAGAAATGTGCATTTTCACCGATTAGTGTCGCTTTAATGTAGATACAAACGATGTCGCTTTAATAAGTATGAGCCGTTAACGCTGTTTTCCTATTTACAACTAAGCACAATCACATCATATTTTCAGCATTACATGTATATACTATAACTTTATACTATCTCAGCATTACTATTATATACTATAACTTTATACTATCTCAGCATTACGTGTATATACTATAACTTTATACTATATCAGCATTACTTGCATATACTATAACTTTATACTATCCCAGCATTACTTGTATATACTATAACTTTATACTATCTCAGCATTACGTGTATATACTATAACTTTATACTATCTCAGCATTACTTGTATATACTATAACTTTATACTATATCAGCATTACGTGTATATACTATAACTTTATACTATATCAGCATTACGTGTATATACTATAACTTTATACTATATCAGCATTACGTGTATATACTATAACTTTATACTATATCAGCATTACGTGTATATACTATAACTTTATACTATCTCAGCATTACATGTATATACTATAACGTTATACTATCTCAGTATTACTTGTTTATACTATAACTTTATACTATCTCAGCATTACGTGTATATACTATAAAGGCCTGCAGTTTGACCCCGTCCAATTGTAAAGATTTATACTTTACTACCTGTTCCATGTGATTAGTGGCTTGTATCAACAATGTAGCAGTACATTCAGTATAATTTGGCGTATGTAGGTATTTTCTAACGGTTAATATGCACGATCACTCTGTGAGCTGAGAATTAGTCAAAATGAGGCCCTGACAATTTAAGTAAACGTATATTATTGATTGTAAAGAAAATTGATAGTTATGAGTATTCAAACTACATAATCCAGATCAGCCCAGGGACATTATCATAGATTACATGTTATGTAGGTGCCTCATCAGCCGTAGCGTAATCACTGAGACTGATAATTTGTATGCATGTATATAATATATGTGTATGGGCCGGAGGCCTTGAATTACGAATAAACTGTTAAACTGATCAGGATCTATGTTGTTTGTAAGGTCGGAGTTTCGTCACTTTCATATTCTGTTCTGTCACTTTCATGTATCATCTGCTTTAAAAAGGCCGCCAGATTAAGTGTGAAAATAATGCCTGTTTATACCTTGCCCAAATGTTGGATTTGAACTGGAGCGTACAACGGAGTCTTGTATTATTCTTGACTTGCACTGTCTCATTCCATTGACATATTGCCAAATTTGAGCGTATAGTGTAGTGAAGAGCAGAGAAGGTTCCGATACGTTTGTCATGGAAAACATTCAAGCTGTTGTTGAATGATTCCACGCTACTAGTGTCCATGTGGTAGATATAATTTTGCTGCCTAACCCGCGCAACCAGCCTTATTTGGGCCATAAGTGGAGTTGAATTGTTTATACCAGTTGTAAGTACTATAAAAATACAGAACTTTAATTTCAGCAATTTATAACCTCTGATATGTACGTGGGTCATAATAGATATAAGTGGTGCTCATGTATTATATGTATACCATGCAGGGCCTCGCATGTGGCAAATACGATGTGCGTCGACCGTCAGATTTGTACCGCTATTCCTCGTGTGTTTCGTGCGTCGACCGTCAGATTTGTACCGCTATTCCTCGTGTGTTTAAGGTCAACTATAGGTCAACCTGCAGGCCTTTAAGACATACACGTGGATTTAAACTTTGTATTCCATAGGCGGTCATATCGGAAATGTAGAATATGAACCTACTTCTGAATATAATATACGTTGTTATGTCACAAATGGGACACTCGGGTAGCGGAACAATAATCGGTGAACACACTGTCGACTGGACATTGGGAAAATATGAAGGTAAATTATGTTGGAAAAATATGAGTGTAAATTATGTTGGAAAATATGAAGGTGAATTATGTTGGAAAATATGAAGGTGAATTATGTTGGAAAAATATGAAGGTAAATTATGTTGGAAAAATATGAAGGTAAATTATGTTGGAAAAATATGAAGATAAATTATGTTGGAAAAATATGAATGTAAATTGTTGGAAAATTATGTTGGAAAAATATGAAGATAAATTATGTTGGAAAAATATGAATGTAAATTATGTTGGAAAAATATGAATGTAAATTATGTTGGAAAAATATGAAGGTAAATTATGTTGTATCTGAGACATTTTCTTAGGTGTCGACTGTTTTCGTGGGTTATTGTTACATAAGCATGTAAACAACACGTGTGTGTTTACATTTATTTATCGTCCCAACCGGTTGCCCATATGAGCGACGCCTCCTGAAGAGGTTAGTCAATTGAGATATTTGGAGGATAGTGCAATAATACAGACAGAGACCCATTCCAGACTCTCCTCTGGTTATTTTACTTGCACGGTGAAAAGCACCGACACGAGACCTCGGTTTAACGTCCCATCTGAAAGACTGTTAATTTTATTAGGGTCAGACGGGGGATCGAACCTGCTACCCCTGGATTACCAGTCCAGCCTGTTACCACTGGACTACAGATCCGTCTGTCCAGTTTCATTAAGTTATTTGCAATATGTTTATTGTACATGTATATGACTGCTAAACCAGTTTCATTAAGTTATTTGCAATATGTTTATTGTACATGTATATGACTGCTAAACCAGTTTCATTAAGTTATTTGCAATATGTTTATTGTACATGTATATGACTGCTAAACCAGTTTCATTAAGTTATTTGCAATATGTTTATTGTACATGTATATATATACTAGTACCCCCAAACGTGCCGAATCCCTGTGGTTTATTGTACACAATGCCTTGCCTAAGGGCGCAATCATAACATTTACCGTTGATTACACATATATCCTGTCTGTGTGTACGTACTGACCTACTGTACACGGACAATACGGAACATTTACATTACACATCTATCCTGTCTGTGTGTACGTACTGATCTACTGTACACGGACAATACGGAACATTTACATTACACAGCTATCCTGTCCCTGTGTACGTACTGATCTACTGTACACGGACAATACGGAACATTTACATTACACATCTATCCTGTCTGTGTGTACGTACTGATCTACTGTACACGGACAATACGGAACATTTACATTACACATCTATCCTGTCCGTGTGTACGTACTGACCTACTGTACACGGACAATACGGAACATTTACATTACACAGATATCCTGTCTGTGTGTACGTACTGATCTACTGTACACGGACAATACGGAACATTTACATTACACATCTATCCTGTCTGTGTGTACGTACTGATCTACTGTACACGGACAATACGGAACATTTACATTACACATCTATCCTGTCTGTGTGTACGTACTGATCTACTGTACACGGACAATACGGAACATTTACATTACACATCTATCCTGTCTGTGTGTACGTACTGACCTACTGTACACGGACAATACGGAACATTTACATTACACAGATATCCTGTCTGTGTGTACGTACTGATCTACTGTACACGGACAATACGGAACATTTACATTACACATCTATACTGTCCGGAGTTACGTGCTGACCTACTGTAAAGGTTTGGTGTCTTATCTTTAGTTCCCTGTGTGATTTCGACATCGCAATGGCATGTATGTATACAGCTATCGTTGACATGGGTTTTAAAACACGTATATCGTTGTTGTTCCTTCTATATATTCTATATTCTGGAGTTCAGGGGGATTATACATGTCTGTGTAACTACGACGTGGAACGCCAGGTGTACCCGCAGGTAATGACGACATTAATTGTATCCGCATGTAATGACGACAGTAAATGTACCTGCAGGTAATGACGACATTAAATGTACACGCAGGTAATGACGACATTAAATGTACCCGCAGGTAATGACGACATTAAATGTACCCGCAGGTAATGACGACATTAAATGTATCGGCAGATAATGACGACATTAAATGTATCGGCAGAAAATGACGACATTAAATGTATTCACAGGTAAGTACGACGTGTAATGTATCCACAGGTAACTACGACGTATAATGTATCCACAGGTAACTACGACGTATAATGTATCCACAGGTAACTACGACGTATAATGTATCCACAGGTAACTACGACGTATAATGTATCCACAGGTAACTACGACGTATAATGTATCCATAGCATACTACGACGTGTAATGTATCCACAGGTAACTACGACGTGTAATGTATATACAAGTAACTACGACGTGTAATGTATACATAGGTAACTACGACGTGTAATGTATCCACAGGTAACTACGACGTGTAATGTATCCACAGGTAACTACGACGTGTAATGTATCCATAGGTAACTACGACGTATAATGTATCCACAGGTAACTACGACGTGTAATGTATCCACAGGTAACTACGACGTGTAATGTATCCACAGGTAACTACGACGTGTAATGTATCCACAGGTAACTACGACGTATAATGTATCCACAGGTAACTACGACGTGTAATGTATACATAGGTAACTACGACGTATAATGTATACATAGGTAACTACGACGTATAATGTATCCACAGGTAACTACGACGTATAATGTATCCACAGGTAACTACGACGTATAATGTATCCACAGGTAACTACGACGTGTAATGTATACATAGGTAACTACGACGTGTAATGTATCCACAGGTAACTACGACGTATAATGTATCCACAGGTAACTACGACGTGTAATGTATACATAGGTAACTACGACGTATAATGTATCCATAGGTAACTACGACGTATAATGTATCCACAGGTAACTACGACGTGTAATGTATACATAGGTAACTACGACGTATAATGTATCCACAGGTAACTACGAAGTATAATGTATCCACAGGTAACTACGACGTGTAATGTATCCACAGGTAACTACGACGTGTAATGTATCCACAGGTAACTACGACGTGCAATGTATCCACAGGTAACTACGACATGTAATGTATCCACAGGTAACTACGACGTATAATGTATCCACAGGTAACTACGACGTGTAATGTATACATAGGTAACTACGACGTATAATGTATACATAGGTAACTACGACGTATAATGTATCCACAGGTAACTACGACGTGTAATGTATACATAGGTAACTACGACGTATACTGTACCCACAGGTAACTACGACGTGTAATGTATCCACAGGTAACTACGACGTGTAATGTATCCATAGGTAACTACGACGTATAATGTATCCACAGGTAAGTACGACGTGTAATGTATCCACAGGTAACTACGACGTGTAATGTATACATAGGTAACTACGACGTATAATGTATCCACAGGTAACTACGACGTGTAATGTATACATAGGTAACTACGACGTATAATGTATCCACAGGTAACTACGAAGTATAATGTATCCACAGGTAACTACGACGTGTAATGTATCCACAGGTAACTACGACGTATAATGTATCCACAGGTAACTACGACGTGTAATGTATACATAGGTAACTACGACGTATAATGTATCCACAGGTAACTACGACGTGTAATGTATCCACAGGTAACTACGACGTATAATGTATCCACAGGTAACTACGACGTGTAATGTATACATAGGTAACTACGACGTGTAATGTATCCACAGGTAAC
>CM026404.1:78941278-78967006 GCA_014843695.1 Archivesica marissinica
TATGTGTGTAATGTAGCCTGACATAACATACTATGTGTGTGTAATGTAGCCTGACATAACATACTATGTGTGTGTAATGTAGCCTGACATAACATACTATGTGTGTGTGTAATGTAGCCTGACATAACATACTATGTGTGTATAATGTAGCCTGACATAACATACTATGTGTGTGTAATGTAGCCTGACATAACATACTATGTGTGTGTTATGTAGCCTGACATAACATACTATGTGTGTGTAATGTAGCCTGACATAACATACTATGTGTGTGTAATGTAGCCTGACATAACATACTATATGTGTGTATAATGTAGCCTGACATAGCATACTATGTGTGTGTAATGTAGCCTGACATAACATACTATGTGTGTATAATGTAGCCTGACATAACATACTATGTGTGTGTAATGTAGCCTGACATAACATACTATGTGTGTGTAATGTAGCCTGACATAACATACTATGTGTGTGTAATGTAGCCTGACATAACATACTATGTGTGTGTGTAATGTAGCCTGACATAACATACTATGTGTGTATAATGTAGCCTGACATAACATACTATGTGTGTGTGTAATGTAGCCTGACATAACATACTATATGTGTGTATAATGTAGCCTGACATAACATACTATGTGTGTGTAATGTAGCCTGACATAACATACTATGTGTGTGTAATGTAGCCTGACATAACATACTATGTGTGTGTTAATGTAGCCTGACATAGCATACTATGTGTGTGTAATGTAGCCTGACATAACATACTATGTGTGTGTAATGAAGCCTGACATAACATACTATATGTGTGTGTAATGTAGCCTGACATAACATATTATTTGTGTGCAATGTAGCCTGACATAACATACTATGTGTGTGTGTAATGTAGCCTGACATAACATACTATGTGTGTAATGAAGCCTGACATAACATACTATGTGTGTGTGCAATGTAGCCTGACATAACATACTATGGTGTGTGTATCTAAGGATTCGAATAAGTTAATATATATTTCCAATCTTACTATCATTGTTGCAACTGTTCCTCAAGCGGCGCAGTTCGCGTTGAAACGAGCGTTCAGATTGGATTATGATTATTCTTCATATAAAAAAGAAACACCTAGTAACATTCTAATAATCCAATCAGAACGCTCGTTTCAACGCGAACTGCGCCGCTTGAGAAATTCTCAAAACAAATTGATATATTCTATGAAATCTCTTTTTGACGTACATTTTTGCCGAATAAACCTACACGTTAATGGAAACACATTAAATTTTTATTGATAATGTTATTCACTGTTAAAACTCTCCCGTGGAAGATTTTTTTTTTGCTGACAACCCGTGTCCTAGTATGGCAATGTGACCTGCTATGGCCAATGTCTGTGGCAATTGTTTGCAAAGTATACATGCATGCAGCTTAAAGTTGTGTTTTATTTGAAGAACAATATAAAGACTCGGAATAGGCGTCATATTTGGACAGATTTGTACAAAATTGTTTCAGATAGGGCCATTTTACTGATCGATGCGAAATCTGACATCCCACAGAGTAGAATCCCTGTACTTAAATATATAGATACTAGTACCCCCAAACGTGCCGAATCCCTGTGATTCGGACATGCCATTAATAAATGTGGAAGTCGTGATAGCGCAGTGGATACGCGTTCGCTTCAGGTGGGAAAGGTCCGGAGTTCGAGCCCCGCTGTAGCGTTACGAGTGTGCCCTTAGGCAAGGTATTTAAATTCCACGTTGCTTCTTCTCTCTCCGTCGTGGCGATGGATTCCATCAGGAATGAGGTCCCGAGAATGATTAATATAAGTTGCAAGAACTTATTTCGCAATCGAGCTAAAATAAATTTGTATAAATTAATAAATGGTACTCGGCGTCCGTAGCATTCGTATTACATTGTTGACATATTCTATGTTGTCTTATCAGTGTCATTGTACCAATGGAAAGTAATCTAGCACAGCGGCATGTGATAGACGTGAAATTGCAACTCCGCTAGGAGGTGATTAACATGCGTCCACTAGATTCATCAGGTCATTATTGTTCAAAAGTGTGATTATCTAACCCGTGCAGTGACGTGTCTGAAGTTCAGCATCACTCAATTGCGATTTCTAAAGCCATTATTTATCGTCGCTACATATTTAACCGAAGCGACGACACTTCGTAGATGTCACAGACGGATATGTAGTCCAGTGGTAACACGCTGGACTGGTAATCCAAGGATCGCAGGTTCGATCCCCCGTCTGACCCTAATAAAATTAACAGTCTTTCAGATGGGACGTTAAACTGAGGTCTCGTGTCGGTGCTTTACACCGTGCACGAAAAAGAACAAGAGGAGATTCTGGAATGGGTCTCTGTCTGTATCATGCACTATCCTCCACAATCTAAAATAACTAATATCTTCAGGAGGCGTCGCTCATGGGCAACCGGTAGCGACGATAAATAAACGTAGAAACACTTCGTAGATGTCCAGATGATCGGGTGTTACGCGAGTAGAGGTCCAGATGATCGGGTGATACTCGAGTAGAGGTCCAGATGATCGGGTGTTACTCGAGTAGAGGTCCAGATGATCGGGTGGTACTCGAGTAGAGTTCCAGATGATCGGGTGGTACTCGAGTAGAGGTCCAGATAATCGGGTGGTACTCGAGTAGAGGTCCAGATAATCGGGTGTTATTCGAGTAAAGGTTCAGATGATAGGTGGTACTCGAGTAGAGGTCCAGATGAATCGGGTGTTACTTGAGTAGAGGTCCAGATGATAGGGTGGTACTCGAGTAGAGGTCTAGATGATCGGGTGTTACTCAAGTAGAGGTCCATATGATAGGGTGGTACTCGAGTAGAGTTCCAGATGATCGGGTGTTACTCGAGTAGAGGTCCAGATGATCGGGTGTTACTTGTGTAGAGGTCCAGATGATAGGGTGGTACTCGAGTAGAGGTCCAGATGATCGGGTGTTACTCGAGTAGAGGTCCAGAAGATCGGGTGGTACTCGATTAGAGGTCAGATGATCGGGTGTTACTTGAGTAGAGGTCCAGATGATTGGGTGTTACTTGAGTAGAGGTCCAGATGATAGGGTGGTACTCGAGTAGAGGTCTAGATGATCGGGTGTTACTCAAGTAGAGGTGCAGATGATCGCGTGTTACTCGAGTAGAGGTCCAGATGATCGGGTTGTACTCGAGTAGAGGTCCAGATGATCGGGTGTTGCGCGAGTAGAGGTCCAGATGATCTGGTGTTACTTTAGTAGAGGTCCAGATGATAGGGTGGTACTCGAGTAGAGGTCTAGATGATCGGGTGTTACTCAAGTAGAGGTCCAATGATAGGGTGGTACTCGAGTAGAGTTCCAGATGATCGGTGTTACTCGAGTAGAGGTCCAGATGATCGGGTGTACTTGAGTAGAGGTCCAGATGATAGGGTGGTACTCGAGTAGAGGTCCAGATGATCGGGTGTTACTCGAGTAGAGGTCCAGAAGATGGGTGGTACTCGAGTAGAGGTCCAGATGATCGGGTGTTACTTGAGTAGAGGTCCAGATGATCGGGGTGTTACTTGAGTAGAGGTCCAGATGATAGGGTGGTACTCGAGTAGAGGTCTAGATGATGGGTGTACTCAAGTAGAGGTCCATATGATAGGGTGGTACACGAGTAGAGTTCCAGATGATCGGGTGTTACTCGGTAGAGGTGCAGATGATCGCGTGTTACTCGAGTAGAGGTCCAGATGATCGGGTGGTACTCGAGTAGAGGTCCAGATGATCGGGTGTTACGCGAGTAGAGGTCCACATGATTGGGTGGTACTCGAGTAGAGGTCAGATGATCGGGTGGTACTCGAGTAGAGGTCCAGATGATCGGGTGGTACTCGAGTAGAGGTCCAGATGATGGGGGTTACGCGAGTAGAGGTCCAGATGATCGGGTGGCACTCGTGTAGAGGTCCAGATGATCGGGGGTACTCGAGTAGAGTCCAGATGATCGGGTGATTCTCGAGTAGAGGTCCAAATGATCGGGGGTTACGCGAGTAGAGGTCTAGATGATCGGGTGTTACGCGAGTAGAGGTCCATATGATAGGGTGTTACTCGAGTAGAGTTCCAGATGATCGGGTGTTACTCGAGTAGAGGTCCAGATGATCGGGTGTTACTCGGGTAGAGGTCCAGATGATCGGGTGTTAGCGAGTAGAGGTCCAGATGATCGGGTGTTACTCGAGTAGAGGCAGATGATCGGGTGTGTGCGGTAGAGGTAGAGGTGCCATATGATCGGGGTGTTACTCGAGTAGAGGTCAGATGAGTCGGGTGTTACTTGGAGTAGAGGTGCAGATGATCGCGTGTTACTCGAGTAGAGGTCCAGATGATCGGGTGGTACTCGAGTAGAGGTCCGATGATCGGGTGTTACGCGAGTAGAGGTCCACATGATCGGGTGGTACTCGAGTAGAGGTCCAGATGATCGGGTGATTCTCGAGTAGAGGTCAAAATGATCGGGGTTTACGCGAGTAGAGGTCTAGATGATCGGGTATTACACAAGTAGAGGTCCATATGATAGGGTGGTACTCGAGTAGAGTTCCAGATGATCGGGTGTTACGCGAGTAGAGGTCCAGATGATCGGGTGTTACGCGAGTAGAGGTCCAGATGATCGGGTGTTACGCGAGTAGAGGTCCAGATGATCGGGTGTTACGCGAGTAGAGGTCCAGATGATCGGGTGTTACTCGAGTAGAGGTCCAGATAATCGGGTGTTACTCGAGTAGAGATCCAGATGATCGGGTGGTACTAGAGTAGAGGTCCAGATGATCGGGTGTTACTCAAGTAAAAGTCCAGATGATCGGGTGTTACTCGAGTAGAGGTCCAGATGAGGGTGGTTGGTGGGTGTGTCGGGTGTTACTCGAGTAGAGGTCCAGAAGATGGGTGGTACTCGAGTAGAGGTCCAGATGATCGGGTGTTACTTGAGTAGAGGTCCAGATGATAGGGTGGTACTCGAGTAGAGGTCTAGATGATCGGGTGTTACTCAAGTAGAGGTCCATATGATAGGGTGGTACTCGAGTAGAGTTCCAGATGATCGGGTGTTACTCGAGTAGAGGTCCAGATGATCGGGTGTTACTTGTGTAGAGGTCCAGATGATAGGGTGGTACTCGAGTAGAGGTCCAGATGATCGGGTGTTACTCGAGTAGAGGTCCAGAAGATCGGGTGGTACTCGATTAGAGGTCCAGATGATCGGGTGTTACTTGAGTAGAGGTCCAGATGATTGGGTGTTACTTGAGTAGAGGTCCAGATGATAGGGTGGTACTCGAGTAGAGGTCTAGATGATCGGGTGTTACTCAAGTAGAGGTGCAGATGATCGCGTGTTACTCGAGTAGAGGTCCAGATGATCGGGTTGTACTCGAGTAGAGGTCCAGATGATCGGGTGTTGCGCGAGTAGAGGTCCAGATGATCTGGTGTTACTTTAGTAGAGGTCCAGATGATAGGGTGGTACTCGAGTAGAGGTCTAGATGATCGGGTGTTACTCAAGTAGAGGTCCATATGATAGGGTGGTACTCGAGTAGAGTTCCAGATGATCGGTGTTACTCGAGTAGAGGTCCAGATGATCGGGTGTTACTTGAGTAGAGGTCCAGATGATAGGGTGGTACTCGAGTAGAGGTCCAGATGATCGGGTGTTACTCGAGTAGAGGTCCAGAAGATCGGGTGGTACTCGAGTAGAGGTCCAGATGATCGGGTGTTACTTGAGTAGAGGTCCAGATGATCGGGTGTTACTTGAGTAGAGGTCCAGATGATAGGGTGGTACTCGAGTAGAGGTCTAGATGATCGGGTGTTACTCAAGTAGAGGTCCATATGATAGGGTGGTACACGAGTAGAGTTCCAGATGATCGGGTGTTACTCGAGTAGAGGTGCAGATGATCGCGTGTTACTCGAGTAGAGGTCCAGATGATCGGGTGGTACTCGAGTAGAGGTCCAGATGATCGGGTGTTACGCGAGTAGAGGTCCACATGATTGGGTGGTACTCGAGTAGAGGTCAGATGATCGGGTGGTACTCGAGTAGAGGTCCAGATGATCGGGTGGTACTCGAGTAGAGGTCCAGATGATCGGGGTTACGCGAGTAGAGGTCCAGATGATCGGGTGTCACTCGTGTAGAGGTCCAGATGATCGGGGGTACTCGAGTAGAGTCCAGATGATCGGGTGATTCTCGAGTAGAGGTCCAAATGATCGGGGGTTACGCGAGTAGAGGTCTAGATGATCGGGTGTTACACGAGTAGAGGTCCATATGATAGGGTGTTACTCGAGTAGAGTTCCAGATGATCGGGTGTTACTCGAGTAGAGGTCCAGATGATCGGGTGTTACTCGGGTAGAGGTCCAGATGATCGGGTGTTACGCGAGTAGAGGTCCAGATGATCGGGTGGTACTCGAGTAGAGGCAGATGATCGGGTGTGCGCGAGTAGAGGTCCATATTATCGGGTGGTACTCGAGTAGAGGTCAGATGATCGGGTGGTACTTGAGTAGAGGTCCAGATGATCTGGTGTTACTGAGTAGCGGTCCAGATGATCGGGTGTTACTTGAGTAGAGGTCCAGATGATCGGGTGTTACTCGAGTAGAGGTCCAGATGATCGGGTGTTACTCGAGTAGAGGTCCAGATGATCGGGTGTTACGCGAGTAGAGGTCCAGATGATCGGGTAGTACTCGAGTAGATGTCCAGATGATCGGGTGTTGTGCGAGTAGAGGTCCATATGATCGGGTGGTACTTGAGTAGAGGTCAGATGATCGGGTGGTACTTGAGTAGAGGTCCAGATGATCTGGTGTTACTTGAGTAGCGGTCCAGATGATCGGGTGTTACTCGAGTAGAGGTCCAGAAGATCGGGTGGTACTCGAGTAGAGGTCCAGATGATCGGGTGTTACTTGAGTAGAGGTCCAGATGATCGGGTGTTGATCCGTATTTTTTTATCACGACATATTAGATCTATATACGATCGTTTCTCGATCTACTCGACATCTACTCGACCTCTACTCGACAAATACCCGATCGCTTTCCGGTTGTTTCTCGATCTACTCGACAAATACCCGATCGCTTAACGGTTGTTTCTCGATCTACTCGACAAATACCCGATCGCTTCCCGGTTGTTTCTCGAGCGATTGGCTTGTCGATTCCTAATTCTGTTGACATGCCAACAATTTTCGGGTAGAAAGCCGAGCAAGGTAGACCACCCGACCACTCCTGACGAGCGTGTCAGACCAGTTCCCGATTGCTTGATCGGACTTGATCGAGTCGATCTGATCGGCAGTGGGAACCCACCATATGTGCAAGATATACAATCGTTGTCTCAATCCTTAACCTTTTTTAACACCACATACCTCTAAATAGGCTTACAAAAAGTGTAGATCCTGATGAGCCTTATGATTTTAAAATTTGTATTGTCAACAATCGTCGTATACGACGCTTGTTTAGTAATTGAAATACTCAGATTCTGTGGGAAATATTTGGAAAACACATTATGGAATATAGAAGGAAATTAAATTCTGTAGAAATTTCTTTCCCCACCGATTTAGTTTCGCTTTAAATCTCATCAATGGTACATGTAGGTGGATGCGGTAAGACCACCTAGTTTCGCTTTAAATCTCATAAATGATACATGTAGGTGGATGCGGTAAGACAACCTAGTTTCACTTTAAATCTCATAAATGATACATGTAGGTGGATGCGGTAAGACAACCTAGTTTCGCTTTAAATCTCATAAATGATACATGTAGGTGGATGCGGTAAGACCACCTAGTTTCGCTTTAAATCTCATAAATGATACATGTAGATGGATGCGGTAAGACAACCTAGTTTCGCTTTAAATCTCATAAATGGTACATGTAGATGGATGCGGTAAGACAACCTAGTTTCGCTTTAAATCTCATAAATGATACATGTAGGTGGATGCGGTAAGACAACCTAGTTTTATATTTACAATTCACATAATAGCTTTGATTTGACAATAATGTTGTATATACGTAAATAGGCAAAAGTGGACCGTATGTAGTCCCAATAACTAATATAGTTCATTTTTCTTTTTGGTAAAAATGCATTTTCATGACAGACGGTGTATAGCTTTTGTGTTTTTTGAGAAATTATGTGACTTGAGAAGACTTCAGACTAGTTGATGTGTAGAAAAGATGTGGTATAAGAATTCAGGCCATTGCAAAATGAAGGTCGGTGTACTGTATTATTTGGCGGAGGAATACAGTGTGTAAACACAGTGACGTTATTCACAGGCGAGCAATACGTATTTGAAACATTAAATTTGAAATATTCTTGGTGTGTTTCAGGCTGATTTGAATACCTCTTCACAGTGGGTGGGTGTGGTATCAGAAGTAATGAAAGATTGATAAAATAAATAAACAGACTGTATGTTTTTACTATGTAATTAATAGGGAATTTATTTGTTGTTTTACAACGTATAATGGAACATTCATGTTTTCGTTATCGGCACAGATGATAGATACTCATGATTGATAGTTCTTCCATTACACTACATGGATTGTATCAAATCATATCTTCATGCAGACGGATCTGTCGTTGGACTTGTAATCCAGGGATCGCAGGTTCGATCACCCGTCTGACCCTAATAAAATTAACAGTCTTTCAGATGGGACGTTAAACTGAGTTCTCGTGTCGGTGCTCTACATCGTGCACGTAAAAGAACCAGAGGATACTCTGGAATGGGTCACTCTCTGTATCATTGCACTAACCTCCAAAATCTAAAATGACTAATCCCTTCAGGAGGCGTTGCTCATATGGGCAACCGGTAGCGACGATACATATACGTAAATCACACACATAATATATTATCCAAATGGTGCAATCGAAGATTTAGCAACATAAATAGATACAAAAGACGGACAACGTTAGACTAAAGTGAACAACATTAAGATGTTCGCGTCTTTAATGACTGATGTATTGAACCATGTGGCTTCTATGTATCCAGACAGAGTGCAGTATGGCACTAAATACACCGACCCTTGGGCCTGGACAAGTGGTTTCGGGTTCAAAACAGATGATTGATCTACGATCTACGATACCAGAACTAACTTCACACTCAATTCTATGTTCGCTTGAATGTTGATCTACGATACCAGTACTAACTTCACACTCAATTCTATGTTCGCTTGAATGTTGATCTACAATCTAGGATACCAGTACTAACTTCACACTCAATTCTATGTTCGCTTGAATGTTGATCTACGATACCAGCATTAACTTCACACTCAATTATATGTTCGCTTGAATGTTGATCTACGATCTACGATACCAGTACTAACTTCACACTCAATTCTATGTTCGCTTGAATGTTGATCTACGATACCAGTACTAACTTCACACTCAATTCTATGTTCGCTTGAATGTTGATCTACGATCTACGATACCAGTGCTAACTTCACAATTTCACATGTATCTCCAATTATTGGCAATTATTCGCATAACTCAATCATGTATCTCTGTAAATTAATTGCAATAACCTCATCAAACCTCGAATACCCGATTAGAGTACTCAACTTTAAGGTAAATGCTGCGAAGTCTGTTAAAATGGTTAATTAAACAAGTTCTGGCAAAGTGCGGGAACGTGTTTATTTTCATTAAGAGCAATTAGCAGATAGTGTAGTTGGCAAAGGGTATCGTAATAAAGTCTTATTTTTGTAATTAACCTTTGTAGCATTAGTAAGCTTTACTATTTTAATATGAACAGGCATGCGTTATACAGTGCTTAGTTTTCGTCTTTATTAAGTCTCATCCATGTACATATATATAATGCAAATAATTAAACATATAAATGCAACGCGATATTGAGGAAGATACCATTACACTAAGATTAGCGCGCTCGCTTCTCACCTTTGCGACCCGGGTTCGATCCTCGGACAGGGTTATATACAGAAGTATGTGAGATGGTACGATGGTCGCCAGATCGGACAGGTGGGTTTTCTCCGGTTACTCCGGTTTCCTCCCACATGAATGACCACATATACGCTTTCATCTGAGCCAACGAGAGTGATTAATATAAGTTGTTAAAACTTGCTTCGCAATCGTTGTAAAATAAATAAAGTATAACAAAAAGATATAGTGAAACACGCTTTTATTTTGACTAAGTGATTGTATCTCATTATACCTGGTCGATACCAACTACCTGGTTCACCTATATCATGTTTATTTTATTGGTTTTCTGTTTATATGCATATTTCACATATCACGTTGGACCAGTAATTATACAAGTTCGCCTCCGTGGTCGAGTGGTTAAGATCACTGTAACCTATCATCACTGATTGTCACGGGTTCGAGCCCCGCTCAGACCGTGATTCATTTATGTGAACAAGTTGGCGGTTTCCGTACGGAGGTTGGTGCACCAAGTAATGGTTAACCGCTAATAAAATATTAGCCGTTGTAAGTAGAATTACAAGAGACAGGTTGCAACAATCCGTATCAAAGCATCACAGATGTGAATAGACAATGTAACTACTTATCTAAAAGCCACACCCTAAAGCCAAGAAACAGTTGCTAATTAAATAAATAATTTTAAAATACGGAACTATCTTTAAAAATCAGTTATCACCCGCGATCTAGTATGACATAATTAGGAGCTGGTTCCTGAAATATATAAAAGCCAGAAACAAGAATACCATATGGAGAAGAAAGTATTTACAAAGGTAAGAGTATCGAAGCTAGAGTATATTAAAACAGGTTTCGGCACAAAGTCTTATCACTGACAGAGAAATAGCAATTGATCACTTAAAACAAATCGTGTCTTATTACAAACATTATGGTCAACATATATTGCCGTGTTGTGATAACTCAGTGGTAACGCGATTATAGCGCACAGGTAGCGCGATGATAGTGCAGTGGTAGCACGATGATATCGCAGTGGTAACGCGATGATAGCGCACAGGTAGCGCGATGATAGCGCAGTGGTAGCACGATGATAGTGCAGTAGTAGCGCGATGATATCGCAGTGGTAGCGCGATGATAGCGCACAGGTAGCGCGATGATAGTGCAATGGTAGCACGATGATAGTGCAGTGGTAGCGCGATGATATCGCAGTGGTAGCACGATGATAGTGCAGTGGTAGCGCGATGATATCGCAGTGGTAGCGCGATGATAGTGCAGTGGTAGCGCGATGATATCGCAGTGGTAGCACGATGATAGTGCAATGGTAGCGCGATGATATCGCAGTGGTAGCACGATGATAGTGCCGTGGTAGCGCGATGATATCGCAGTGGTAGCGCGATGATAGTGCAGTGGTAGCGCGATGATATCGCAGTGGTAGCGCGATGATAGTGCAATGGTAGCACGATGATAGTGCAGTGGTAGCGCGATGATAGCGCAGTATTAGTGCGACGATAGCGCAGTAGTAGTGCGACGATAGCGCAGTGCTAGAACGGTGATAGCGCAGTAGTAGCGCGATGATAGCGCAGTGGTAGTGCGACGATAGCGCAGTGATAGCACGATGATAGCGCAGTAGTAGCGCGACGATAGCGCGATGATAGTGCAGTGGCAGCGTTCGCTTCAGGTGCGAAATGCCCGGAGTTCGCGCCAAACTGTAGCCGTTACGGTTGTGCCATTAGGCAAGGCATTTAAATTCCACTTTGCCTCTTTTCTCTCCCTCCTGGTGATGGATTCCATCAGGAATAAGGTCTCGAGAGTGATTAATATATGTTGTAAGAACTTGTTTCGCAATCGAGTTAAGATCACGTTGCATGCACTAAACCAATAGTACCTTACGAGAAAGTACAGGAAAAAGATCACCATATATTGCACATTCTAATATAACATGATGTTCATCTTCTATCACATACAGACTTTACGATAACCTAATCTTAAATTCATATATCTTCCGGTGTCAATATGGATTGGTACAACACTACATCTAAAGCTGCTAATCCATCCATCCCTGATCTGATCAGAGGTGGTTCTGATTTCTGAAAACATATTCTAAGTTGGGCGATAGTGCTCTTTTTCCCTGTCAGAATCTTAAAAATGGTATTTTAAATATTTTAGTGTCATGATTAGCGATTTTTACATAGCTTTTAGAAAGTTAGTTTAAACATATTTATGTTCTGTCAATACATGATTATTTACAACAACTGATATAAGGAATTGGACAGCAAGCTGTATAGATAATGATTTTCCACTCCTTTTAGAAAGTTAAACATGTGTAACGTTATTTTAATATGCTATTGTCTCTACACTTATAATTCTCATTTGTAGAATGGCTATGTGCAATGTATGTGTTATGATATAAATTGAAATGTCTGTACTGTCCATAGATGAGACAGAAATTTACTAAATGCCGACATATGTCGTGTGGGTATCACCAGTTTACATTACTTCTCTGATTGAAATACCTGCTTATATGTACAGTAGGTTCTTACACTGCTAACATGTACAAGTATTGACTCAATTACCATGGGGGCATTGCCCTTATTCACCACTTATGTGACACTGTTAAGGATATTGCAACCAACACCGTAATTTTCCTTGCTGTACACGAGTACATTATTGTGAGTGACGCCTCCTGAAGAGATTAGTCATTTTAGATTTTGGGAGGATAGTGCAATGGAACAGACAGAGACCCATTCCAGAGTCTCCTCTGGTTCTTTTACATGCACGGTGTAAAGCACCGAAACGAGACCTCGGTTTAACATCACATCTGAAAGACTGTTAATTTTATTAGGGTCAGACGGGGGATCGAACCTCTGATCCTTGGATTATCGTTCGACCCTGTATGTATTGTATCCGTCTGGGGATACCACACGTTATTTATATTGGTCTGTTCCGGGCGGGCCAGACGTGATTAACCTTTCTAGATTATTCACTCAAAGTTCCGTAATAACGTTATACTGGTCTGCTTGCGAGTTCCATCTGATAAGTTTGAAGACCTGTCACTGACAATTTTCTTTATGTACAGTATTTCTGCCAATTAGCGCATGTTTGAAGTGGTTAGCTGCAATCAAACATTCGTTCTCCATTTGTGCACATGTGTTCAGTTGTTTTATAGATGACAACGTCGCCGAACCTCTGAAGTTTTTGCTAAATTGCTCAATCGGTTTAAAGTTTAAACATTATTTATTTTACAATCGAAGCAAGTTCTAACAACTTATATTAATCAGTCTCGTTTACGCGGATGAAAGCGTATATGTGGTCATTCGTGTGAGAGGAAACCGGAGAACCCGGAGAAAACCCACCTGTCCGATCTGGCGACCACGGTACCATCTCACATTCTTCCCGGTCAGAGGATCGAACCCGGGTTGCATTGGTGAGAGGCGAGCGGGCTAACCATTGCAGGTATCGGACAGCTCAATCGGTTACGGATATATTACCACATGCATCGTTTTGTTTCATTTTGATGTGATCCTAAGTTATTAATATATACGCTATATTAGATGATTGATTGAGAGAACGAATGAATCTACTGTTTTGAATGTAGTGATATTGTACAAGAGAATATGTGTACAGAGGTGTAACTAGTGATATTGTACAAGAGAATATGTGTACAGAGGCGTAACTAGCGATATTGTACAAGAGAATATGTGTACAGAGGCGTAACTAGCGATATTGCACAAGAGAATATGTGTACAGAGGCGTAACTAGTGATATTGTACAAGAGAATATGTGTACAGAGGCGTAACTAGCGATATTGTACAAGAGAATATGTGTACAGAGGCGTAACTAGCGATATTGTACAAGAGAATATGTGTACAGAGGCGTAACTAGCGATATTGCACAAGAGAATATGTGTACAGAGGCGTAACTAGCGATATTGCACAAGAGAATATGTGTACAGAGGCGTAACTAGTGATATTGCACAAGAGAATATGTGTACAGAGGCGTAACTAGCGATATTGCACAAGGGAATATGTGTACAGAGGCGTAACTAGTGATATTGCACAAGGGAATATGTGTACAGAGGCGTAACTAGTGATATTGCACAAGGGAATATGTGTACAGAGGCGTAACTAGTGATATTGCACAAGGGAATATGTGTACAGAGGCGTAACTAGTGATATTGCACAAGAGAATATGTGTACAGAGGCGTAACTAGTGATATTGCACAAGGGAATATGTGTACAGAGGCGTAACTAGTGATATTGCACAAGAGAATATGTGTACAGAGGCGTAACTAGCGATATTGCACAAGAGAATATGTGTACAGAGGCGTAACTAGTGATATTGCACAAGAGAATATGTGTACAGAGGCGTAACTAGCGATATTGCACAAGAGAATATGTGTACAGAGGCGTAACTAGCGATATTGCACAAGAGAATATGTGTACAGAGGCGTAACTAGTGATATTGCACAAGAGAATATGTGTACAGAGGCGTAACTAGCGATATTGCACAAGAGAATATGTGTACAGAGGCGTAACTAGCGATATTGCACAAGAGAATATGTGTACAGAGGCGTAACTAGCGATATTGCACAAGAGAATATGTGTACAGAGGCGTAACTAGCGATATTGCACAAGAGAATATGTGTACAGAGGCGTAACTAGCGATATTGCACAAGAGAATATGTGTACAGAGGCGTAACTAGTGATATTGCACAAGAGAATATGTGTACAGAGGCGTAACTAGCGATATTGCACAAGAGAATATGTGTACAGAGGCGTAACTAGCGATATTGCACAAGAGAATATGTGTACAGAGGCGTAACTAGCGATATTGCACAAGAGAATATGTGTACAGAGGCGTAACTAGCGATATTGCACAAGATAATATGTGTACAGAGGCGTAACTAGTGATATTGCACAAGAGAATATGTGTACAGAGGCTAGCTAGCGATTTTGAATGTGTAGGTCCGATAAATAAATTGAGTAAGAAATGATGCGGCTTTGCTAGAGGGACAATTCTCCCCCAGGAACATTTTGAATCCTACAGTGTCAATAGTGCACGCTGGCGCATCTAAATGGACGTCGTGTGCAGAATGTATGTGACATCCCTACTCTATGTCATAACATCACCACCCTCCGCCACCCCCTACAATGCATATTGGGCGATTTATTCGTTATTTTCTGGGACAATCTGCAGGCCAATGCTTCCAGGATCTTATAGTAGCTCCGTGTCTGCTGTGCACAACCACAGGGATTCGGCACGTTTGGGGGTACTAGTATATATATTTAAGTACAGGGATTCAACTCTGTGGGATGTCAGATTTCGCATCAATCAGTAAAATGGCCCTATCTGAAACAATTTTGAACAAATCTGTCCAAATATAACGCCTATCCCGAGTCTTTATATTGTTCTTCAAATAAAACACAATTTTAAGCTGCATGCATGTATACTTTGCAAACAATTGCCACAGACATTGGCCATAGCAGGTCACATTTCCATACTAGGACACGGGTTCTGTCAGCAAAATAAATAATCTTCGACGGAAGAGTTTTAACAGTGAATAACATTATCAATAAAATGTGTTTCCACTAACATGTAGGTTTATTCGGCAAAAATGTACGTCAAAAAGAGATTTCGCAGAATATTTCAATTTGTTTTGAAATTTTTTCAGTTCGCGTTGAAACGAGCGTTCTGATTGGATTATTAGAATGTAACTAGATGTTTGTTTGCTTTATGAAGTATAGTCATAATCCAATCAGAACGCTCGTTTCAACGCGAACTAGTACCTCCAAACGTGCCGAATCCCTGTGTGTACAACGGTAGCACATACCTCGGAGACCGGAAATTGGGCGGCAGGAAGGCTTCAGAAATAAGCACAAGGTACAATTTAACATAACTATGTTTGATATCATCCGTATATCTCTACATCTATATATCTCATAGGTATGACTGTGTGTGGTGCGATATTGTAAATATGTCCACAGATGTTTTACATCATATACATGTATTGTGAAGTTGTGAATTAAGCTGCAATTAAGACTTTCCGTTTTATGTTTCTGAGACTGTGATTACGCATGTCGTTAGGAAGTAATTAAGATCGACAGGTACTCGTAGTGATTTAGTGCAACTGTAGGGAAGCTGTTTATGTTTCTGCAACGTGTGTAATGTATGACTTGTGTTTATAGTTTTGTTGTATTTAAGTTTATTTATCGTCGCTACCCGTTACCAATTTGAGCGACGGGCATATTACCAAACAACACCTTTCCTGGGCAGGTAAACCAGTACTTGGTGCACGAACCTCTGTAAGAAACTGCAGGCGTTTCATATAAAGAGACACGGTCTGAGCGGAGCTCGAACCCGTGACCATCAGTGATGATAGGATACAGTGGTATACCAGTCAGCGACCATAACAACTCGACCACAGAGGCGGACTGTGTTTATAATGCTGTTTTAGCAGGCAATTATATTGACAGGTCTCCGAGGTAGAGTCGTTTATACCTCACATGTCTCCGTGGCCGAGCGGTTTAAACTGTGACACACAATGGAAGTGTAATTGTAACTATTTGATATAGCGGTATATATTGGTACCCACCCCATGTATTTCTGATGTAGCGGTATATATTGGTACCCACCCCATGTATTTCTGATGTAGCGGTATATATTGGTACCCACCCCATGTATTTCAGATATAGCGGTATATATTGGTACCCACCCCATGTATACTATCGGTATATATTGGTACCCACCCCATGTATTTCTATCGGTATATATTGGTACCCACCCCATGTATTACTATCGGTATATATTGGTACCCACCCCATGTATTACTATCGGTATATATTGGTACACACCCCATGTATTACTATCGGTATATATTGGTACCCACCCCATGTATTTCTGATATAGCGGTATATATTGGTACCCACCTCATGTATTTCTGATATAGCGGTATATATTGGTACACACCCCATGTATTTCTGATATAGCGGTATATATTGGTACCCACCCCATGTATTACTATCGGTATATATTGGTACCCACCACATGTATTTCTGATATAGCGGTATATATTGGTACCCACCACATGTATTTCTCATATAGCGGTATGTATTGGTACCCACCCCATGTATTACTATCGGTATATATTGGTACCCACCCCATGTATTAATATCGGTATATATTGGTACCCACCCCATGTAATACTATCGGTATATATTGGTACCCACCCCATGTATTACTATCGGTATATATTGGTACCCACCCCATGTAATACTATCGGTATATATTGGTACCCACTCCATGTAATACTATCGGTATATATTGGTACCCACTCCATGTATTACTATTGGTATGTATTGGTACCCACCCCATGTATTACTATCGGTATATATTGGTACCCACCACATGTATTTCTGATATAGCGGTATATATTGGTACCCACCACATGTATTTCTGATATAGCGGTATATATTGGTACCCACCCCATGTTTTCTACGGTATATTGGTACCCACCCCATGTATTTCTGATGTGCGGTATGTATTAGTACCCACCCATGTATTTTGATGTAGCGGTATATATGGTACCCACCCCATGTATTAATATCGGTAATATTGGTACCCCCCCATGTATTAATATCGGTATATATTGGTACCCACCCCATGTATTACTATCGGTATATATTGGTACCCACCCCATGTATTTGATGTAGCGGTATATATCGGTACCCACCCCATGTATTACTATCGGATATATTATAATAATAATAATAATAATAATAAAGACTTTATTTAACGAGAGTACTCATTTAACAAAAGTTAATCTACCATGAGGCCCTCAACATATATACAATCAAATGCAATCAAAAGATAGCACTATAAGTGAGAACTGCACATTGGAATAATATAGTAATGTAAAAGCTGAAAAATAGAGAAACTATATTTAATATGTAATGGAATATGATGATATATGGAATTGGCTAGCAGAGTAGAAAATGGGAATGAGACAATTAATGAACTAGATCTATCTAACAATATGCAGATTTGACTTGTAGTGGTATCTTCAAAATATGTATGAAATCAACTTAAAGACAGCAATATTTACGATTCTAATAAATATAGCAATCGCAATACACGTTTATAATAACAGTAGAAGTGCGCACTTAGTTTGAATTGTTATAGTTCCACCTTAAGTAGAGAATTTTGAACTGTTGGATAGTTGGAGCATTTTGAACTGAGTGAGGCAATGAATTCCAAATAGATGATCCTGAAAATTCAAATGTATTACGAAATAATTCACAATTTGGTCTTGGTGTGTATAATTGATATTCTGAGGTTGATCTAAGAATTCTAGAATGTATATCAGAAGTAAAAGTGAAGGATGATTTTAAATAGTCTGGAGCAGCTCCATGTAATGTTTTATACATTTGTATAGCCTTCTGATATATGACTCGTTCTGGAAAGGTCATCCATTTTAGTTGGGAGAATAATAATTGCGATGGAGTGTCAAAGTCCTGATCTAGAATTAATCTAGCTGCTCTCTTTTGAAACCGAACTATTTTATCTTCTAAAGATGAGTTGCAGTTACCCCAAATCACACAACAAAAGTCTAAGTGAGGCAATATGTAAGCATTGTAGAAGAGGTTGCGATTGGGAATAGAGAGATACCTTTTTATACGAGACAATAAATATAAATAAGAGTTACATTTTTTGAGAACATTGTCAGTATGCTTTTTCCAGGATAGTGTGTTGTCAATCATAACTCCGAGTAGTCGTTCAGCAGAACTCGGATGTATGACGGTGTTGTTCACTTTCACTTCAAGAGCAGACTCACTGATACTATGAGCTTTTGATTTAGAGGAAATATACATGATTTTGGTCTTAGAAGTATTGAGAATCATACGATTGTCTAAACACCACTGTTGAACATTTATCAAATCATTAGATAAAGAAGTAGTAATAGTGTCAAGAGATTGATCGGAGGAAGATATAGTTGTATCGTCAGCAAATATGTCTGCAACTGTGCTGGTAAGAGTCATAGGTAAGTCATTGATGTAAATTATAAAGAGAATGGGACCTAAGACAGACCCCTGAGGAACACCAGAAACAACAGGTCCAGCATCAGAACGAGCACCAGAAACATTCGTTTGTTGGAACCTGTCAGCTAAGTACGAGGAAAACCAATTTTGTGATGATTCAGCAAGACCATAATAAGCTAATTTACGTATTAAGATAGAATGATCAACCAGATCAAAGGCTTTGGAAAGATCCAGAAAGACTGTGCCCACTACTTCATTCTTATCAATTGCTGATATCCAGTCATCCAGTAAGCGTGTAAGGGCAGTTTGACATGAATGATTTTTACGGAATCCGGACTGTCGGTTATATAATAAATTATGTTCCTCGAGAAATTGTTTCAAGTGAAAGCTGACATGGCGCTCAAGAATCAATGACATAACAGGTAATATTGATATAGGTCTACTCATTCGAGTACTATTTTTCTTCACCCAGAGTAAGTCCCCACAATCCCAAGAGTGACATTGAACTGGAAGTTTGGCCAAAAGTAATCCGATTTCAGAATGTGTAATTATTTTTATCTGATTTGTCACCTTTTTTGTGAATGGGTATAACTTTGGCTAATTTAAATGCTTTGGGAAATTTGTTGGAGTTTAATATGCTAGAATTGAATATTTGTGTTAAAATTGGAGCAATGATTTTGGCAGAAAGCTTTAAGAATCTGGCATGTATATTATCAGAGCCCGTTGATTTAGATACATCAAGTGAAAGAAGTTGTTTTTCAACAAACTGCACAGATACTAAGGGAATAGAAAATTTAGATATGTTTGACAATTTAGTGTTGTTAGTAGTTTCAAATGCAAAGTTAGAGTAGTGGGGTGGTGGGTTTTCAGACTGAAACTGCCTATGAATATTACAGAAATGTTCATTAAAAATATTGGCCGTATAGTTAGTATTTAATATTTTACATCCATTTTTATCATGTAGGTACTGTGTTTGAGATTTATTGTTCAGTCCTGATAATTCATTTAGGCTGCTCCATAATTGTTTCGGATTGTGTTTATTCGAGTTAATGTGTGTGGTGTAGTAATTATGCTTTGAGGTAAATATAAGTGATTTGACTTTTTGTCTCCATATTTTAAACTTATCTGATATTTGTTTCTTGTGAAAATGATTTCTATGTTTTATAGCTTCTAAAATATCTGAATTTATCCAGTTTGGTTGTGACGTCCTTTTGACTCTTCTATTTCTGATAGGTGCATGATTGTTGAGAACAGTAGCGAACATATCAATGAATACATCAGATGAGTCGTCCGGATCACCAAAAATGTCTACAAGTGACCAAGGCTGGGTGGAAAGTTCAAGCAAGAACTCAGCTTCATTGAAATTTTTCAATGATCTATACTGAATACATTTATGAATCGAAGTGTTTTTGCTATGGCCATTAGTTTTCCTGGTGATGCAAACTGGGTAATGATCACTAATGGAATAGCTTTGGACTGTAACCTCTGATATATTATTGGGTGTATTTGTAAAAGCATGATCAATCAGTGTTGACGTGGTTTGAGTTACTCGTGTAGGTTGACAAACCAACTGAGTGAAATCAACAGAATCAAGAAGGCTAATCCATGTGTTTGAATTATGGTCTTGCTTGAGCAAATCGAAGTTGAAGTCACCTAGTATGATGCATTCCTTAGATTCTGAGTATGACTTATCGAGACTGTTAGAGAAATGTGTAAGCCATTCAACTTTGGATGATGGTTGCCTGTAGGTATAGCACACAAATAATGGTTTAGAGTGTTTAAAGTTGACCTCAAGCCAAATAGCTTCTAAATTAGAGTGTTCCAGGTCTACCCTATGAGTACAGCTTAAGTAGTCTTTAACATAGATAAGTAAACCTCCACCAAACGTTTTTCTGTCTTTTCGAAACATAGTATAACCATCAATAACAAGTTCATGATCACTAACGGTGGTATCCAAAAACGTTTCACAAATACAAAACAAGTCAATATTATTTTGATCAGACATTATCAACTTAATCTCATCTAACTTTGGGTAAATAAAATGTATATTAAGGTGAACAATGTGAAGACCCGTTTTTTTAAACCAGGTAGTACTTATTAAATCAGTATCATTGATCAGAAATTCAGTGTCATTAGTTACATTTTGTACTGTAGAACTATCTGTATCTAGCACATAGCATGAAATGCAGTTGCATGTGTTTCTGTTTAACAAACATACAGAACAGATTTCACAAAAACTACTATCATTATAATTACTATTACATTCACTACTATCAGCTGAACATATATCAGTGCTTGAGGCTAAATTACTGGTACATTTACAAGTTTCGTAAGCGCAATTAAAAAAGGAATGGGCGTCACGATATAAACAAGAAATATTTAATTCAGCAATGGAACAATCTGAACAAGTTGAATTAACTGAAATGTTTGCGTTTAGTGATTTCTGAAATATTGTGTCACAGTAGTGACATCTATTAAAGTCATCTACTTCCAGAAACTGTTGTTCTGCGACCGTATCCAGTTTGGACCTGGGATGGACATCACGTTCCTGTTCTGGTAATGACGATCGAAACTCCTCATTCCGTTCCTGCTCTGATACGGACGTTCGAAACCCCTCCCTGAAAACCTCCCATTCCGGAAATTACCCACTGATCTCTGATTGTTAGCATTGACATACTCAGTATATGTGTCTGATGTAGAGTTTTTATCCTGTATTTCTAAGACAGTGTTCAGAGTGTCCCTCATGAAAGTTCCAAGTAGTCTACCACCACGTTTGTTCAGGTGAATGTTATCATAATAAAGTGAAGCATCTGGTGCATCATTTTTGATGAAGTGTTGATCATTATTCATGTAATGATATCCTTTACTTGTGCACATTCTTGATAAGGTGTCATTTGTTTTCTTGATGATTATGTTGACCACTTTATCAGATTTTCTTGGCAGTATGCTTGACAAAACTATTTTAGCACTCGAATTTACTGTTTGAATTTTGGTACCCACCCCATGTATTACTGCTATAGCGGTATATATTGGTACCCACCCCATGTATTTCTGATATAGCGGTATATATTGGTATCCACCCCATGTATTACTATCGGTATGTATTGGTACCCACCCCATGTATTTCTGATATAGCGTTATATATTGGTACCCACCACATGTATTACTATCGGTATATATTGGTACCCACCCCATGTATTACTGATATAGCGGTATATATTGGTACCCACCCCATGTATTACTATCGGTATATATTTGGTACCCACCCCATGTATTTCTGATATAGCGGTATATATTGGTACCCACCCCATGTATTACTATCGGTATATATTGGTACCCACCCCATGTATTACTGATATAGCGTATATATTGGTACCCACCCCATGTTGTTCTATCGGTATATATTGGTACCCACCCCTGTATTACTATCGGTATATTTGTACCACCCCATGTATTACTATCGGTATATATTGGTACCCACCCCATGTATTTCTGATATAGCGGTATATATTGGTACCCACCTCATGTATTTCTGATATAGCGGTATATATTGGTACACACCCCATGTATTTCTGATATAGCGGTATATATTGGTACCCACCCCATGTATTACTATCGGTATATATTGGTACCCACCACATGTATTTCTGATATAGCGGTATATATTGGTACCCACCACATGTATTTCTCATATAGCGGTATGTATTGGTACCCACCCCATGTATTACTATCGGTATATATTGGTACCCACCCCATGTATTAATATCGGTATATATTGGTACCCACCCCATGTAATACTATCGGTATATATTGGTACCCACCCCATGTATTACTATCGGTATATATTGGTACCCACCCCATGTAATACTATCGGTATATATTGGTACCCACTCCATGTAATACTATCGGTATATATTGGTACCCACTCCATGTATTACTATTGGTATGTATTGGTACCCACCCCATGTATTACTATCGGTATATATTGGTACCCACCACATGTATTTCTGATATAGCGGTATATATTGGTACCCACCACATGTATTTCTGATATAGCGGTATATATTGGTACCCACCCCATGTATTACTATCGGTATATATTGGTACCCACCACATGTATTTCTGATATAGCGGTATATATTGGTACCCACCACATGTATTTCTCATATAGCGGTATATATTGGTACCCACCACATGTATTTCTGATATAGCGGTATATATTGGTACCCACCCCATGTATTACTATCAGTATATATTGGTACCCACCACAGTGGTATTCTGTCGGTATATATTGGTACCTACCCCATGTATACTGTCGGTATATATTGGTACCTACCCCATGTATTACTGTTGCGGTATATATTGGTACCCACACCATGTATTTCTGATATAGAGGTATTATTGGTTTGTTTTTGGTTTTGTGTAGCCCACCCCATGTATTTCTGATATAGAGGTTATATTGTGTTCCCACCCCATGTATTACTATCTGGTAATATTGGTACCCACCCCATTTTATTTCTGTTATAGGTATATATTGGTACCCACCCCATGTATTACTATCGTTATATTTATTGGTACCCACCCCATGTATTTCTGATATAGCGGTATATATTGGTACCCACCCATGTATTACTATCGGTATATATTGGTACCCACCACATGTATTTCTGATATAGCGGTATATATTGGTACCCACTACATGTATTTCTATCTGTATGTATTGGTACACACCCCATGTATTACTATCGGTATATATTGGTACCCACCCCATGTATTACTATCGGTATATATTGGTACCCACCCATGTAATACTGTCGGTATATATTGGTACCCACCCCATGTAATACTATTGGTATATATTGTACCCACCCCAATGTTTTTCTGATATAGCGGTATATATTGGTACCCATCCCATGTATTATTTAGCGTAAAAATGTACTGTTTCACAGCTATATATGTACTGTGTAGATTACTTTCTTTCTCACGTCCTGAGTTATGCACACAATGCAATAAATGTGTTGTGAACTTAGTTGTTCATAAGCTGTTATTATGTACATCTCAGGATAAATTAAGAAAGTGCTTATGGCAGAACATAAGTTGTGTGACTGGTATTAAGACATACATTGATTTGATCAAACAACCACCCGAGACACAGATATATGATATGCTTGCAGGACTGGAGACACATGAACTTCCAGACACCGCAAGCGAAACACTTATGATAATATGTTTTAGGGCATTCTGGCAAATGCTCCAAACTTAAGGTTGTGGTAAATCAGTAATCTAAACATGTTTGCTTCTATTTAAATACCATTGTATTGCTTTTAGGTACCTGAACCGTTTTCTTTACTGAAGAATGGTGTTCCGGTTATAAACACTGTAACATCTTTTGTGTGCGCTACCATCATCTCTTTCCCTTGCATTTCGTTTCGGCAAGTAATGATGATCGGTATACACTAATTAATAGCTGCATGGTTATGTCAGTTCTTATGACCATTATTGTACACTTGTACTACTTTGTATATATGTATGTTTATATGTGTCCATGTAAAACGTGTAATTGTATATTATGTATGTTCACTTGTGCTCTTCATGTATATGGAGGTAATAAAAAAAAAAATAAAAAAAATATAAAAAAAAAGATATTAGCTACTTACATTGTTTCTGGCGCGAGATAATATTAAAATCTCATAACTGCCGGCGTTTCCGTAACTAAGTTACCATTGCTATGTAACTGGGTATTAAATGAATAATATTAACTAATGAAATAATTGTGTCTGTACATCTCGTTTGGTTGCTAATTATCGACAGAAGAGATTATGTCAGTTATGCATTACGGGGTATTCTTATCTGATTCAGACGATCGCCGAAAACACGAGATGAGTGACGTATCAGTTGACTAACGAAAATGAGACCTACTAAATAGTATCCACTCAGTGAATCCATGCATGTAGACTCACTAATAATAGCTTACAGAGAAATGAGCGTTATTGTTAATGTTGCAATGTTAGAGACATTGAAGATGAGTATCATTTGGTATCCACTCAGTGAATTCATGCATGTAGACTCACTAATAATAGCTTACAGAGAAATGAGCGTTATTGTCAATGTTGCAATGTTAGAGACATTAGTTTATACACATTTATTTTAGCTCGATTGCGAAACAAGCTCTTATAACTTATATTAATCACTCTCGAGACCTCATTCGTGCCGAATCCCTGTGGTAAGTACTTAAATATATATACTAGTACCCCCAAACGTGCCGAATCCCTGTGGTAAGTACTTAAAATATATATACTAGTACCCCCAAACGTGCCGAATCCCTGTGGTAAGTACTTAAATATATATACTAGTACCCCCAAACGTGCCGAATCCCTGTGGTTTCAACACTTAAAATTACTTTTAATAAACGTATACAACATTGCATACAATTAATATCTATGTAGAGTTGTATTCCTGCCCAGAAGAACAGAGCTCTGAAAGCTAGCATATACGTATTATTTACTAGAGTAGGCTAGTTTATACAAATCACATTTTCTCTCGATTGCGAAACAAGTTCTTACAACTTATATTAATCACTCTAGAGACGCACTCTCGATATCTCATGTCTGATGGAATCCATCTACACAAGGAAGAGAGCAGAGGCAACGTTGAATTTAAATGCCTTGCCTAAGGGCACACTCGTAACGGCTCCAGTGGGGCTCGAACTCCGGTCTTTCGCACCTGAAGTGAACACACTACTACTGCGCTATCACTTCTCCCATTTTTTACTACATGCTAAAAATGATTAATTAATTTCTTTGCTATCAGTAATTGTTTGTTGGGGGTTTTGTAGCACAAACAGCGTACGTCCATCGGATTGGACAGATACG
>CM026404.1:78968006-78998006 GCA_014843695.1 Archivesica marissinica
CTTAATGTCTATACTCTTCTAAGTATCATAGAAACAGTTAATTATATATCTTATTTTTGCGATCACGCAACGATCCATTCCTTGGATGTCACCTTTGTGTATCTGCTTTTTTAAATATTTATTTAAGTTTATTTAACGTCGCTACCGGTTTCCCATTTGAGCGACGGGCAGTTTACCTAACAACACCTTTCCTGGGCAGGCTTTTTTAATAAATTCCGTTTCTTATATACAGACCAGCGATGGTCATCTAGACTTGAAGGCGCCGTAACATCTGTTACGTTACCTAATATTATTAAGATTTTCCGCAAATCAATAGAGTCGGCCTATAAAATTACGTAACTGGCCAAGTGTGCCAAAGGGTCGACCAGTGAAGGAGAGCAGTGAAACCTAGGGGTACACAGAGGGTGAACTTGATGTTTTATCCTGGAATATAAATGGTTTAACTAGTGATAAAAAACATTCACCTGATTTCCTTAACCTTATCACAAAAAATTACATTATCTTTCTATTCGAAACATGGACCAATAAAGACAGTGATATTGAACTTTCGGGATATAAGTCGTATAATTTCTATAGACGATTCCAAAACCGCAACGCTAAGCGTTGTAGTGGAGGTGTTGTTCTATACTATAAAGATCATTTGTCACCGGGTATTCGTATCATTAGAACGCATTATGACACTATTATATGGATAAAATTAGACCGACATTTTTTCCACTTTGACAAGGACGTTTTTATATGTGGAACCTATATCTGGTGTGAAAATTCACCAGCTTACAATATTGCTGTTGATTTATTTGATACCATACAAAATGATATACATGAATTTGATGACTTAGGGCATATGTATCTCGTGGGAGACTGGAACAGCCGGGTTGGCGTGAAACACGATTTTATTGATTGCGATGTTTTAAATATGAATATTGATGATATTGATTATGTGCCAGATAGTAACCTGCACCGGGCCTCAATGGATAAAACGTGTAATAGTTTCGGTGTAAAATTGCTTGACTTATGTAAAGCCACGGGTATTCGCATAGCTAACGGACGCTTATATGATGACGTAAACGGTGCATACACATTTGCAAATACACAAGGTGCATCGGTAATTGATTTACTTCTATTGAAAGAAAACGATTTTCCTTTGCTATGTAATTTTTGTGTAAGCCCATTTAATGAATATAGTGACCATGCGGGCATATTGTTTGTATTGAAATGTAATGTTAGTATAGATAACGGATATGATGAAAAGGGGGTGAGCTTTAAATGGGACGATAGTCAAAAAAATGTTTTCCGCTCACGTATTATTGCACGATTGAATGATTTTAATCGCATAACGAATACAATTAATATACATAGTAGAGAATCTGTCAATGATTTGTTGAATAATTTTACCAATGCAATCCGAGAAGTTGCGGACCCGTTATTTGAGAAATCGTTTAAGCGTAATAAATATGCACCATGTTTTAATGATACACCTATAGTCAGTCAAACGGAATGGTTTGACAATGAATGTATTCAAGCCAGAAATGTGTATGTAAGTTCACAGCATGTATTTAACAGGCTTAAATCTAAGTCTAGTAGAGAGCAGTTTTGTTATAATAAAAAACATTACAAAGATTTATGTAAGAAAAAACGAAATGCTAGCAAACATAAGAAATTACTAGAAATTGAAAAATTGAAACATGCTAAGCCAAAACAGTTTTGGAAATATTTTAAACGAAAAAATAAAAATTCGGTATCTAATAATATAACTATTGAAGATTTTAAAAAGTACTTTTCAGAGTTGGACAACGATGCTTCTCAAACTGAAAACCCGGAAGCAGAGAATTTTTGTGATAACCATGACTTTGATCATTTAGATTGTTCATTTGATGAGCTTGACAGGCTTATTACTATTGAAGAAATTTTAACTGCTGTGAAGACTTTACAAACGGGTAAAGCCATGGGTAATGATTTTATTATGAATGAATATTTAATTACAGGTATTGATATTTTGTCAGGTCACATATGTGATATTTTTAATGCTATCCTGGACTCTGGTTACTTTCCAGAGAAATGGACGGAAGGAGTTATTATCCCGTTGCATAAAAAGGGTGATGCAAATAATGTAAATAACTAAGGGGAATAACATTAGTAAGCTGTTTGTCTAAATTGTTTACTTCAGTTTTAAATAAAAGAATAGTTAATTTCTGTGAATCAAACAATGTAATATCGGATGCTCAATTTGGATTTAGAAAAGGGCGTTCAACAGTTGATGCCCTATTCACTTTAAGTAATATAATTCAAAATTATTTGTTTAATAACAAACGACTATATTGTGTATACGTTGACTTATGTAAATGTTTTGATACTATTTATAGAAATGCCCTGTGGATGAAATTATACAAATGTGGTATACAAGGAAAGCTTTTAAGGATTATTAAAGATATGTACCAACAGGTTAAGTCTTGTGTTAGAAACTGTAACAGTTATACTGATTATTTTGAATATGCGGTTGGCCTAAGGCAAGGGGAGATAATGTCTCCTATTTTATTTTCATTATTTGTCGAAGATCTCGAACTATTTTTGCAAGAAAATAATAATTCAGGACTGTTAATAGATGATATTGTATTAATGTTACTGTTATTCGCAGACGATATGGTTATATTTGGTAAAACACCACTAGAACTACAAACTAACTTAAATATGTTGCATGAATATTGTGAGCTATGGGGCTTAAAAGTTAATACAGCAAAAACTAAGATAATGGTGTTTCGTAAAAGGGGCGGCCTACTACCGAATGAATCATGGACATATAATGGAATCAACATTGAAGTCGTGAATGATTTTAACTATTTGGGTACTGTATTTAACTATACAGGTAATTTCACATTAAATCAACAATACGTGTCTGGTAAGGCGTTACAATCTTTAAATGTTCTCTTAGTTAATTGTACCAAATTAAAACTTAAGCCGAAGCTACTATGTCAGCTTTTTGATGCCTTTGTTGGCTCTATTTTGAACTACTCGTCTGAAATTTGGGGGTTTACAAAATCTAAAGAGCTAGAAAGAATTCATTTAAAATTTTGTAAACGTATTTTAAATGTAAGGGTCACTTCATGCTCAATAGGAGTGTACGGTGAACTGGGTAGATATCCCCTTTATATTTCACGTTATATTCGCATTATTAAATACTGGTTCAAATTATTAAATACAGACAATATTATTCTTACGAGCGTATATAAGCAATCTGTACGTGATATGAATAATGGTGCTAAAAACTGGGTATCACAATTAAAAGATATGTTATGTAATTACGGCTATGCAAATATTTGGGAAGATCCTTATGTAAATGTTAACGATTTTATATGTTTGTTTAAGCAACGGATTATTGATTGCTTTATACAGGGGTGGTTTGGTAGTAAAGACACAAGTGGTATGCTAGTATTGTATAATAGTTGTAAATTGCGATTTGAATACGAACCCTATCTTAATATTATTCCATCTAATTTACGATACTTAATAGCTAAGCTAAGAATTTCAGCTCATTCATTAAGAATTCACACAGGTAGATATGGACAAAATAGAATACCACACAACGAACGTTACTGTTTATGCTGTAACACGAGAGACTTGGAAGACGAATACCACTTTATACTAGTATGTCCATGCTACATACATTTGCGAAAAATATTTATTAAAAAATACTATTTTGCAAGTCCGAATATGGTAAAGTTTATTGAATTATTACAATCTAGAAATAGAAATATTTTACTGAAGTTGGCATTATACTACAAACAAGCTGTTAATATTAGAACTTCAATATTAAATATCATATAATTGCCCAACCTATATTATAAATACAGTCGATTATTTTATCTTGACAATGTTGAATATAGCTGTACATAAAATATGCAGTAGGTGACAGTCAATATACTTACCTAGTATCCGAGCATAGACAAGTAGACATGCACTTATAAAAAAAAAAATAAAAAAAATATATATGTGTAAATATTAAATAGGTTATTAAGAAAACGTCACATTCTTACCTCAAGTTGCAGTAAAGAACGGCTATTGTACTTACCATGATGTCCCAGGAATAGCCAAGACCATCCATCAACATCTAGAATACTATATACTTGGCAATTTGGAAATTTCAAGTTTATCCTCTAAGCAATAGATAACTACAATAATTGGACTCTAATACAACATACTGATGCTTATAATTAATTTGTTTTGTGTTACATTGATCACGTGTGAATAGTGAATAGTATGTAAAATATGTAAATTATCATGACTATGTACTTACATGTATACGTCTTAATAAACTTATGTTCTGTGCAATCAGCCCCGATAATTAGTCATTCCCGCGCGAAAAATTGATATTTTAGGCGCGAAAATGATAGCAGACGATATGCATAATATAAATATATATAGTACATGGTAAATCAATGATGTCGTATATTAAATAGATATATATAATACATTACTATTTATATATGACAATAATAACCATTTCGTGCAAATATTGTTTGTTTTTCATATATTTTGCACAATGTATATAATAACAAGTTTATAGTCGAATTAAGTATAGGATATAAGCCGAAAACGACCTAATATGTAACATATTGGACTGTGTGAGGAGCTAGCGCACAAGACGGTACCAATAGTTTACATATTGGATCCGTTTGAGGCTTATATCTTACTTAAAGCATACACTTATATAACAAGATTCTACTAATTAAAAGTGTTCATTTCGTACTTGTACGAGTAGGATTTAATATAATAATCTGGCCTTTTGAAAGCAGTCCAATATTAATAATAATGGTCTACAAGTACAAAGGTATGACGGCACGACATTGTTTTAATAAAGAATATTTCGTAGTAAATGCAGAACTTTTCATGTACACCAAACACAATTGCTAATCGATCATCTGGTGTTTTACAGTAAAGTTTGAAGCAAATCATATAAATATTCGATTCCATGACAATTGCCCACAAGACAATTGCTCACAAGACAATTGCCCACAAGACAATTGCTCACAATCTTAATGAGAAAGAAGACAGTTGCCCACAATTTGCAGTTAATATAGCTTATTTTGCAAATTAGTAGTTTCATTTACCTGTCAAACCTCATGCACTAATGAGTGTTGACTCCCTTTGTAGTTGAGTGATGTACCCTAATTAAGGTTCATAACCTTACACAATGATGGTCGGTCATACAGCATGCATTGTATATCACACCTTGTTGTTCACACTTTGCATACTGTTTGGGCTTGTACTCAAAGTTTGCACTCAAATTAAGGCTCACTGCCTTATACCTACTTTGCATAAAAGGCTATATTGATCACACCTTGATTTTCATACTCATTGCTGGATGCTATGATATGTCTTTGATCCCTTTGATCCCTTTGATCCCCTTGAAGTTTAGAGCAGTTCCCAGAAATGTCAAACAGGAGATCTAATTGTATATAAGAATGGTATATGTGAGGCTTACTCAAACATTCAGTATGGAAATTATCAAGACTAACAGAGGTGGAGAAAAGCTCTGTCTTGATGGCTACATGTATGTAAAGAAAAGGACTTATACAAGTTGGATTCCTTGGAACTGCCATCATTCACGAACAACAGGCTGCAAAGGGAGTGTGACCACTGATGATACGTTTGAAAATCCACGTTCTTTGGTCCTTCACAACCACCCAGCTGACAGGACAGGAGTAGAAGTTACAAAGTTACGCACAGTCCTAAAGGCACAGGCCAAGCAGTCCAGATCAAAACCTAACCAGCTTGTAACTCAGGCTCTGCTTGAAGCTACTGAAGATGTGCGTTCAAGAATTGGTAACATCAACACTGTGAAGAGAGACCTGCAATGAGTTGTGGGCAAATGTCTTATTGCTCATTAATGTTGTGGGCAATTGTCTTGTGGGTAATTGTCTTGTGAGCAATTGTCTTGTGGGCAATTGTCTGCGTACCAAATATTCATATCAACTTGTCGCTTATATTTGATTGCAGATCTTTATGTAATGATTTTCTGTATAATCATTGCGGATAAAATGGATTAAATGACGATAAGAACATATTTATATTGTATGATCATTATTAATTGGCTCCAAATATTATAAAATACTATGTGACCGAATAGGAATGTTGTTGAGATTAGATGTATACTAGAGGACATAGAAAACGCGCACCTACAATATATACTAGAGGACATAGAAAACGCGCACCTACAATATATACTAGAGGACATAGAAAACGCGCACCTACAATATATACTAGAGGACATAGAAAACGCACACCTACACTATATACTAGAGGACATAGAAAACGCGCACCTACAAATACAGACGGATATGTAGTCCAGTGGTAACACGCTGGACTGGTAATCCAGGGACCGCAGGTTCGATCCCCCGTCTGACCCTAATAAAATTTAACAGTCTTTCAGATGGGACGTAAAACCGAGGTCTCGTGTCGTTGCTTTACACCGTGCGCGTAAAAGAACCAGAGGAAATTCTGGAATGGGTCTCTGTCTGTATCATGCACTATCCTCCAAAATCTAAAAATAACTAATCTCTTCAGGAGGCGTCGCTCATATGGGCAACCGGTAGCGACGATAAATAAACGTAAAACACACACACGCACCTACAATATATGATTATTATTACATGAAAACGTTTAAAACTATGTATTTATATGTTATTGTTTTTCATGTAAAAACACACGTATCCGAAGTGTGCGTTTTCTATGTCCTCTAGTATAGTAGTTGCAAACAATGCACCGGTACTTGCACTTACAACGTATTGAGGATAACACGAGGACAATGTGATTATTTATATCACTGCGTCACTAGGTTCCAGACTCAACAATCCTCTCCAAATATGATAACATCTCAAGTTTACCACACTCGACTTCGAACAAACTGTTGTTCTCTAGCCGACGATCTGTTCTTAAAAAACATTGTCTCCTCTTTGCACATGTGGCCAGCGAGAAACAGCCACCCACTATTTCTGCCAGTGCACCAACTATGATAACACAAGGGCACCATTAACAAATGAGATCAGTGTCCAGTGCGGTGTGTCGTTAAGGAAGCACAACACTATCAGACGAGGGTAACGAACGAATCGTCCAAGCTGTACACAACACATTCATCGAAAAATCCAAACGCTTTGACTGAATTATCATATAGTCCAGTACTCTGCACGGACTTCTTCACCAATAGTCGCTCCAGTACTCTGCATGTACTTCTTCACCAATAGTTGCTCCAGTACTCTGCACGGACTTCTTCACCAATAGTCGCCCAAGCACTCTGCACGGACTTCTTCACCAATAGTCGCTCCAGTACTCTGCATGTACTTCTTCACCAATAGTTGCTCCAGTACTCTGCACGGACTTCTTCACCAATAGTCGCTCCAGTACTATGCACGGACTTCTCCACCAATAGTCGCTCAAGTACTCTGCACGGACTTCTTCACCAATAGTCGCTCCAGTACTATGCACGGACCTCTTCACCAATAGTCGCTCCAGTACTCTGCACGTACTTCTTCACCAATAGTCGCTCCAGTACTCTGCACGGACTTCTTCACCAATAGTCGCTCCAGTACTCTGCACGGACTTCTTCACCAATAGTCATTCCAGTACTCTGCACGGACTTCTTCACCAATATAGTCATGCCAGTACTCTGCACGGACTTCTTCACCAATAGTCATTCCAGTACTCTGCACGGACTTCTTCACCAATATAGTCATGCCAGTACTCTGCACGGACTTCTTCACCAATAGTCATTCCAGTACTCTGCACGGACTTCTTCACCAATATAGTCATGCCAGTACTCTGCACGGACTTCTTCACCAATAGTCATTCCAGTACTCTGCACGGACTTCTTCACCAATAGTCATGCCAGTACTCTGCACGGACTTCTTCACCAATAGTCATTCCAGTACTCTGCACGGACTTCTTCACCAATATAGTCATGCCAGTACTCTGCACGGACTTCTTCACCAATAGTCATTCCAGTACTCTGCACGGACTTCTTCACCAAATAGTCATCCAGTACTCTGCACGGACTTCTTCACCAATAGTCATTCCAGTACTCTGCACGGACTTCTTCACCAATAGTCACTCCAGTACTCTGCACGGAATTCTTCACCAATAGTCATTCCAGTACTCTGCACGGACTTCTTCACCAATAGTCGCTCCAGTACTCTGCACGGACCTCTTCACCAATAGTCGCTCCAGTACTCTGCACGGACCTCTTCACCAATAGTCGCTCCAGTACTCTGCACGGACTTCTTCACCAATAGTCGCTCCAGTACTCAGCACGGACTTCTTCACCAATAGTCGCCCAAGTACTCTGCATGGACTTCTTCACCAATAGTCGCTCCAGTACTCAGCACGGACCTCTTCACCAATAGTCGATCCAGTACTCAGCACGGACCTCTTCACCAATAGTCGCTCCAGTACTCTGCACGGACCTCTTCACCAATAGTCGCTCCAGTACTCTGCACGGACCTCTTCACCAATAGTCGCTCCAGTACTCAGCACGGACCTCTTCACCAATAGTCGCTCCAGTACTCAGCACGGACCTCTTCACCAATAGTCGCTCCAGTACTCAGCACGGACCTCTTCACCAATAGTCGCTCCAGTACTCAGCACGGACCTCTTCACCAATAGTCGCTCCAGTACTCAGCACGGACCTCTTCACCAATAGTCGCTCCAGTACTCAGCACGGACCTCTTCACCAATAGTCGCTCCAGTACTCAGCACGGACCTCTTCACCAATAGTCGCTCCAGTACTCAGCACGGACCTCTTCACCAATAGTCGCTCCAGTACTCAGCACGGACCTCTTCACCAATAGTCGCTCCAGTACTCAGCACGGACCTCTTCACCAATAGTCGCTCCAGTACTCAGCACGGACCTCTTCACCAATAGTCGCTCCAGTACTCAGCACGGACCTCTTCACCAATAGTCGCTCCAGTACTCAGCACGGACCTCTTCACCAATAGTCGCTCCAGTACTCAGCACGGACCTCTTCACCAATAGTCGCTCCAGTACTCAGCACGGACCTCTTCACCAATAGTCGCTCCAGTACTCAGCACGGACCTCTTCACCAATAGTCGCTCCAGTACTCAGCACGGACCTCTTCACCAATAGTCGCTCCAGTACTCAGCACGGACCTCTTCACCAATAGTCGCTCCAGTACTCAGCACGGACCTCTTCACCAATAGTCGCTCCAGTACTCAGCACGGACCTCTTCACCAATAGTCGCTCCAGTACTCAGCACGGACCTCTTCACCAATAGTCGCTCCAGTACTCAGCACGGACCTCTTCACCAATAGTCGCTCCAGTACTCAGCACGGACCTCTTCACCAATAGTCGCTCCAGTACTCAGCACGGACCTCTTCACCAATAGTCGCTCCAGTACTCAGCACGGACCTCTTCACCAATAGTCGCTCCAGTACTCAGCACGGACCTCTTCACCAATAGTCGCTCCAGTACTCAGCACGGACCTCTTCACCAATAGTCGCTCCAGTACTCAGCACGGACCTCTTCACCAATAGTCGCTCCAGTACTCAGCACGGACCTCTTCACCAATAGTCGCTCCAGTACTCAGCACGGACCTCTTCACCAATAGTCGCTCCAGTACTCAGCACGGACCTCTTCACCAATAGTCGCTCCAGTACTCAGCACGGACCTCTTCACCAATAGTCGCTCCAGTACTCAGCACGGACCTCTTCACCAATAGTCGCTCCAGTACTCAGCACGGACCTCTTCACCAATAGTCGCTCCAGTACTCAGCACGGACCTCTTCACCAATAGTCGCTCCAGTACTCAGCACGGACCTCTTCACCAATAGTCGCTCCAGTACTCAGCACGGACCTCTTCACCAATAGTCGCTCCAGTACTCAGCACGGACCTCTTCACCAATAGTCGCTCCAGTACTCAGCACGGACCTCTTCACCAATAGTCGCTCCAGTACTCAGCACGGACCTCTTCACCAATAGTCGCTCCAGTACTCAGCACGGACCTCTTCACCAATAGTCGCTCCAGTACTCAGCACGGACCTCTTCACCAATAGTCGCTCCAGTACTCAGCACGGACCTCTTCACCAATAGTCGCTCCAGTACTCAGCACGGACCTCTTCACCAATAGTCGCTCCAGTACTCAGCACGGACCTCTTCACCAATAGTCGCTCCAGTACTCAGCACGGACCTCTTCACCAATAGTCGCTCCAGTACTCAGCACGGACCTCTTCACCAATAGTCGCTCCAGTACTCAGCACGGACCTCTTCACCAATAGTCGCTCCAGTACTCAGCACGGACCTCTTCACCAATAGTCGCTCCAGTACTCAGCACGGACCTCTTCAATAGTCGCTCCAGTACTCAGCACGGACCTCTTCACCAATAGTCGCTCCAGTACTCAGCACGGACCTCTTCACCAATAGTCGCTCCAGTACTCAGCACGGACCTCTTCACCAATAGTCGCTCCAGTACTCAGCACGGACCTCTTCACCAATAGTCGCTCCAGTACTCAGCACGGACCTCTTCACCAATAGTCGCTCCAGTACTCAGCACGGACCTCTTCACCAATAGTCGCTCCAGTACTCAGCACGGACCTCTTCACCAATAGTCGCTCCAGTACTCAGCACGGACTCTTCACCAATAGTCGCTCCAGTACTCAGCACGGACCTCTTCACCAATAGTCGCTCCAGTACTCAGCACGGACCTCTTCACCAATAGTCGCTCCAGTACTCAGCACGGACCTCTTCACCAATAGTCGCTCCAGTACTCAGCACGGACCTCTTCACCAATAGTCGCTCCAGTACTCAGCACGGACCTCTTCACCAATAGTCGCTCCAGTACTCAGCACGGACCTCTTCACCAATAGTCGCTCCAGTACTCAGCACGGACCTCTTCACCAATAGTCGCTCCAGTACTCAGCACGGACCTCTTCACCAATAGTCGCTCCAGTACTCAGCACGGACCTCTTCACCAATAGTCGCTCCAGTACTCAGCACGGACCTCTTCACCAATAGTCGCTCCAGTACTCAGCACGGACCTCTTCACCAATAGTCGCTCCAGTACTCAGCACGGACCTCTTCACCAATAGTCGCTCCAGTACTCTGCATGGACCTCTTCACCAATAGTCGCTCCAGTACTCAGCACGGACCTCTTCAATAGTCGCTCCAGTACTCTGCACGGACCTCTTCACCAATAGTCGCTCCAGTACTCTGCACGGACCTCTTCACCAATAGTCGCTCCAGTACTCAGCACGGACCTCTTCACAATAGTCGCTCCAGTACTCAGCACGGACCTCTTCACCAATAGTCGCTCCAGTACTCAGCACGGACCTCTTCACCAATAGTCGCTCCAGTACTCAGCACGGACCTCTTCACCAATAGTCGCTCCAGTACTCAGCACGGACCTCTTCACCAATAGTCGCTCCAGTACTCAGCACGGACCTCTTCACCAATAGTCGCTCCAGTACTCAGCACGGACCTCTTCACCAATAGTCGCTCCAGTACTCAGCACGGACCTCTTCACCAATAGTCGCTCCAGTACTCAGCACGGACCTCTTCACCAATAGTCGCTCCAGTACTCGCACGGACCTCTCACCATAGTCGCTCCAGTACTCAGCACGGACCTCTTCACCAATAGTCGCTCCAGTACTCAGCACGGACCTCTTCACCAATAGTCGCTCCAGTACTCAGCACGGACCTCTTCACCAATAGTCGCTCCAGTACTCAGCACGGACCTCTTCACCAATATTGCGTTGGGCAACATGTTCTAGCAACATTAGTAAACTGCCCTCCCCATGATTATTTATTTCCACTGCGTCACTAGGTTCCAGACTCTACAATCCTCTTAGTAACATTGCTATGTAGAGGCAAGACAAATCAGCTGATTGAGGCACACTTATTAGACGTAGGAAGTCAGCATAATCGTAGTATATGGATGTCGTCTGCTTTCTTTCGTCTGTTAGTGCTGATTGTAAATGAAACAACATTCCGCGGGTTCAATCTGCTAAGTGCGTTTCAATTTGGTGGTATATTGAAACAGATTTTTTTCTAGGAAGTAAAAAGAGTCATTACAAATCAATTGCAGTGGCGTAGCAAGGGTTTAATAAAACATGGGGTACATGGAGGGCACACGGTTTAGTTTATACACATTTATTTTAGCTCGATTGCGAAGCAAGTTCTTTCAACTTATGCTAATCGCTCTCGAGACCTCATTCCTGATGGAATCCATCGCCACGAGGGAGAGAGAAGTGGCAACATGGAATTTAAATGCCTTGCCTAAGGGCACACTCGTAACGGCTCCAGCGGGACTCGAACTCAGGACCTTTCGCACCTGAAGCGAACGCGCATCCACTGCTCTATCACGACTTCCACTTCACACGGTTTAGTGAGTGGGCACACATTTTAGGGTGAAAGTATTGCTTGCATGTAACTATTATAACTATATTTTGTAGCCAGCCAGCCAGCCAGCCAGCCAGCCAGCCAGCCAGCCAGCCAGCCAGCCAGCCAGCCAGCCAGCCAGCCAGCCAGCCAGCCAGCCAGCCAGCCAGCCAGCCAGCCAGCCAGCCAGCCAGCCAGGCCAGCCAGCCAGCCAGCCAGCCAGCCAGCCAGCCAGCCAGCCAGCCAGCCAGCCAGCCAGCAGCCAGCCAGCCAGCCAGCCAGACCGCCGACCCGCCGACCGACCGACGACCGACCGACCGACCGACCGACGACCGACCGACCGACCGACCGACCGACCGACCGACCGACCGACCGACCGACCGACCGACCGACCGACCGACCGACCGACCGACCGACGACGACCGACCGACCGACCGACCGACCGACCGACCGACCGACCGACCGACCGACCGACCGACGACCGACCGACCGACCGACCGACCGACCGACCGACCGACCGACCGACCGACCGACCGACCGACCGACCGACCGACCGACCGACCGACCGACGACCGACCGACCGACCGACCGACCGACCGACCGACCGACCGACCGACCCGACCGACCGACCGACCGACCGACCGACCGACCGACCGACCGACCGACCGACGACCGACCGACCGACCGACCGACCGACCGACCGACCGACGACCGACCGACGACGACCGACCGACCGACCGACCGACCGACCGACCGACCGACCGACCGACCGACCGACCGACCGACCGACCGACCGACCGACCGACCGACCGACCGACCGACCGACCGACCGACGACCGACCGACCGACCGACCGACCGACCGACCGACCGACCGACGACCGACCGACCGACCGACCGACCGACCGACCGACCGACCGACCGACCGACCGACCCGACCGACCGACCGACCGACCCGACCGACCGACCGACGACCGACGACCGACCGACCGACCGACCGACCGACCGACCGACCGACCGACCGACCGACCGACCGACCGACCGACGACCGACCGACCCGACCCCGACCGACCGACCGACCGACCGACCGACCGACCGACCGACCGACCGACCGACCGACCGACGACCGACCGACCGACCGACCGACCGACCGACCGACCGACCGACCGACCGACCGACCGACCGACCGACCGACCGACCGACCCCGACCGACGACCGACCGACGACGACCGACCGACCGACCGACCGACCCGACCGACGACCGACCGACCGACCGACCGACCGACCGACCGACCGACCGACCGACCGACCGACCGACCGACGAGACCGACCGACCGACCGACCGACCGACCGACCGACCGACCGACCGACCGACCGACCGACCGACCGGCCGGACAGACAGACAGACAGACAGACAGATTGAAAAATAGTAACTACAATACACTTGTATTGTATGTGTAAAAATGGTTGAGAGGTAATGTTATTTGTACCGATTATTTTATCTATTGGGTGGGGGGGGGGACGTGTACTATTTCGAGTATGAATACACGTATACACCGATTTCTAATGAATTGTAATTTAGTTCAAATATGTAGCAACAATATTACATGTTATGTGTTTTTAGCAACAGCAACTAATTCCTGCAAATATTGCATATTTCTGAGCAAGTCAAGGGCGTAGCTAGCCATTTTTAATTTATAGGCATGATTAATAAATTGAACACGGTGCGTCCGGTTGTGTTGGGTGTTTCTGATACATGCTGCTAAAGGACACGTTTGAATCCTAGAACGTCGATGGTGTACTATTTTAATGTACATTTTAGACGTTCAACTTTTGATATTTTCAGATTAGATAGATAGATAAATGTTTATTTACGTCTCATTTTTGTACAAGCATACACAACATATTTAAACAGTACTATTAAAACAATGTACAAAACCACTCATGTTTGAGTTATGTATCTTTCAAACTGATACCAATATCAGTGTTTCTTAATGTACTATACACCTCACACTTAAACATGAAGTGATACTCATCGTCCACGTTGTTTGTATTACATAATAAACATAACAGTTCGTGCCAATCAATACGAGTTATCACGTGACTTAAAATAAGTCGTAGTAAAATAGATAGTTTATTTTCAATTCCATTAGGCTTAAAAGCCCATGAGGATAATGTATGCATGATATAAATGAACAGACAGTGAATTAACAAATAAATATAGTAAACAATGCATGCATGTTAATAAATAAATAAAATATCGGGAATTGAATACAGTGATTGTGTAGTTAATAACCAACCATACTGAAATATAGTTGATAAATAGCTGGAGGATTATTTTCAGTGCCACTGGAATACAGAAGGTATTTCACAGGGAGGTAGTTTGTAAAGCCATCAGCCAAATAACAGACAAGCAAGGAGGCAAATAACACACACATTTATTCGTTTATAGCATTATATTGGGTCATGTTAGAATGGAAATAATCTGTGTGTGTTTTACGTTTATTTATCGTCGCTACCGATTGCCCATATGAGCGACGCCTCCTAAAGAGATTAGTCATTTTAGAGTTTTGGAGGATAGTGCAATGATACAGACAGAGACGCATTCATGTGTCTCCTCTGGTTCTTTACACGAGACCTCGGTTTAAATTCCCATCTGAAAGACTGTTAATTTTATTATGATCAGAGGGGGGGGGGGGATCGATCCTGCGATCCCTGGATTACCAGTCTAACGTGTTAACAACTGGACCACAGATCCGTTGCAATAATCTTTGTCGTGTCGGTTTTTATAGGCGAATAAAACACTGCGTAACACTGTTAATTCCTACGCACCAGAACTCCAAACTGTGGTTAATTCGCCGATAAACAACGAACAAGACAAATACTAGTTTCTAATCTTAGAATAACAGAGCATAGTAATCAACAGGAATAATCTTGTGGAAGTCGTGATAGCGCAGTGGATGCGCGTTCGCTTCAGGTGCGAAAGGTCCGGAGTTCGAGCACCGCTGGAGCCGTTACGATTGTGCCCTTAAGCAAGGCATTTAAATTCCACGTTGCCTCTTCTCTCTCCCTCGTGGCGATGGGTTCCATCAGGAATGAGGTCTCGAGAGTGATTAATATAAGTTGAAAGAACTTGTTTCGCAATCGAGCTAAAATAAATTTGTATATACAGGAATAATGAACTATCATTACAAAATTGATTTATCACTCGAATTAGATCGTACTCCTACATTATAATTTAATTACTATGCCAGCATAACACGTACGCTGTAATGCACAACACAAAGCAGAGATTTGGGAATTATGTTGAGAAGATAATGTTAGCATTAAAATCCACGACCTCTCCTTTAAGCTGCTTTATTTCTCTCCGGGGAAATATTAACCCGGATCTATTTTTATTATAATTTCAAAGATAACAGCAAACTATGGAAATAAATAATGATCATGAATTTCTATTCGTTTCATTTTAATGTATGGTGATAGCTGGTGATATCTTTATATAATTAAACAATTTTTTTTAATGCAGATACAAATATAACACAATAAACATAATTATATTGAGCGTTACTTAGTTTACTACCATGAGTGAAGAAAATAATCCATCACACATTGTACTAATTTACCGAGGTACCCATCCGAGTCTGAGGTACTGCTAAGGGTCTTCCTCCACCAATAGAAGCTTGGGAATGTGCCATATGGCATAAGCTGATTTGTGACCTTAAGGCAGAAATAACAACAAATGACCCTTAACTATTGCGTGTTTTATGATTATATGTACAGTCTACATCCGTTATGTCGAATTCCGTCGGACCGAACAAAATACTTCGACATAACCGAAGCTTGACTTATCGAAATTCGATATAAACAAACCCAGTTATACGTAAAATGATAGTTTCGGAAACGGGACTTTGAGAGTACCGGATAATTCGACATAACCGACTTTGACATAGCGGATGTAGACGGTAGTTCAATCTATAAATGCTGTTGCTAATTTGAGGTTTTAAGTTAATATATATCTTGTTATGAGTTTTCATTTATATAATTAGTTTATCTTTGGAACATGCTGTTTTTTTCTAATTACGCTTGGAATCGTTCTTCCTAGCTAACTAATAAAATAATGAGAAACTAATATTTTGCCTTGAATAATCTATTTTAATATTAGAAGCCAGAGTAAAATTGTCCGATATGAGAAGTTTGAACTATTCAAGGTTTAACGATTTCTATATTCACTATGAAACATGTACACTGTTGTTCGACAAGACAACATATTATTGTGTGTGTGTTTTACGTTTATTTATCGTCGCTACCGGTTGCCCATATGAGCGACGCCTCCTGAAGAGATTAGTAATTTTAGATTTTGGAGGATAGTGCAATGATACAGACAGAGACCCATTCCAGAGTCTCCTCTGGTTCTTTTACGTACACTTTTAAGCACCGACACGAGACCTCGGTTTAACGTCCCATCTGAAAGACTGTTAATTTTATTAGGGTCAGACGGGGGGTCGAACCTGCGATCCCTGGATTACCAGTCCAGCGTGTTACCACTGGGCTACAGATCCGTCACTCTTTTCAAAATACTCCAACTATCCAACAGTTAAAAATTCTCTACTTAATGTGGAACAATAACAACACAAATTGATCACACATTTCTACTATTATTACTTCAGATGATATTGTACACAACATACTTTATCACATGTATGCATTACACTTGCTATATTTACTAGATTGTGTGAATTGTGGTCTTTCCCGCCTCCGTGGTCGAATGGTTAAGGTCGCTGACTTGTATACCACTGTAACCTATCATCTCTGATGGTCACGGGTTCGAGCCCAGCTCAGACCGTGTCTCATTTATATGAAAAAGTTGGCAGTTTCTTACGGAGGTTGGTGCACCAAGTACTGGTTAACCGTCGGAGCCTGCCCAGGAAAGGTGTTGTTAGGTAAACTGCCCATCGCTCAAATGGGAAACCGGTAGCGACGTTAAATAAACTTAATTAAAAAAAATAAAAACAATTGCGGTCTTTCAGTTGATTTCATATTTATTTTCAAGATATCCCAATAAGTCATATATGCACATTGTTATATATATATTTAGTGTCATTAATTGTCCCAATCAGTTTTTCTACTCTACTAGACAATTCCATATATCATAATAGTCCATAACATATTATATAAAGTTTCTCTACTTTTCAGCTTTAACATTAAGTATATAATTCCAATGTGTAGTTTTTAACTTATAGTCCTATCTTTTGATTGCATTTGATTTGTATATATATATGTTGAGGGCCTCGTGGTAGATTAACTTCTGTTAAATGAGTTCTCTCGTAAAATAAAGTCATTATTATTATTATTGTTTCAATCGTTTCCGTGTATCTAATTCAGTAATTGTGATTTATTCCTTGATAAATGGATGATGGAGATCATGATTTCGATCAACACATTTTCAAATTCATCTCAAAGTAATATATACGTTATTATTTCGATCTCAGACTGGTATCAAGTTACCTGGGGGTCAATACCTAGGCTGATATGAAACTAGCGACGTAATTTAGCTTCTAAGAACATACATGCAATCAATTAAAAAATACAACCAGGGGCGTAGCTAGTCATTTACAATTTACAGGCTCAGCTAACACATTCAGTGGTGAAGGTACGATGTGACTTGATGGGTCTTGGGGTATGGTCTCCGAGAAAAAAAATCCTAGATCGTCGATAGTGCACGTTCTAGACGTTCAAATTCGGTATTTGGCTATTTTGCATAAATGTATTTTACAAAATGATACCAAATTCAGATTGCTATACAGACCTTAGGGCCTACACATTCTACACATACATATATATACACGCGTGCGTGCGTGTGTGCCGTATGTGCGGGCGCGGCTGCTTGTCGAATAATATGCACTACTGAGAGGTAGAGATAGGGGAAGAGAGAGAGAGAGAGCTAGGATAGAGAGAGAGAGCTAGGATAGAGAGAGAGAGAGAGCTAGGATAGAGAGAGAGAGAGAGAGAGCTAGGATAGAGAGAGAGAGCTAGGATAGAGAGGAGAGAGGAGAGAGAGAGAGCTAGGATGAGAGAGAGAGAGAGAGAGAGCTAGGATAGAGAGAGAGAGAGCTAGGATAGAGAGAGAGAGAGAGAGCTAGGAGGATAGAGAGAGAGAGAGGCTAGGATAGAGAGAGAGAGCTAGGATAGAGAGAGAGAGAGCTAGGATAGAGAGAGAGAGAGCTAGGATAGAGAGAGAGAGCTAGGATAGAGAGAGAGAGAGAGCTAGGATAGAGAGAGAGGAGAGAGCTAGGATAGAGAGAGAATGAGTGCGAGTGAGAGAGAGAGAGAGCTAGGATAGAGAGAGAGAGCTAGGATAGAGAGAGAGAGCTAGGATAGAGAGAGAGAGCTAGGATAGAGAGAGAGAGAGCTAGGATAGAGAGAGAGAGAGAGCTAGGATAGAGAGAGAGAGCTAGGATAGAGATAGAGAGCTAGGATAGAGAGAGAGAGCTAGGATAGAGAGAGAGAGCTAGGATAGAGAGAGAGAGAGCTAGGATAGAGAGAGAGAGCTAGGATAGAGAGAGAGAGAGCTAGGATAGAGAGAGAGAGCTAGGATAGAGAGAGAGAGCTAGGATAGAGAGAGAGAGAGCTAGGATAGAGAGAGAGAGCTAGGATAGAGAGAGAGAGCTAGGATAGAGAGAGAGAGAGCTAGGATAGAGAGAGAGAGCTAGGATAGAGAGAGAGAGCTAGGATAGAGAGAGAGAGCTAGGATAGAGAGAGAATGAGTGAGAGACATAAGTGTACTCATATTTAATTGCTCGATTCATTTTACATAATATATATAATATTTAAATGCCACTTTCAAGATAAGCAAACGGGTCGGGCCACAAGTTCTAGCAACAATAGATACGGCCCTTCCCGACAAGATATTAATTGAAATGAAACAGCGACCAATTGTGTCAAGCTTAAATATAGAAATATGGCCATTTGTTTTATTCTTCCATACATTCCTTTTTAAAGAAAAAAGTACATGTTATATAAATACTGAAAGCAAAATATCATAGAACAGGAAAAGGTACATGTTATATAAATAGTGAAAGCAAAATATCCTAGAACAGGAAAAAGTACATGTTATATAAATACTGAAAGCAAAATATCATAGAACAGGAAAATGTACATGTTGGACTAAGGAAGGTGAATGACGTAATAATAACGTTCACGTGTTGGACTAAGGAAGGTGAATGACGTAATAATAACGTTCACGTGTTGGACTAAGGAAGGTGAATGACGTAATAATAACGTTCACGTGTTGGACTAAGGAAGGTGAATGACGTAATAATAACGTTCACGTGTTGGACTAAGGAAGGTGAATGACGTAATAATAACGTTCACGTGTTGGACTAAGGAAGGTGAATGACGTAATAATAACGTTCACGTGTTGGACTAAGGAAGGTGAATGACGTAATAATAACGTTCACGTGTTGGACTAAGGAAGGTGAATGACGTAATAATAACGTTCACGTGTTGGACTAAGGAAGGTGAATGACGTAATAATAACGTTCACGTGTTGGACTAAGGAAGATGAATGACGTAATAATAACGTTCACGTGTTGGACTAAGGAAGGTGAATGACGTAATAATAACGTTCACGTGTTGGACTAAGGAAGGTGAATGACGTAATAATAACGTTCACGTGTTGGACTAAGGAAGGTGAATGACGTAATAATAACGTTCACGTGTTGGACTAAGGAAGGTGAATGACGTAATAATAACGTTCACGTGTTGGACTAAGGAAGGTGAATGACGTAATAATAACGTTCACGTGTTGGACTAAGGAAGGTGAATGACGTAATAATAACGTTCACGTGTTGGACTAAGGAAGGTGAATGACGTAATAATAACGTTCACGTGTTGGACTAAGGAAGGTGAATGACGTAATAATAACGTTCACGTGTTGGACTAAGGAAGGTGAATGACGTAATAATAACGTTCACGTGTTGGACTAAGGAAGGTGAATGACGTAATAATAACGTTCACGTGTTGGACTAAGGAAGATGAATGACGTAATAATAACGTTCACGTGTTGGACTAAGGAAGGTGAATGACGTAATAATAACGTTCACGTGTTGGACTAAGGAAGGTGAATGATGTAATAATAACGTTCACGTGTTGGACTAAGGAAGGTGAATGACGTAATAATAACGTTCACGTGTTGGACTAAGGAAGATGAATGACGTAATAATAACGTTCACGTGTTGGACTAAGGAAGGTGAATGACGTAATAATAACGTTCACGTGTTGGACTAAGGAAGGTGAATGACGTAATAATAACGTTCACGTGTTGGACTAAGGAAGGTGAATGACGTAATAATAACGTTCACGTGTTGGACTAAGGAAGATGAATGACGTAATAATAACGTTCACGTGTTGGACTAAGGAAGATGAATTACGTAATAATAACGTTCACGTGTTGGACTAAGGAATGTTATTGACGTAATAATAACGTTCACGTGTTGGACTAAGGAAGATGAATGACGTAATAATAACGTTCACGTGTTGGACTAAGGAAGATGAATTACGTAATAATAACGTTCACGTGTTGGACTAAGGAAGATGAATGACGTAATAATAACGTTCACGTGTTGGACTAAGGAAGGTGAATGACGTAATAATAACGTTCACATGTTGGCCTAATGAAGGTGAATGACGTAATAATAACGTTCACGTGTTGGACTAAGGAAGGTGAATGACGTAATAATAACGTTCACGTGTTGGACTAAGGAAGGTGAATGACGTAATAATAACGTTCACGTGTTGGACTAAGGAAGGTGAATGACGTAATAATAACGTTCACGTGTTGGACTAAGGAAGGTGAATGACGTAATAATAACGTTCACGTGTTGGACTAAGGAAGGTGAATGACGTAATAATAACGTTCACGTGTTGGACTAAGGAAGGTGAATGACGTAATAATAACGTTCACGTGTTGGACTAAGGAAGATGAATGACGTAATAATAACGTTCACGTGTTGGACTAAGGAAGGTGAATGACGTAATAATAACGTTCACGTGTTGGATTAAGAAAGGTGAATGCTGTAATAATAACGTTCACGTGTTGGACTAAGGAAGGTGAATGACGTAATAATAACGTTCACGTGTTGGACTAAGGAAGATGAATGACGTAATAATAACGTTCACGTGTTGGACTAAGGAAGGTGAATGACGTAATAATAACGTTCACGTGTTGGACTAAGGAAGATGAATGACGTAATAATAACGTTCACGTGTTGGACTAAGGAAGGTGAATGACGTAATAATAACGTTCACGTGTTGGACTAAGGAAGGTGAATGACGTAATAATAACGTTCACGTGTTGGACTAAGGAAGGTGAATGACGTAATAATAACGTTCACGTGTTGGACTAAGGAAGGTGAATGACGTAATAATAACGTTCACGTGTTGGACTAAGGAAGATGAATGACGTAATAATAACGTTCACGTGTTGGACTAAGGAAGGTGAATGACGTAATAATAACGTTCACGTGTTGGACTAAGGAAGATGAATGACGTAATAATAACGTTCACGTGTTGGACTAAGGAAGATGAATGACGTAATAATAACGTTCACGTGTTGGACTAAGGAAGGTGAATGACGTAATAATAACGTTCACGTGTTGGACTAAGGAAGGTGAATGACGTAATAATAACGTTCACGTGTTGGACTAAGGAAGGTGAATGACGTAATAATAACGTTCACGTGTTGGACTAAGGAAGGTGAATGACGTAATAATAACGTTCACGTGTTGGACTAAGGAAGGTGAATGACGTAATAATAACGTTCACGTGTTGGACTAAGGAAGGTGAATGGTGTAATAATAACGTTCACGTGTTGGACTAATGAAGGTGAATGACGTAATAATAACGTTCACGTGTTGGACTAAGGAAGATGAATGACGTAATAATAACGTTCACGTGTTGGACTAAGGAAGGTTATTGACGTAATAATAACGTTCACGTGTTGGACTAAGGAAGGTGAATGACGTAATAATAACGTTCACGTGTTGGACTAATGAAGATGAATGACGTAATAATAACGTTCATGTGTTGGACTAATGAATGTGAATGGCGTAATAATAACGTTCACGTGTTGGACTTAGGAAGATGAATGACGTAATAATAACGTTCATGTGTTGGACTAATGAAGATGAATGACGTAATAATGACGTTCATGTTTTGGACTAATGAAGGTGAATGGCGTAATAATAACGTTCACGTGTTGGACTAAGGAAGATGAATGACGTAATAATAACGTTCACGTGTTGGACTAAGGAAGATGAATGACGTAATAATAACGTTCACGTGTTGGACTAAGGAAGATGAATGACGTAATAATAACGTTCACGTGTTGGACTAAGGAAGGTGAATGACGTAATAATAACGTTCACGTGTTGTACTAAGGAAGGTGAATGACGTAATAATAGCGTTCACGTGTTGGACTAATGAAGGTGAATGACGTAATAATAACGTTCACGTGTTGTACTAAGGAATGTTAATGACGTAATAATAACGTTCACGTGTTGGACTAAGGAAGGTTAATGGCGTAATAATAACTTTCATGTGTTGGACTAAGGAAGGTTAATCGTGTAATAACGTTCATGTGTTGGACTAATGAAGGTGAATGGCGTAATAATAACGTTCACGTGTTGGACTAAGGAAGATGAATGACGTAATAATAACGTTCACGTGTTGTACTAAGGAATGTTATTGACGTAATAATAACGTTCACGTGTTGGACTAAGGAAGGTGAATGACGTAATAATAACGTTCACGTGTTGGATTAAGGAAGATGAATGACGTAATAATAACGTTCACGTGTTGGACTAATGAAGGTGAATGGCGTAATAATAACGTTCACGTGTTGGACTAAGGAAGATGAATGACGTAATAATAACGTTCACGTGTTGGACTAAGGAAGATGAATGACGTAATAATAACGTTCACGTGTTGTACTAAGGAATGTTATTGACGTAATAATAACGTTCACGTGTTGGACTAAGGAAGGTGAATGACGTAATAATAACGTTCACGTGTTGGACTAAGGAAGGTGAATGACGTAATAATAACGTTCACGTGTTGGACTAATGAAGGTGAATGGCGTAATAATAACGTTCACGTGTTGGACTAAGGAAGATGACTGACGTAATAATAACGTTCACGTGTTTTACTAAGGAATGTTATTGACGTAATAATAACGTTCACGTGTGGGACTAAGGAAGGTGAATGACGTAATAATAACGTTCACGTGTTGGACTAAGGAAGGTGAATGACGTAATAATAACGTTCACGTGTTGGACTAATGAAGGTGAATGGCGTAATAATAACGTTCACGTGTTGGACTAAGGAAGATGAATGACGTAATAATAACGTTCACGTGTTTTACTAAGGAATGTTATTGACGTAATAATAACGTTCACGTGTTGGACTAAGGAAGGTGAATGACGTAATAATAACGTTCACGTGTTGGACTAAGGAAGGTGAATGACGTAATAATAACGTTCACGTGTTGGACTAAGGAAGGTGAATGACGTAATAATAACGTTCACGTGTTGGACTAAGGAAGGTGACTGACGTAATAATAACGTACATGAACATATGTAAAGATCTGGACGTCTTAATTTCCAATGGTAGACAATTCCATATCTTTGGACCAGAGTATTCTAAAGATTTCTTGTACATTTCACATCAAGGTCTTGGAATATTGAGATTACTATTTGAAGCATATCTCAATGTAATATCTGAAGTAACTGTATTGCGGTGTCTTAATGAAAATGTTCATTCAAATAATTCGGTACAAGATCATTATAATAACTAACAATTAATAGCAGATCAAACTGACATTTCTTTTTTCTTTCTGGAAATGTTCTGTCTCTTTCATTGGTTAGAACTGTTTATTTCCGCCAATTCGCGAAGAGGAAACGTCTTCAATACCAATCTCCAAGAGGAACACACTTACTATAGTATCATGCACGGCTACTCATAAACAGCAACGGTGCAACATAAAGACATGCAACAGTTGAGCCATGCTGAGTGTTTGCTTAATTGATAGAACTTAGTAGAATAGTGTATGTGAGCACACGGTTTCTGCAGAGCAGGCCTTCAACTAGAGGTTCGGGTTGTCTTCTGCGACATATCTAAGGCGTTCGACAGAGTCTGGCATCGTGGCCTACTTCACAAACTGGCTTCACTTGGGATTCATGGTAATTTATTAAATTGGTTTTCTTCATACTTATCCCAGCGAAGGCAACGTGTAGTCATCTCAAACACTTCCTCTGGTTGGTCATCTGTCAATGCTGGTGTCCCCCAAGGGTCCATTCTTGGTCCGCTCCTATTTCTCGTTTACATTAACGACATCGTCAAAGATATTCAAGCCAAGATACGACTGTTTGCTGATGACACCAGTTTGTATATCATAGTCGATGATCCAATATCTTCAGCCACTATTCTCAACGAGGATTTACGTACTATCCACACATGGTCCAAGGACTGGCTAGTCACCTTTAACCCTTCCAAAACAGAGAGCATGCTGTTCTCCAGTAAACGGATAAAGCGACCTCACCCAAACCGTACTATGGATAATGTTGTCGTTGACCAGCTCAGCACACATAAACACCTCGGACTCACGCTCTCTGACGATACCAAATGGTCATCACACATAAACACAACGGTAAACAAGGCATGGCAAAGAATCGGAACTCTACGATCACTCAAATATATTCTCAACCGGAAGAGCCTGGAGCGCATGTACTTTTCATTCATACGGCCTGTTCTTGAATACGGTGACACCGTGTGGGACAACTGTACCATTCAACTTAAGAACGAAATCGAATCGATCCAAAACGAGGCAGCAAGAATAGTGTCTGGTGCCACAAAACTCTGTAGCATCAAATCTCTACTAAATGAACTGAAATGGGACACTTTGGCAGCAAGGCGAAAGAAACACAGACTCACATTACTTTACAAGATGGAATCAAGCATATCTCCAGCATACCTAACCGACTTAATTCCGACACAGGCCCAAAGATATCAACTTAGAAATGCATCTGACATTCCATTGATCCATACGAGAACACAAACATACAGCTCATCATTTCTACCATTAACGATAAAAGATTGGAACACACTGCCAACTGACATCCGCAACTCTAACACTATTGGATCCTTCAAGGCCAATCTGAACAAGAACACAAAAGCACCATCACCGCTGTACAACATCGGCAATAGAAGAAACCAAATACTACATACACGCCTTCGCCTTGGATGCAGCTCCTTAAATCACGACCTCCATAGGAAGAACATAGTCGAATCACCAGTTTGCGAGTGTGGAGCAATCGAATCTACCAATCACCATCTCCTCCAGTGTCATCACTATATCCCTTTTCGTCAACGCTTCCTTGTCAATCTTCCATGTGCCCTAACTGTGAATAACCTCTTATTTGGAGACGAACACCTACCATTCGAGCAGAACAGTATAATCTTTCTGCGAGTCCAGAGTTACATCGAAGCCACAAAACGAGTCAACACTTAGTTTGCGGTTGTGTGTGCCAAATGTCGTTGCCCCTCGCCCCCATTGAAGAGTGTGACCCCGTTTCTTATCTATTGAATAATTGTTAAACTACATTCAGGCAACAAATAAATCATAGAGTAACTCCAACACTCTGTATTTTGAAACCAATATATAACTATCAACCAATTCATAGTATGTATCTATATCTTAGTATATTTAATAACTCGTCAATGCATCTCACAACTCGTAAGTCGCTGTCTTAATCCGACAACAACTCGCTCGTCGTACTGATCGCTACCGTAATACACGATATAACTAAAAACTCCACTCTGGAAAGGAATTTGTTAAAACTTGTTTTCTAATCCAATACTTACATTATGTAATGTGTGTATATTATATATACGTATTTGTAAAATGTATACTTTAATAAATAAAGTTTAAACTTTATGGACATTTATTTGAGCTCGATTGTGAAACAAGTTCTTTCAACTTATATTAACCACTCTCGAGACCTCATTCCTTATGGAATCCATCGCCATTAAGGAGAGAGAAGAGGAAATGTGGAATTTAAATGCCTTGCCTAAGGGCACACTCGTAACGGCTCCAGCAGGGCTCGAACTCGAGTGTTTGCTTGATCATTGACCTATTGTTGAAAAAGACAGATACACGTTTTCATAGGAATTAGTTGCCCATCTGAGTGGCCTAGTGGTTAAGGCGTCCGCATATGAAGCAGGAATCGAAGGTTCGAACCTCGTCAGGGGTTTATTCTGATATGGCCTGTATGTGAGCCGCCAGCTAGTACATGCTAGTAAATAATTGTTAGTGATTGACTAACAGTCTAGCAAGAATATGATTGGGGAAGTACTGATGTCCATAAGAGGTGTCTCAGAAAATACTTGCGCTTTACATTGGGATGCCACTATAATAAACAATCACTATTAATAACATGTATATAAGCGAGTTCGGGAAATATACCCCGTGAATACGATGACACTGTTGCTGTATATAAAATGTCCCACACAATCTCATTATCAGAGATAACGCCTCCAATATGGCTAAAGCATTTAACATTGAATTGACTAAAGTCACAAAGTTTAAACTTTATTTATTTTACAACGATTGCGAAGCAAGTTCTAACAACTTATATTAATTACTCACGTTGGCGCGGATGAAAGCGTATATGTGGTCATTCGTGTGGGAGGAAACCGGAGTACACGGAGAAAATCCACCTGGTCGATCTGGCGACTATCTATGTGGTAGAAATATTACAAGCTTATGATGCTGATAGTGAACATGATGAACATAGTTTAGATAGCTTTGTTGAACTTCATTGTGTAATGGATATGTACTGCAATATCCGTACTCATCTAGAGGCTATCAGTTTCGACCCCCGCCAATACCTTATATGGTGGTGCACGTCGACCAGACACTCAAATATACATTGTCTCTCGTTCCCATTACATTGGCTTCCGCCCGGAATGAGATCTCTAGAGCGATTTAAAGCGACATTACATCGCAAAAGCCCAAACATTGCAGTTGTTAACGTATACATGCACTACTATGAATACTTCTGAATATATTCGAACACTAACATTGATTCAATAAACAGTGCTTTTGTTGTCTACAAACTTTCAAAAGTGAAAGTATTAGTTCATATAACTGCCATCCATGCTCCTGAATTGACATTTGTTTGTTATTGGAGTCAATATTTAACTCGTGATATTGTCGTCTAGAGATAAATCAACTAAGATTAGTCTACAAATAAATATGCATAGACACACATATGAGATATAACGGTAAATCTGTACCATAAATCGAGATATTCAAGATACACGCGTTGTATTCCGCATGGATGTCGACACTATTTCCATTATGTTGTTATGTCAACAAACAGCGTATTGTATTATATTAGTTGAAATACTCATTTTCTGAGGCAAATATTTGGAAAAACAATATACCATATAATAGGAAATTACATTCTGTAGAAATGTGCATGTTCACTCATGTTGTGTCGCTTTAAGCGATTTAAATAATGCTGGAAGAACTTGTTGCTTCGCAATCGAGCTGGAAACAACTGCATCGACTAACGCTTTAAAGCCCAACCACTGGAGCAGTTACGATTGTTCCCTTAGGCAAGGCATCTAAATTCCACATTGCCTCTTCTTTCCCTCGTGGCGATGGTTTCCATCAGGAATGAGGCCTCGTGAATGATTAGTAACTATTAGAAACGGAGAAATAACGACAATGACACTGTGCAGTCGGCATATGTGTATCATGCAGTAGGTCTATGCGCCGAGTGCATTGTGTCGTTGCCGACAGACCACTAGTATACAATAATATTTTTTGTATTCGTTTTAAAACAAGTATTACACAAGAAATGCGGTAAGAAATTCCATTATTTTTTAACATTTTCAATGTACTTGCATGAATTGTTGAAAAATAGATGATCTTGTTTTGACTATGACAGTCTTATTTTCATACGCTTCCGTTTATCCGTAGCCAATCATATCAACACAGGAATTAGTGTGTGTACATCAGTATTAGCCGGGTTTATCCGTAGCCAATCATATCAACACAGGAATTAGTGTGTGTACATCAGTATTAGCCGTTTTTATTAATATTGCTGGCATAAAAAACGGGACACTCGCATATGTGCACGGGGCATTTGCATACACGGGTCACTCGCATACACGGCTCGCACGCATACACGGATCATTCGCATACATGGGTCACTCGAATACACGGGAAACTCGCATACACTGGTCACTCGTATACACGGGACAGTCGCATACATGGGTCACACGTATACACGGATCATTCGCATACATGGGTCACTCGAATACACGGGAAACTCGCATACACGGGTCACTCGTATACACGGATCATTCGCATACATGGGTCACTCGAATACACGGGACACTCGCATACACGGGTCACTCGTATACACGGGACAGTCGCATACATGGGTCACTCGAATACACGGGACACTCGCATACACGGGTCACTCGTATACACGGGACAGTCGCATACATGGGTCACTCGAATACACGGGACACTCGCATACACGGGTCACTCGTATACACGGATCATTCGCATACATGGGTCACTCATATACACGGGACACTCACATACACGTGACACTCGCATACCCAGGTCACTCACATACACGGGACACTCGCATACACGGGACACTCGTATACCCATGTCACTCACATACACGGGACACTCGAATACCCATGTCACTCACATACACGGGACACTCGCATACACGGGACACTCGCATACACGGGACACTCGCATACCCAGGTCACTCGCATACACGGGACACTCGTATACACGGGACACTCGCATACACGGGACACACGCATACACGGGACACTCGTATACCCAGGTCACTCGCATACACTGGACACCACTCGTATACTCAGGTCACTCACATACACGGGACACTCGCATACCCAGGTCACTCGCATACACTGGACACCACTCGTATACTCAGGTCACTCACATACACGGGACACTCGCATACCCAGGTCACTCGCATACACTGGACACCACTCGTATACTCAGGTCACTCACATACACGGGACACTCGCATACCCAGGTCACTCGCATACACTGGACACCACTCGTATACTCAGGTCACTCACATACACGGGACACTCGCATACCCAGGTCACTCGCATACACTGGACACCACTCGTATACTCAGGTCACTCACATACACGGGACACTCGCATACACGGGTCACTCGCATACACGGGACACTCGCATACACGGGTCACTCGCATACACGGGACACTCGCATACACTGCAACTTGGGTTTTATTTGAATAGGATTATGACTTCAATGTCCGCTTTAAGGGTGTGTTTACAAAATGGGTGTAAATGTGTTTCTTAAGTGCATTTGTGACAACTCTCAATTATTTACATATCTTAAGCCCACACACCACCTAACCTGTTCATGTGTCATTGTTTATTCCGGAGTTTGTGTCAAACCCGTCTAGTCCAAATAGGTTGATCCGTGACGTCACAGTCCATTAATACTACTGATAATCTCTATTTACAATATGCAAATATG
>CM026404.1:79000506-79136261 GCA_014843695.1 Archivesica marissinica
TGAAATGCTCATAAACCGCACATTTCGGTGGAAAACATTTTCCCGACAAGTTGTCTGTTTATATTCGGCTACTGAACCAGTCAGGTGACAGTTACATTAGGCTACCGGTACGCACAACGGAATGTTATTGAACCATGCTTCACCTCTGTCAACGAAAATAGGTTAAAATTATTTAAATATTTTAAATACGGATGTAAATGGAAAAAATACGCCGAGCATAGGAATACGCCGAGCATAGGTTCCACCACTCTATATGGAATTAGCTAGTAGACTAGAACATGGGAATTGGATGAGATATTAGTCTTTGCAATCGTAACTTCACAGTAGGCATCACATTATAATCGTCTGCAGATAGATGTCTCGTATTTTATTGACATGAAATAACACATTCATTTTACAAATACATTTCCCGAATATTGTGGTTTACGAGACTATGCAGCATCTTGAATTAAGTTACATGCATGTATGTTGCAAAACTATTTACAACCTGTACCACAGGCACAAAACACAATTTTGTTTGCCCTGTGGTCATATAGTAAGTAATGTTTACAGCAAGCATTAGTTAATATTTTTTTTTTTACGTTTATTTATCGTCGCTACCGGTTGCCCATATGAGCGACGCCTCCTGAAGAGATTAGTTATTTTAGATTTTGGAGGATAGTGCATGATACAGACAGAGACCCATTCCAGAATCTCCTCTGGTTCTTTTACGTGCACGGTGTAAAGCACCGACACGAGACCTCGGTTTAACGTCCCATCTGAAAGACTATTAATTTTATTAGGGTCAGACGGGGGATCGAACCTGCGATCCCTGGATTACCAGTCCAGCGTGTTAACCACTGGACTACAGATCCGTCTGTATTTAATTAATATAATTATGACCATAGGGCAAAACAAAAAGAGGTGTGTATGGTGACCTGTACAGTCGGTACGTATGTACACTTTGTCAAATTAGTTACCATGATGTTCACGAGGTGTGTACCTAATCTTGATTGGGCTGCAGTGTGTATCATGCTTTTACACTGCTATATGAGATACATCTCTCATTTCTTTTCTATTACCTCCCTTGACAGATAAAGTCTGATTTATTCCAATATGTGAATAGGTCCTTTTTAGTTAGAATCCTTTGTTTTTACTGTTGTTCCTTAACCAGATGTTGCGGTATGATAACTGTCATTTTATCCAAATCGTGCTAATTAACGGATAACATTCTTTTACAAATAAGTACCAATTGTATACACTATATGAGATCTGTCGATATATAGTACTTTAATAATCACAAGAAGCGATAGTAGAATAAATGTGTTAGCATGTTGTGCAAAGGAAACAACGATAAAAACAGAGTAAAACACTTAATAGGACCTATTACTTTAAGGGAGTATTCAGGGGCAGAAACTCACCGATGTCCCTCGTTGTTAACTACTATACTAACCTCATTACCATACCTGAGCACTGAGCAACACAATGTTGCCTGGAATGCGCGCATGTCGGGCCTATGTCTACCCGACACGAAAAACACGTGCACTATAAAGTATGCGTAAAAGTGAGTTATATTAGTATATATAGTAATGGTGTAAATACATCACTGAGTATTAAAGCAGCATTACATCGTATGAAATAAAATCACATTGAAAAAATCAATCTTTACGTATGGGTAGCAATCCTGCTACGCATTCTAACATTATACTTTGTATGCTTATGTTCATTTGGTAAACAGTGTTTTTTGCGATAAAACAAATTCGAAACTGAAAGTAGGACTTTCCGAGTCGATCGATCACGCACTTGTTTACAACCGGAACGCATCGTCCGCACTTGTTTACATTCGGAATGCATCGTCCCCATTGTCCCACGTTGTCTTTTTTAATTAAATTACTTGATATGTTGATTCATACCTCTGTTAGTTAAGTCATTTAGGGACATTTCTACATCCCCGCGAGGGGTTCGACATTAGGGGGAGATAGATAGATAGTCTTTCATGTTCAAAATATATACGTTGTTTTCTACATCCTCTGTTGTTTCACGCATGCGCGCTGTGCGTGTTTACATTTCGTGTGTTGATAAACAAATTCGCGTATACGACGGTTTAAATTTATTGGAATTTTATCATTTCTGAGCGACTATTTCGATTTTTGTAAACATACACACATTAGTATTATATTTTACGCAAAACATCCTTTATTACGATGTAATGCTGCTTTAAGATGTTATATAATTGTTCAGTATTTTACTAGCGCTGTGCGAAGGCTTTTACTGTACTTATTGTGTCTTAGAAAATTGTCTTCATTATATTGCTAAGTTTTCAGTCTCTCATATTTCTTCTTAGAAAGGTTTGCATGATGAAAGTTTCTATATTATGTAATTATATGTATCATGTAAAGTGAGACTATAATAAACATATCTTATCTTATCTATTAAGGCAGTTCATATGCGCACAAATACTATAATTAGACTGAGCATGCATTGCATGTATGCGCATGTAAAGATACATACTTGCTTAAACATGGATTTTAAAGATAACGGGGAAGCGGCCGTTTTTCACTAAGTCATGATATTTTAGAGCAAATGTGTGTGCTTTACGTTTATTTATCGTCTCTACCGGTTGCCCATATGAGCGACGCCTCCTGAAGAGATTAGTCATTTTAGATAAAAAAATATATGTTTGCACTTTTACGGGCCTTTCGGAAGATTGACCTTGTTAGATAAGTTTCCTTGTTAAATAAAGTCTTTATTATTATTATTTTTATATTATTATTATTATCGAAAACGTTGTGTAAGCCGGTTGTTTAATCATATGTTATTGCTATATACATGTACATAATAAATTCAAAGACATATATAATAAGAGCAAAAGCAAATGGGTTTGGCCACAAGTTCTGAACAACATTAGTAATTGGCCGGTTAAAACCATCGTATTCGGCATGCCCGTATTTGAAAGACCAGCGCTGTGCTGTAAACACATCGAACACTACGCACTCTCGGTGTTCACGATTGGCACGAGCGCAGGTCTTCCGATACGGGAATGCATTCTACTCCGTTAGTAACATATACTTAAGCAATGACACACGCACACACCCCATACCTATGTAGGAATGAAGATTACTTAAAGAAGTAGTCTCTTCTACCGGCATCTTATCAATGATGTATCGGATCGTTTCGTGTCTGTTTCACATTTCTCGGTAGCGACTATTTGCCATTAGGTTATTGGAGACAGTGGAATTACGAGATAATTGTATGGGCGACTTTTAATACCACTGCTCTAGCAGACGATCATCTCAGTTCAACAAAGGAGTATACATTAGGCACGAGTTATTGAAAAAGAAAAGTCGAGTCGAACATGTTGTATTTCTCGTAATGCATACGACAGTCATGTTATTGACATGTTTATCATTTTAAGTAATTCATATTTTCAGCACGCTGACACTATACTGGATAGATACTGTAACATTTCGTCAGGTATTGGATGTCAGCTAAATCTCTAGAGATGGGGGCGCGTTATCAACAATGTGTTCATTTGATTAAGTCAATTCCTGAATAATTGGACACACAATACATAAAGGAGTGGGCTGTGTAGTAAATATTGAACTGTAATATATTAATAGGACACCTCCGACACTGAACTCCTACACCGACTACTTCGTAGTTCTGTATTGACATATCTTGGATATAAACATAAATTCGTTCCGAGGGACGTCAGTTGGAAGTGAATTTATTAATCAACTACTGAATTGATTTCGAACGTATCCACAACAGAGGACATTTGAATGTTGTGATTATAAATATTAATATATTTGTATCGGTCCTAAAATTAAACAAATATATATTTAGAGAACAAAACGAAATAGACATAACAAAGGCACATTAATGGAATATTGAGGAATATTGCTAAACTACCGGCATGTAATCGGTATATGTCCTATATACATTATAAAATATTGTGTATGGGAATTTATGCAGCTATTTGGATCTTTTGAAACGGACAACGTACCACTACATTGGGCGGAACGTTCTTGGAATTGACAGCACGAAGGGTTTGCTAAGTGAAGCACGTGAACGGGACACGATGTTGCTGCACGCGAGTGAGTTCTTTGTGACACGAATTAAGCACTTGAGGAGAACTAAGATTCTAAATGTGTGTAAATACCTAATATGTTCAAACACTAGTTACCGCGGTGCATTATGGACTATATATGAAACGATATTACTGTTGACACTATTCATTTACCCGTGCAATGCTCACACGTGGGAGAGGCCGGGCTGTCACAGAGTTGGTAAGCTATCTCTTATAATTATAACAAATTTATCATTTTCTCAATGTTTAAAGTCCCTATCTATTTGTATTATCTTTGCATCAATATTACCACCTTCACATAGTTTAAAGTACCATCATTACCACCTTAACATAGTTTAAAGTACCATCATTACCACCTTCACATAGTTTAAAGTACCATCATTACCACCTTCACATAGTTTAAAGTACCATCATTACCACCTTTGCATAGTTTAAAGTCTCATCATTACCCCTTCGCATAGATTAAAGTCTCATCATTACCACCTTCACATAGTTTAAAGTCTCATCATTACCACCTTCACATAGTTTAAAGTCTCATCATTACCACCTTCACATAGTTTAAAATCTCAACATTACCACCTTCACATAGTTTAAAGTCTCATCATCACCACCTTCACATAGTTTAAAGTCTCAACATTACCACCTTCACATAGTTTAAAGTCTCAACATTACCACCTTCACATAGTTTAAAGTCTCATCATTACCCCTTCGCATAGATTAAAGTCTCAACATTACCACCTTCACATAGTTTAAAGTCTTATCATTACCCCTTCGCATAGATTAAAGTCTCAACATTACCACCTTCACATAGTTTAAAGTCTCATCATTACCCCTTCGCATAGTTTAAAGTCTCAACATTACCACCTTCACATAGTTTAAAGTATCATCATCACCACCTTCACAGAGTCTAAATAAAGTCTCAACATTACCACCTTCACATAGTCTAAATAAAGTCTCATCATCACCACCTTCACATAGTCTAAATAAAGTCTCATCATCACCACCTTCACATAGTTTAAAATCCCAACATTACCACCTTCACATAGTTTAAAATCCCATCATTACCACCTTCACATAGTCTAAATAAAGTATCATCATTACCACCTTCACATAGTTTAAAATCTCAACATTACAACCTTCACATAGTCTAAATAAAGTCTCAACATTACCACCTTCACATAGTTTAAAATCTCAACATTACAACCTTCACATAGTTTAAAGTATCATCATCACCACCTTCACGTAGTCTAAATAAAGTATCATCATCACCACATTCACGTAGTTTAAAGTCTCATCATTGCCACCTTCACATAGTTTAAAGTCCCCATTAATTGTATTATCTATTCAACACACATACCACTTTCTCATAGTTTATAGTTCCGAAGCTATTTTATTTTTCTATCAAATTGATAAAGCAACTCTAGTTCGGATGCAAAATTAAAATTTATCAAAACTGTAAATAATAATTTTCCAAAATCAAAGCATTTATGGGCAGATCTTCAAGATTTTATTTGAAAACCGAGAAAATACGTCATCATATACGTCATCACGATTAGAGTAATAATAATAATAATAATAATAATAATAATAATAATAATAATAATAATAATAACAATAACAATACAGACTTTATTTTACGAGGGAGCTTACATAACGCATGTCGTAGATCGGTGTGAAGCTTTATCGAGGCAAAAAGCATTACTGGGGCCTTTATCTCTGTTCGGTTTTGTCAGGTTGAAATATATGTCTATTTCTAGCTATCTTTCCAACACTATTCGTTCGTTCATTCATTCATTCATATGATCAATAAGTCGGTCAAAAAATAGATTTCATATTTTTATTAGCACACTGTTTTAACCCTTTCCCTCATAGACACACCTCTCGACGCCATTACCAATACTATATACATTAACAATGTAGTAGCCAAACCAATGTTCATAATAAAATCCAGAATCTCATGTAGTCCCAGTAATATCTATGGAGGTGGGATAGATATGGCAACTACTTATCCACTGCATGATAGCTAATTGGCTGTCATTTGTATGGAACTATAATAGTATATTAACCTAAATTTCTATGATGGAAAGGGTTGAAGAAATGAGATGTGACCGAATCGTCGTAGCATATCTTTCAGCTAGTAAATATATGATGTGAGAGCTCACAACCGTCGTAGTATATCACGTTCAGTTGGTAAATATATGATGTGAGAGCTCACAACCGTCGTAGTATATCACGTTCAGTTGGTAAAGATATGATGTTAGAGTTCACAATCGTCGTAGTATATCACGTTCAGTCGGTAAATATATGATGTTAGAGCTCACAATCGTCGTAGTATATCACGTTCAGTTGGTAAATATATGATGTTAGAGCTCACAATCGTCGTAGTATATCACGTTCAGTCGGTAAAGATATGATGTGAGAGCTCACAACCGTCGTAGTATATCACGTTCAGTCGGTAAAGATATGATGTGAGAGCTCACAACCGTCGTAGTATATCACGTTCAGTCGTTAAAGATATGAGGTGAGATTTCACAATCGTCGTAGTATATCACGTTCAGTCGGTAGAGATATGATGTGAGATTTCACAATCGTCGTAGTATATCACGTTCAGTCGGTAGAGATATGATGTGAGATTTCACAATCGTCGTAGTATATCACGTTCAGTCGGTAAATGTTACACAAGGGTTTAATATCTGAAATTGAATGTTTCCGTTTTATAAGAGGAAGTAGTTTGCTAGATATTCCGGTCATTTTCGATATTGCTAAGTTCTTCATTATCTGAAAATTCAATTTTAATTGCAAAAGAATGAAATTTTTGAATCCCACATTTTATTGTTTGTTAAGTTTAATTTTGAACTAACGATTAGTTTCCCAACAAAGTCCATGTCAAATCTTTATTTCTCTCTCAATGGGAAATATAAATATATATACAGTCAAACCTGTGCTAGTGGTCACCTCCATTAAGCAGCCAACCTGTATTAAGCAGTCAGTTTTCAGATTGCCAATATGTTACATTAATATACATTTGACCTCTATTAAGCAACCACCTGTGCCAAACAGCCACTTTCTGTGACTGTCATGACTGCATAAGACCGGTTTTACTGTTGATAATTCAACAATCGTACATATAACATATATACATCAACACTATTATTTATATATATTCAGAAATGCATTAAGTGGTTAGCGCGCTCACTTCTCACCAATGCAACCCGGGTTCGATCCTCGCACTGGGAAGTATGCGAGATGGTACGGTGGTCGCCAGATCGGACAGGTGGGTTTTCTCCGGGTACTCCTGTTTCGTCCAACACTAATGGCCACATTTACCATTTCATCCGCGCCAACGAGAGTGATTAATATAAGTTGTTAAAACTTGCTTCGCAATCGTTGTAAAATAAAGTTTAAACTTTAAATGCATTAAGAGCAAAGCGTGTTAGTATTACTAAATAAAACGGTAGTATCTTCGTGCTGTATCCAATTAGCAATATTATATTATGAAATCTGCATTCATGAAAAACGAAGTACTTTCTGTTTTATGCATTAATGACACTATAAATAGAAATTAATCATAGCCTTACTGCAGAAGTCAGTCAGTCAGTCAGTCAGTCAGTCAGTCAGTCAGTCAGTCAGTCAGTCAGTCAGTCAGTCAGTCAGTCAGTCAGTCAGTCAGTCAGTCAGTCAGTCAGTCAGTCAGTCAGTCAGTCAGTCAGTCAGTCAGTCAGTCAGTCAGTCAGTCAGTCAGTCAGTCAGTCAGTCAGTCAGTCAGTCAGTCAGTCAGTTCAGTCAGTCAGTCAGTCAGTCAGTCAGTCAGTCAGTCAGTCAGTCAGTCAGTCAGTCAGTCAGTCAGTCAGTCAGTCAGTCAGTCAGTCAGTCAGTCAGTCAGTCAGTCAGTCAAGTCTCAGTCAGTCAGTCAAGTCTCAGTCAGTCAGTAAGTCAGTCAGTCAAGTCAGTCAAGTCAGTATTAAAATAATTATTAACCATAATAATGAAATAATAAAACCTTCTCTCTCCCTCGTGGCGATGGATTCCATCAGGAATGAGGTCTCGAGAGTGATCAATATAAGTTATAAGAACTTGTTTCGCAATCGAGCTAAAATAAATTTGTATAAACTAAAAATAAGGTTTTAATCACGGAGTGAAATAGCCCAGTTGCCAACGATGAAACGTTTGCAGGAATTATGAACAATCTAGGACCAACATTTATGAGTGGAGTAGCTCACTCCTTTGGCTACGATTTGTTATAAGCAGCTTAATCACATTTCATTGCTCTTTGGCGTAGGATGATAAATATATTCCAATATGAGGAGACGCCGATATAAGCTTCTTTAAAGCGACACTACATCGGTGAAAACGCAAATGTCTGCAGAATGTAATTTGCTATTATATGGTAGAACTATTTCCTCAGATATATTTCAACAAATAAACAAACGTCGTATACGCGGTTTGTTGACATAACAAAAGCATGTAAATAAGGTCGACATGCATGCGTAATACGCGTTAACGCATTTGTCCTGAATAACACGAGGTGTGGTACATATTTATCGTGATATCTCACATGTGTGCCTATGCATATTTATTTGTAGACTAATCTTAGTTAAATTATCTCTAATCGAAAGTATCGCGTGTTTAGTATTGACTCCAATGACAAACAAACGTCAAACCAGGAGCGCCGATGACTGTTATATGAAAACTTTTGAAAGTTTGTATACCATAAAAACACTGTTTATTGATTCAATGTTAGTGTTTGAATGTATTCAGAATAATGTTTAGTAGCAATGCATGTATACGTGAAAAAATACATTGTATTTGCTCTTTGCGATGTAATGTCGCTTTAATGCACCCTGTGTTTTTATTAGCTAACTAGGTACCCTGAACTCCGCAAGAATAGCGGCTATCATAGGTATACGTTAGTAGGTTACGGATATACGAATATGAAAATATGAAACGTCTGTAAATATCCTACAACTCACCTGTCCCCAGAATTATAAATACAGTGTTGTTGCCGCGATATGTAAATGCAGCACAGTTAAACGTCAAAATATCCCTTAACGTCATAAAATATTTCCGTATACGTCATAGGACACTTAAACGTCATACACAATTCCGCTAAACGTCTTAAATTTGTAACCGCTAAATATCATGAAAAACTAAGCAATACGTCATATAAAAAATATCCACTAAATGTCATAAATATTTCCCGTAAACGCCATAAATATTGTAAATATATATAGGCACATTTCGCTAAGCTTGGTGTTCTTTATTTTTGTTTCATCGATAAATCAGACGCTTGCAGTTCAGTCCGGGACACATACGGAAGCGTAAAGTAAATAGCACGTGTGGCTTTGTTTATGACGTTTAGCGGTCGTATGACGCTTAACTCTTTCATCGCCGAATAAATTCAAAGCAATGTGCAAACAACATAGATCGAGATCATCTATTCGGATTGGGGAGTGTTTGCTATTTGGACAGGTGCTTCAGCTCCATTGTCCTAAGAGTAACCAGCATATAGCCTGATCAGAAGGCACGTTCTGTTCTGTATGATCGTGTTTTCGGCTTTTAGAAATGCGCTTTTATGCGACACTGGCGGTGAAAGAGTTAACTGTGTTACATGTAGTAACACCATTTCGAGTATAATTCTGAAACGTCAGTCGGAAATAATGCTGCGGATAAGTACAACGGAATTAAATTGTAAATCAACTGTACGTTCTTATCCTATGAAGCGTCAGTCGAAAACAATGTTGTGAGGCGTCAGTTGAATATAATGTTGTGAAGCGTCAGTCGAAAATAATGTTGTGAAGCGTCAGTCGAAAATAATGCTGTGAAGCGTCAGTCGAAAATAATGTTGTGAAGCGTCAGTCGAAAATAATGTTGTGAAGCGTCAGTCGAAAATAATGTTGTGAAGCGTCAGTCGGTAGAACGAAATAAAATTGTAAATCAAACTGAACGTTATTCTGGATAAACGTCGGTCGAAGATAATGCTGTTGAAAACATACAGCCACACACACGTGTAATCAAGTGAACATTGCGATTTACGATATTCACGTGTAGCATTCACTTCCCTCGCTTTAATGGGATCTCGTCTCACGGTAGTCACGTGTAACATTCACTCCCCTCGCTTTAATGGGATCTCGTCTCACGATAGTCACGTGTAACATTCACTGTCCTCGCTTTAATGGGATCTCGTCTCATGATAGTCACGTGTAACATTCACTCCCCTCGCTTTAATGTGATCTCGTTTCATGATAGTCACTAACATTCACTCCGCTCGCTTTAATGGGATCTCGTCTCACGGTAGTAACGTAACATTCAATCCGCTCGCTTTAATGGGATCTCGTCTCACGGTAGTCACGTAACATTCACTCCGCTCGCTTTAATGGGATCTCGTCTCACGGTAGTCACGTAACATTCACTCCCCTCGCTTTAATGGGATCTCGGCTCACGGTAGTTACGTGTAACATTCACTGTCCTCGCTTTAATGGGATCTCGTCTCATGATAGTCACGTGTAACATTCACTCCCCTCGCTTTAATGTGATCTCGTTTCATGATAGTCACTAACATTCACTCCGCTCGCTTTAATGGGATCTCGTCTCACGGTAGTAACGTAACATTCACTCCGCTCGCTTTAATGGGATCTCGTATCACGGTAGTCACGTAACATTCACTCCGCTCGCTTTAATGGGACCTCGTCTCACGGTAGTCACGTAACATACACTCCCCTCGCTTTAATGGGATCTCGTCTCACGGTAGTCACGTAACATTCACTCCGCTCGCTTTAATGGGATCTCGTCTCACAATAGTCACGTAACATTCACTCCGCTCGCTTTAATGGGATCTCGTCTCACAATAGTCACGTAACATTCACTCCCCTCGCTTTAATGGGATCTTGTCTCACGATAGTCACATGTAGCATTCACTTCCCTCGCTTTAATGGGATCTCGTCTCACGATAGTCACATGTAACATTCACTCCCCTCGCTTTAATGGGATCTCGTCTCACGATAGTCACATGTAACATTCACTCCCCTCGCTTTAATGGGATCTCGTCTCACGATAGTCACGTGTAACATTCACTTCCCTCGCTTTAATGGGATCTTGTCTCACGATAGTCACATGTAACATTCACTCCCCTCGCTTTAATGGGATCTTGTCTCACGATAGTCACGTGTAACATTCACTTCCCTCGCTTTAATGGGATCTCGTCTCACGATAGTCACGTGTAACATTCACTCCCCTCGCTTTAATGGGATCTCGTCTCACGATAGTCACGTGTAACATTCACTCCCCTCGCTTTAATGGGATCTCGTCTCACGATAGTCACGTGTAACATTCACTCCCCTCGCTTTAATGGGATCTCGTTTCATGATAGTCACTAACATTCACTCCGCTCGCTTTAATGGGATCTCGTCTCACGGTAGTAACGTAACATTCAATCCGCTCGCTTTAATGGGATCTCGTCTCACGGTAGTCACGTAACATTCACTCCCCTCGCTTTAATGGGATCTTGTCTCACGATAGTCACATGTAACATTCACTTCCCTCGCTTTAATGGGATCTTGTCTCACGATAGTCACATGTAACATTCACTCCCCTCGCTTTAATGGGATCTTGTCTCACGATAGTCACATGTAACATTCACTCCCCTCGCTTTAATGGGATCTTGTCTCACGATAGTCACATGTAACATTCACTCCCCTCGCTTTAATGGGATCTTGTCTCACGATAGTCACATGTAACATTCACTCCCCTCGCTTTAATGGGATCTCGTCTCACGATAGTCACGTGTAACATTCACTCCCCTCGCTTTAATGGGATCTTGTCTCACGATAGTCACATGTAACATTCACTCCCCTCGCTTTAATGGGATCTTGTCTCACGATAGTCACATGTAACATTCACTCCCCTCGCTTTAATGGGATCTTGTCTCACGATAGTCACATGTAACATTCACTCCCCTCGCTTTAATGGGATCTCGTCTCACGATAGTCACATGTAACATTCACTCCCCTCGCTTTAATGGGATCTCGTCTCATGATAGTCACGTGTAACATTCACTCCCCTCGCTTTAATGGGATCTTGTCTCACGATAGTCACATGTAACATTCACTCCCCTCGCTTTAATGGGATCTTGTCTCACGATAGTCACATGTAACATTCACTCCCCTCGCTTTAATGGGATCTTGTCTCACGATAGTCACATGTAACATTCACTCCCCTCGCTTTAATGGGATCTTGTCTCACGATAGTCACGTGTAACATTCACTTCCCTCGCTTTAATGGGATCTCGTCTCACGATAATATGGTAATCACAACAAGAACCCGTCTTAATAAAGACAAAGACGACATATTTGTAGATACGACATTACTTCCTGTAGAGTGTGTCAACATGATGCGGAGAACACTTTCATTTGATTTATATTAGCTTCATCAAACAGTATGGCGTATAGCAAGGCCAACTAGTTTATGTATACGTGTAGCTAGGTCAACTAGTTTATGTCTACGTGTAGCTAGGTCAACTAGTTTATGTCTACGTGTAGCTAGGTCAACTAGTTTATGTCTACGTGTAGCTAGGCCAAACTATTTTATGTCTACGTGTAGTTAGGCCAACTAGTTTATGTCTACGTGTAGCTAGGCCAACTAGTTTATGTCTACGTGTAGCTAGGCCAAACTATTTTATGTCTACGTGTAGTTAGGCCAACTAGTTTATGTCTACGTGTAGCTAGGCCAACTAGTTTATGTCTACGTGTAGCTAGGCCAAACTAGTTTATGTCTACGTGTAGTTAGGCCAACTAGTTTATGTCTACGTGTAGCTAGGCCAACTAGTTTATGTCTACGTGTAGCTAGGCCAACTAGTTTATGTCTACGTGTAGCTAGGCCAAACTATTTTATGTCTACTTGTAGTTAGGCCAACTAGTTTATGTCTACGTGTAGTTAGGCCAACTAGTTTATGTCTACGTGTAGCTAGGCCAACTAGCTTATGTCTACGTGTAGCAATATATGTATGCTAACGTGTAGATAGTCACACTATTTATGTTGACTTGTAGATTTTCCTGGTATTTTGGGTGGCATATATATATTATATATATATAATTATATATTATAAATATTGCATTCCTGAGTGGGAAATATTAAAAATATCCCCGAGAACATGAATAATAACCGAGGTGTGAAATATTTGAAAATATTCGATTTGTCTCAATACATCTGTAATTAGGTTCCTAGCTGCTTTTATGTATGCATTTCAATAAGCGTCTAGTGATGTATGCATTTCAATAAGCGTCTAGTGATTGTTTTTAGCAATATCCCAATGAACTGAGACAGACCGGAAGCCAGCTGCTGTCAATATTATCGAAAATATTGACTGATCGGTGGCGAATTGTAAATACTAATGACTGTTTGCCTATGGGAATTTTGTATTGAGTAGTTAGTTTATACACATTTATTTTAGCTCGATTGCGAAACAAGTTCTTTCAACTTATATTAATCACTCTCGAGACCTTTTTCCTGATGGAATCCATCGCAATGAAGGAGAGAGAAGATGCAATGTTCAATTTAAATGCCTTGCCTAAGGGCACAATCGTAACGGCTCCAGCGGGGCTCTAACTCCGGGCCTTTCGTACCTGAAGTAGTTACGTAAGGTATAATAAATAAATATATATGTAGCTTCACAAACACTATTCATGTGTTGAACAGCGAATCCACGGGTCGCAGGTTCGATCCTCCGTCTGACAATAATAATATTAAAAACCGTTCAGATGGGACTTTAATCCGAAGTCTCTGTCAATGCGTTACACCATGCACATAAAAGAACCAGAGGAGACTCCAAAATAGAATATGACTAATCTCTCCAGGAGGCGTCGCTCATATGGGATTCGGTAGCGACGATAAATAAACGTAAAACACACACAGACACATTATTCTTGTTTGTCTCCCAATCGACCGATTGATATCAACTAATAATAATATAGTTTCTTCTTAGTACTCGTTAGTTTAAACATATTTTATTCAGTTCATTCAATATATATACGGTATATAAATACAACAGGATATCTGAAATGGATTGGAAAACAAGCTGAGAGCTTATGTAAATTCCTTTCCATGAGGATGTTACACTATACAGTTGTTAGCATTGAGAGTGGTTAGTGAGACATGACGGGCATTGTCTTTGAGTTCTTTAGTCCCGATTGGTCCTGGGTACTTGTATGCGTACTTGTGATTAGTGGGGCAATTTGTAACATATGTTTTGTCACCATGCGTGCACTAATTGGTGGTGAACTGAATTGGAAGGTATGGAAAATTAGTAAATGGGATGACATGAAATGGGTTACTCGTTGCATGCATAGTTCCTAATACCTCTTTATAATATCATCTCTGTGGATGCCTACTAGGTTATTATATTCAAGATTGTACGATGGTCGCCAGATCAGACAGGTGGGTTTTCTCCGGGTACTCCGGTTTCCTCCCACACGAATGACCACATATACGCTTTCATCCGCGCCAACGAGAGTGATTAATATAAGTTGTTAGAACTTGCTTCGCAATCTTTGTAAAATTAATAAAGTTTAAACTTTTGTTTTCAAAATGCATTATAGTATATCTTACGTGAGTAGGGCCATCGACATAATAAAGTTGCTCGAAGTTCACCTTCAAAGAATGTACAATACAAGAGTGGTTAAGCGCCTCCCTGGCCGAGTGGTTGTGGTCACTTGCCACTCACCGCTGCTGGTTCGAATCACACTCGCAGTCAGGGTGTCGAATTATTTCATGTGAGGAAGCTATCCAGGTGGCTTGATGACCGTTGGTGGTGTTCGATCCGGATGCCCGCTCCTGGAGCACTTCTCGAAGCTCCCCCCACCCACAGGGTCTTCCTCCACCAATAATAGCTGGAACGTCGCCATGTGACCTAAACTGTTTGAGCGACGCTAAACCACATACACAAAACAAAGCAAAACGTGAATAGTTATGCATCATAATGTGTTAATGCCAATAGGAATCTAACTATTGGAATGGTGTTGAGTTGTTTCTTTTGTACATTGCAAATGGCGCTAATTGCACCATTATGACTAATGGGTTTTCCTTTATAGCGTCGCATGGCAACCATTGTTTTATTTCGTCAGTCGCTGCATGTATATTAATGACATGATATGGAACATTATCATTGTTTCTTGAGTGTTCTTTGTGCATATTGTTATTTTTAATTTAGTTAATGTAGAAATCTAGGAATTATTACCGTACGTATCGCGGTATCCCAGCAAATCCCTCAGATGCATTCTAAACGCCGCGGTATCCCAGCAAATCCCTCAGGTGCATTCTAAACGCCGCGGTATCCCAGCAAATCCCTCAGATGCATTCTAAACGCCGCGGTATCCAAGCAAATCACTCAGATGCATTCTAAACGCCGCGGTATCCAAGCAAATCCCTCAGATGCATTCTAAACGCTTTCAGTTTTATCAGGATTGACTCATTTCATATGCTGGATATAGACGGACATATTTTCCGTTTATTCAAGTATTTTCAAGAACTGTTCATTACACATTCCTTTTCATGATGGCGAGGGAGGGGGGCGTAACTGTGTAACAGCACAGAGCCGCCGTGGCCGAGTGTCCTAGCACGCCGTTGCCGGAACTAACATGTCACCGCTATCTTTAGGGCCGCAGTTCCGCTCTCTATCAAGGAGAAGTGATACCATTATATGTGAGAATGGTGTCGGTCGCTTGCGGAGGTTGGAGACTTGAGAACTGGTTTCTTCACAGGAAATGTGGGTGGTCTGCTCCACGACAACATACTGACTGTGTACGATAATGCCCCAGAGCTAGCCCTGTACAAACGAGGTGGTCGATAAAGAAACAAATGCCAGCCATATGGTGCCACACATGATTACACGTATATGCGTTCAAGTCTCATATACAGTCTATATCCGTCGAATTCCGTCGGCCCGAACAATATACTTCGACATAACCGAAGTTTGACTTAACGAAATTCGATATAAACAGATCCAGTTATATGTAAAATGGTGTCTGAAACGGGACTTTGATCCGACTTCGAGATAACTGGAGAATTCGACATAACCGACTGTGGCTTAACGGATGTAGACTGTACATATCCCTGCTGGCATCCATTAGTGTTGACCATATGGCCAAGTGCTTACAATATAATGCGTACCATGCGGCGATCCAGACACCGTGGGATCTTAGGGACCAATGCCCTACATGCCAAATTCCTTCTGACTATACTGTTCCTTATGTCTTTCATATACCTCTGAAAATATCGCCAATTTTACTCTCTGTTCCTACACCGTATTATATGTACTATTGCTAACCGAAGGTCGTTGACTGAAATCACGTGCTGTTGGTTCGAAGCCCATTGAGAGTGGCGAATTCATTCAAGTGAGGAATATATCAAGTTGACTTAAATTTGAAGGTCGGTGGTTCTAGTCGTGTGTCCGTGCCAGAAATACTGTTCGGAGTGGCATATTGTGTCTTCCGCCACCAATAATAGCTGGAGATTCGCAATATGACTTAAGCTTTTTTGTTGTTGGGGTGACGTTAAACCTCAACACACAAACAAACAAACAAACAAACAAACAATGTTAATACTAACTGACTTACATTTGTTATGTGTATTACTTTATTATATAAACGGGGAGGGCTGTAAATAATGTTGTTATAACTTGTAGCCCAACCCATTTGCTTTTTTTCCCTTGACAAAACAAATGCATCGTATACTGCAATCATATAATTACATATTAATCTCTGATTTGTTCTTAGTATTGTATGTATATATGTAATGTATTGTATGAAAAAAATGCAATAAAATATTATTAACACAAATGTGTATTACTGATGTCAACTCGTATTTATTTACCTAACTAAGTTAGAAATTTATTAACCTAATTAAGGATAGTGACTCACCAAGCAATTTTGCTTTCGTCGAAATCATTTGCTACAACGTTTGATATATAATATACTGATAACAAAAAGAAACGGTGCACTCGCCTTAGAGATAAACTTTATATCCTTTTAGAAAATGAAAATATGCGAAATATTGGTGCATTATGGTAATTGGTAAATTAATGCATTGTGTGAAGGGTTATTTTCTTCGCTGATGATAGTAACATCCATAATTATAAAATTTGTAACGAAAAAGTAACGCTCAAAATAAAAGTACAGATTATTTTATGGTGGCAGAATATGTGACACAATACGTACATAATGTCATCGCTATGACAGGTCTATTTGAGGATATATCTCGGTAAGTTGTCTGAACAGCAGTCTTAGTTTCATATAATAGATTGATGTGTCGTTGAAGGACGATATTAGATGTCTAGCATCAGCATTATATGGCATAGTCTATAATATATACAGTAAGTTGATGTCTGAACCGAGGCCCAGTCTAACCTCCTTACCGCATGCACCTCTGATGTAGTAGCTAGGAACGCACTCACCGCATGCACGTCACAGTCATGCATCCCCTGCTGTAGTAGCTAGGAACGCACTCACCGCATGCACGTCACAGCCATGCATCCCCTGCTGTAGTAGCTAGGAACGCACTCACCACATGCACGTCACAGCCGTGCATCCCCTGCTGTAGTAGCTAGGAACACACTCACCGCATGCACGTCACAGCCGTGCATCCCCTGCTGTAGGCCGTGCATCCCCTGCTGTAGTAGCTAGGAACGCACTCACCGCATGCACGTCACAGCCGTGCATCCCCTGCTGTAGTAGCTAGGAACGCACTCACCGCATGCACGACACAGCCATGCATCCCCTGCTGTAGTAGCCAGGAACGCAGTGGTTGCTTGCTTGCCATCGCCTGCCAACAACCAAACATCCCCTGCTGTAGTAGCCAGGAACGCAGTGGTTGCTTGCTTGCCACAACCTGCCAACATCCAAGCATCCCCTGCTGTAGTAGCCAGGAACGCAGTGGTTGCTTGCTTGCCATCGCCTGCCAACAACCAAGCATCACCTGCTGTAGTAGCCAGGAACGCAGTGGTTGCTTGCTTGCCATCGCCTGTCAACAACCAGACATCCCCTGCTGTATAGTAGCCAGGAACGCCAGATATCCCCTGCTGTATAGTAGCCAGGAACGCAGTGGTTGCTTGCCATCACCTGCCAACAACCACGCATCCCCTGCTGTAGTAGCCAGGAACGCAGTGGTTGCTTGCTTGCCATCGCCTGCCAACATCCAAGCATCACCTGCTGTAGTAGCCAGGAACGCAGTGGTTGCTTGCTTGCCACCACCTGCCAACATCCAAGCATCCCCTGCTGTAGTAGCCAGGAACGCAGTGGTTGCTTGCTTGCCATCGCCTGCCAACAACCAAGCATCCCCTGCTGTAGTAGCCAGGAACGTAGTGGTTGCTTGCTTGCCATCGCCTGCCAACAACCAAGCATCCCCTGCTGTAGTAGCCAGGAACGCAGTGGTTGCTTGCTTGCCATCATCTGCCAACATCCAAGCATCACCTGCTGTAGTAGCCAGGAACGCCAGATATCCCCTGCTGTATAGTAGCCAGGAACGCAGTGGTTGCTTGCTTGCCATCACCTGCCAACAACCACGCATCCCCTGCTGTAGTAGCCAGGAACGCAGTGGTTACTTGCTTGCCATCACCTGCCAACATCCAAGCATCCCCTGCAGTAGTAGCCAGGAACGCACTGGTTGCTTGCTTGCCATCGCCTGCCAACAATCAAGCATCCCCTGCTGTAGTAGCCAGGAACGCAGTGGTTGCTTGCTTGCCATCGCCTGCCAACAACCAAGCATCACCTGCTGTAGTAGCCAGGAACGCACTGGTTGCTTGCTTGCCACCACCTGCCAACATCCAAACATCGCCTGCTGTAGTAGCCAGGAACGCAGTGGTTGCTTGCTTGCCATCACCTGCCAACATCCAAGCATCACCTGCTGTAGTAGCCAGGAACGCAGTGGTTGCTTGCATGCCATCATCTGCCAACATCCAAGCATCACCTGCTGTAGTAGCCAGGAACGCCAGATATCCCCTGCTGTATAGTAGCCAGGAACGCAGTGGTTGCTTGCTTGCCATCACCTGCCAACAACCACGCATCCCCTGCTGTAGTAGCCAGGAACGCAGTGGTTGCTTGCTTGCCATCGCCTGCCAACATCCAAGCATCACCTGCTGTAGTAGCCAGGAACGCAGTGGTTGCTTGCTTGCCATCATCTGCCAACATCCAAGCATCCCCTGCAGTAGTAGCCAGGAACGCACTGGTTGCTTGCTTGCCATCGCCTGCCAACAATCAAGCATCCCCTGCTGTAGTAGCCAGGAACGCAGTGGTTGCTTGCTTGCCATCGCCTGTCAACAACCAAGCATCACCTGCTGTAGTAGCCAGGAACGCAGTGGTTGCTTGCTTGCCACCACCTGCCAACATCCAAACATCCCCTGCTGTAGTAGCCAGGAACGCAGTGGTTGCTTGCTTGCCATCACCTGCCAACATCCAAGCATCACCTGCTGTATAGTAGCCAGGAACGCAGTGGTTGCTTGCTTGCCATCACCTGCCAACATCCAAGCATCACCTGCTGTAGTAGCCAGGAACGCAGTGGTTGCTTGCTTGCCATCGCCTGCCAACATTCAAGCATCACCTGCTGTAGTAGCCAGGAACGCAGTGGTTGCTTGCTTGCCACCACCTGCCAACATCCAAGCATCCCCTGCTGTAGTAGCCAGGAACGCAGTGGTTGCTTGCTTGCCATCGCCTGCCAACAACCAAGCATCCCCTGCTGTAGTAGCCAGGAACGCAGTGGTTGCTTGCTTGCCATCGCCTGCCAACAACCAAGCATCACCTGCTGTAGTAGCCAGGAACGCACTGGTTGCTTGCTTGCCACCACCTGCCAACATCCAAACATCGCCTGCTGTAGTAGCTAGGAACGCAGTGGTTGCTTGCTTGCCATCACCAGCCAACATCCAAGCATCACCTGCTGTAGTAGCCAGGAACGCAGTGGTTGCTTGCTTGCCATCATCTGCCAACATCCAAGCATCACCTGCTGTAGTAGCCAGGAACGCCAGATATCCCCTGCTGTATAGTAGCCAGGAACGCAGTGGTTGCTTGCTTGCCATCACCTGCCAACAACCACGCATCCCCTGCTGTAGTAGCCAGGAACGCAGTGGTTGCTTGCTTGCCATCGCCTGCCAACATCCAAGCATCACCTGCTGTAGTAGCCAGGAACGCAGTGGTTGCTTGCTTGCCACCACCTGCCAACATCCAAGCATCCCCTGCTGTAGTAGCCAGGAACGCAGTGGTTGCTTGCTTGCCATCGCCTGCCAACAACCAAGCATCCCCTGCTGTAGTAGCCAGGAACGCAGTGGTTGCTTGCTTGCCAGCGCCTGCCAACAACCAAGCATCACCTGCTGTAGTAGCCAGGAACGCAGTGGTTGCTTGCTTGCCACCACCTGCCAACATCCAAACATCCCCTGCTGTAGTAGCCAGGAACGCAGTGGTTGCTTGCTTGCCATCACCTGCCAACATCCAAGCATCACCTGCTGTAGTAGCCAGGAACGCAGTGGTTGCTTGCTTGCCATCATCTGCCAACATCCAAGCATCACCTGCTGTAGTAGCCAGGAACGCAGTGGTTGCTTGCTTGCCATCACCTGCCAACATTCAAGCATCACCTGCTGTAGTAGCAGGAACGCAGTGGTTGCTTGCTTGCCATCACCTGCCAACATCCAAGCATCCCCTGCAGTAGTAGCCAGGAACGCACTGGTTGCTTGCTTGCCATCGCCTGCCAACAATCAAGCATCCCCTGCTGTAGTAGCCAGGAACGCAGTGGTTGCTTGCTTGCCATCGCCTGTCAACAACCAAGCATCACCTGCTGTAGTAGCCAGGAACGCAGTGGTTGCTTGCTTGCCACCACCTGCCAACATCCAAACATCCCCTGCTGTAGTAGCCAAGAACGCAGTGGTTGCTTGCTTGCCATCACCTGCCAACATCCAAGCATCACCTGCTGTATAGTAGCCAGGAACGCAGTGGTTGCTTGCTTGCCATCACCTGCCAACATCCAAGCATCACCTGCTGTAGTAGCCAGGAACGCAGTGGTTGCTTGCTTGCCATCATCTGCCAACATCCAAGCATCACCTGCTGTAGTAGCCAGGAACGCAGTGGTTGCTTGCTTGCCATCACCTGCCAACATCCAAGCATCCCCTGCTGTAGTAGCCAGGAACGCAGTGGTTGCTTGCTTGCCATCGCCTGCCAACAGCCACGCATCCCCTGCTGTATAGTAGCCAGGAACGCACTGGTTGCTTGCTTGCCATCGCCTGCTAACAGCCACGCATCCCCTACTGTATAGTAGCCAGGAACGCACTGGTTGCTTGCTTGCCATCGCCTGCCAACAACCAAGCATCCCCTGCAGTAGTAGCCAGGAACGCAGTGGTTGCTTGCTTGCCATCACCTGCCAACAGCCACGCATCCCCTGCTGTATAGTAGCCAGGAACGCACTGGTTGCTTGCTTGCCATCGCCTGCCAACAACCAAGCATCCCCTGCTGTAGTAGACAGGAACGCAGTGGTTGCTTGTTGCTTGCCATCACCTGCCAACAGCCACGCATCCCCTGCTGTATAGTAGCCAGGAACGCAGTGGTTGCTTGCTTGCCATCACATGCCAACAGCCACGCATCCCCTGCTGTATAGTAGCGAGGAACGCCAGGCAACCCCTGCTGTAGTAGCCAGGAACGCAGTGGTTCGGCTTGCTTGCCACAACCTGCCAACAACCACGCACCCCCTGCTGTATTAGCCAGGAACGCAGTGGTTGCTTGCTTGCCATCACCTGCCAACAGCAAGGCTTTCCGATTAGCGCAGTGGTGAGCGCGCTCGCTTCTCACCAATGCAACCCGGGTTCAATCTTCTGACCGGGAAGCATGTGAGATATCGTACTGTTCCATATCGTTAGACCAGAATATTCTAGATATTTCTTGCTGCATTGCTAACGAACATTACACTGAATACTGATGTTGCGCAGCACCCACATTTAATAGCAACTAGGCATTGTACAAAGCCTGGGAAGACACAGCTTGCATTGCCATAATATGCCAGTATATAATTAAAACATAGTTCATATTTACTCTCGAGTCTGAAGCAGGTATTAATTAAAGGGCGATTGATAAATTAGACTGTGCAATATTGATAAAGATTATCAAAGAGAGGTCAGCTAACGATATTGATATATTAAATAAATTTATAGCTCATCACTATCAAATATCTCTCTCCCGACGCTGTATATGCGATCCAAATACACTAATATTATCAATAGATTTAGCGTAAACATTATAAATTGTTTAGTATATATCGTGATTAGGTGTCACGTATTTTCAGTGTTAAATATATTATGCCCCGGCCTATTGTATAGGCGGATCAATACCAATAACGTCACTAGCTGACGGCTCAACAACATGTCATGTCAGAATGAACCACTGGCGAGGTTCGAACAGTCGGCCTTCCGTTCCTTCGAATTGTTGAGAGCTCTTAGTCCTGGTGTATCCCTGTTTCTTTCCTTGCAAAAGCAGTTGGACTTGTTAAAAACATACGAGCGACTAAATAATTCAAGATTTAACAGCAGTGGTGTATCAAATACAATTTCCTGGGGTCTTCCTACACAAACCCTATATGGATAGTTGACGTATGACCTAAGCTGGTGGTGAAACGGTAAACCTCAAAAACAAAACAAAAACAAAATAACTTCCATCTGCTATAAATTCAGTTTATTAGAACGTGAACGAATACCACCGATGTGACCAATCTCCAGCGGATTTCAAACACTCTTTTGTTTTGCAAGTCACTAATTTGTACAGGATGTCGCTCCGTGGTCAACAATTTATACAATCTAATATGTATCGGATGTTCAATTGTACGAACAATCCGTGATGTTGTGTCGGTCCAGTGGGTGTTTTTCTCTCCAAAATATTCTACAAGTGTTTTCGATTTCAAAAAGCAGTCGTAATGCTTATAACACTCAATGGCATAGCACCTGTCTATCTGCAAGAGTCATTCAGATTTACTTCCGATGTTCGCACTCAAAACTTGCGATCATCCGCCAATCTCCAACGTTACCCTCCTAAGCCAACTATTGAAGTGTTTAGGAAATCTTTCTTATATCCAGAGTCACATTTGTGGAATACCCTCCCTTATCACATCAAAACAGCACATTCTGTTCCACACTTCAAAGCTTTATATATATCAGGTTTGTGCAAAAACAGACAAATAACCTAATATTAATAACATAGAATGTTTATTTTCAAACTCCAGTAGGTCAATATGACCCACGAAGTACAACAATATATATACAAACTATTAACAAATAGTGGTGACAATTATGTGGAGAAGGCAAAGTATGCAATACAGCATGATTATATAATGAACGTATTACAATATCCCTGCACATAAACTCACTCAATTTCTAATTATTTCATTAATGTACTAAGATAAATACAAAGTCTCATTACATATTATTTAATGTCCTTATTTCAAAAGCTTTATAAATAAATACACTCAATTTTCTAGTTATTCATTTTTACCACCTGTAAATAGTTCTTTTATACATATTGGGTTTTTTCAAAAAATATTTATTAATATAATATTATTTCATTCTTATGTCTTTATATCATGAACATTCTAGTAACACATGGTATTCATCTTCTAAAACATTACATACTGAGCATTTTCTAATAAACTGATAATATACAATTATACATGAATATAAGTATTAGTTCTTGCAGTTTATATCTTATTTTCTATGAAAGTTTTACTGTCACTGGTTACCTCATGGTAGATTGACTTAATTGTTCAAATGAGTTATCTCGCTAAATAAAGTCTTTATTATTACTCGTACAGTCAAACCTGCCTTAAGCAGCCAGCCAAGGGAGTCAGAAAAAATGGCTGCTTAACACAGGTGACTGCTTAATAGAGGTCAAATATATAATAAAACAACCGATTGGCAATCTGGAATCTGGCTGCTTAATACAGGTTGGCTGCTTAATAGAGGTGACCACTAACACAGGTTTGACTGTATTATAATTGAGGAATGTTTGGTCAACATTGGAGCATTTATTATTATTGTTTTGTATTTGTTGGTGTATAGAGTAAATCATTGTGAACTGGTACAAACAGATCAACTGTGGGATTATAGTATTATATACCGTCTCCGTGGCCTAGTGGTTAAGGCGTCTGCCTACGGAGCCCGAGGTCGAAGGTTCGTACCTCGTCAGGGGTCCGTTCTGATATGGCCGGTTGGTGAGCCGCCAGGTAGTTAAATAATGGCTACCGATTGCATGGCGCCTGGCATACAATCATATGATTCGGGAAGTACTGATGTTCAAAATAAGAGGTGTCTCATAAGTCAGAAATGGCTGGCCCTTTAAATAGGGATGACAAACACTTTTACTTTACACTTCAGTCCACCTCCGTGGTTACGGTCGCTGACTTGTATACCACTGTAACCTATCATCACAGGTGGTCACGGGTTCGAGCCCCACTCAGACCGTGTTTCATTTATATGAAAAAGTTGGCAGTTTCTTACAGAGGTTGGTGCACCCAAGTACCGGTTAACCGCTGGAGCCTGCCCAGGAAAGGTGTTGTTAGGTAAGCTGCCCGCCGGCGATATAGCCCAAAAATGGTGCTGATGCAGGCGTAAAACCCGAAATACAATGGTATATCATAACATAATTACTTTACACTTTATAGTATTCTCACATGATTCTCCTCTATCTTTTCAGGGCACACGCGTCCCGTACACATCCCAGACTGTGTTGTATTCAACGTAACGCTGAATGCATGTAGAGGTTTCTGTGCATCTTACGCCATTCCATCTCCCAGCAGAACACTTACAGCTAACAATAACCATCTCATAACATCCCGGGCAGAATGCTGCAGTATAAAAGATACACACGATGTAAGTACGACCCCAATACTAATTCTAATAGTAAATGCGATCTTGTAATTATAAAATTATCGAAGGTGAGTACCATTTTTTTTTTTTAAAGTTTATTTAACATCGATACCGGTTGCCCATTTGAGCGAGGGGCAGTTTGTATAGCAACACCTTGTCTGAGCAGGCTCCAGCGGTTAACAAGTACTTTGTGCACCAACTGCCAACTTTTGCATATAAAGAGACTAATACGGTGTATCATTTTCTTCGTATTTGCTTTAAATTTAAAAAAGTTTAAACTTTATGAAGCAAATTTTAACAACTTATATTGATCACTCTCGTTGGCGCGGATGTAAGCGTATATGTGGTCATTCGTGTGGGGGGAAACAGGAGTACCCGGAGAAAACCCACCTGTCCGATCTGGTGACCATCGTACCATCTCACATACCTCCCTGTCCGAGAATCGATCCCAGGTCGCATTGGTGAGAAGGAGCGCCCTAACCATATCATAGCCAATTCAATGTGGGCATAAATTTCTTACCTAAGGACGTCATCACGGTGTTTCGAACTCAACCCCTATCAGTTGCAAGGCGGACACCGTATGCATTGCACCATGGGGCCCAAGACACATTTATATTGCTACAGATTTACACATTTGTCTTGGATCTACTAGCTAGTGCTTCAGTGTGTGAATATGTAATAATTAGTGTCTAGGGTAAAGATTACCGAACAAAACAAACGAAGATCAATTAGCAATCACAGTACGCAATCCTACATGTACATATATTATGAATATAGTCAAACCTGTGTTAGTGGTCACCTCTATTATACTGTCAAACCTGTGTTAGTGGTCACCTCTATTATACTGTCAAACCTGTGTTAGTGGTCACCTCTATTATACTGTCAAACCTGTGTTAGTGGTCACCTCTATTATACTGTCAAACCTGTGTTAGTGGTCACCTCTATTATACTGTCAAACCTGTGTTAGTGGTCACCTCTATTATACTGTCAAACCTGTGTTAGTGGTCACCTCTATTATACTGTCAAACCTGTGTTAGTGGTCACCTCTATTAAGCAGCCAGATTCCAGATACCCAATCTGTTGTTTTATTATATATTTGACCTCTGTATTAAGCAGCCACCTGTGTTAAGCAGCCACTTTTTCTGACTCCCTTGGCTGGCTGCTTAAGGCAGGTTTGACTGTACTAGATTATGTATATTCAATGAAGTAAATATTAAAGAATTTATTAATTTTTTTAATTTAACCATATTGTATTGCCCATATATACATGAACATAGTTACACAATGATAATACAATATAACAAAAGCAAATGGGCTGGGCAACAAGTTCTAACAACATTACATTAAGTCCTTCCAAGAAAATATTAAACTAAGTCAAGATCAAACATGTGTTGCTGTGTTTTACGTTTTATTTATCGTCGCTATCGGTTGCCCATATGAGCGACGCCTCCTGAAGAGGTTAGTCATTTTAGATTTTTGAGGATAGTGCATGATACAGACAGAGACCCATTCCAGAATCTCCTCTGGTTCTTTTACGTGCACGGTGTAAAGTACCGACACGAGACCTCGGTTTAACGTCCCATCTGAAAGACTGTTAATTGTATTAGGGTCAGACGGGGGATCGAACCTGCGATCCCTGGATTACAAGTCCAGCGTGTTACCACTGGACTACATATCCGTCTGTCATGTGTTGCTATTGTGGTATCTTGTTTAAATACATGATACTCAGTGACAATTTTCTTGTTTATTATTAATTTCATACATTATTTGTTGTATATTTTAGGTCAAAGTACTAGTGACATGCATAGGCGGTCCTAGAGAAGTGGTTTTTAAGTCCGCAAAATCATGTTCATGTTCAATATGCAGGTAGCAGGAATCTCATTCAACCGGAAGTGATGACTAGGAAGTGTAAATACCTCCAGCGGAAGTGATAACATTTACGTCTCCACCGAACACACGTGCTACACAGGAAATGACACACACTAGAGAACAGGGAGCTAGGCGTCTAGTGGATACGCCATACCGCGCTATTGACATCGCAATGCATAACGTTATTAGTTTATACATATTTATTTGAGCTCGATTGCGAAACGAGTTTTTGCAACAATAGAGTAATCGCTCTCGAGACATCATTTCTGAGGGAGAGAGAATGGGCAATGTGGAATATAAATGCCTTGCCTAAGGGCACAATGGTAACGGCTATTGCTGGGCGCGAACTCCGGGCCTCTCACACCTGACGCAAACGTGCTACCACTGTGCTATCACGACTACCATACACGGTTATTACATAACCATGGTGATGCTAGTGCTAGATTAGTGGTGGGTATGGCGGGGGCAGTAATATAGTGATTCACGTGCATATATAAAAAAATTGACAATTTTCATGTTTGTGTTTTACGTTTATTTATCGTCGCTACTGGTTGCCCATATGAGCGACGCCTCCTGAAGAGATTAGTCATTTTAGATTTTTGGAGGATAGTGCAATGATACAGACAGAGACCCATTCCAGAGTCTCCTCTGGTTCTTTTACGTGTACGGTGTAAAGCACCGACACGAGACCTCGGATTAACGTCCCATCTGAAAGACTGTTAATTTTATTAGGGTCAGACGGGGGATCGAACCTGCGATCCCTACAGATCCGTCTGTAACACAATTTTCATTCAACATTTTATCAATTTTTTTTTCAAAGTCTTTATTGCAAATGGCCGATTATCAAGTATATTTCATTATTTTCGACACTTGCATTGTTGCATAAAGTAAGATACGGCAGACTTGGGATACTCTGTGATGACAACATCTTCCCGGCATTGCAGGTTAATAAGTTGCTGAAGTATGCGTTTATTTCGATTACAGACCATTTTCCATGAAACAGAAACTCGATCAAATTATGCAAATTAAAGAAAAAACTTGAAATTTCAATCAGAGCTAATTGTATTTTTTATAATAAGCCGATGTGAAAAGCTCGTTGATCTAGTTAATTAATTAAAAAATATATACGAGCCGCGACCTCGACAGTGAATCTGAATAAATCGAATAACTCATTCCGCTGTTCTATAAAACTATGACACAAACTTTGAGCAAGCTGATCTGTTGTTGAAATATGAACACAGTGAGACAGATCATATTCTTTTTCTGTTAAACTGTTACCTTTGGAAATAAATATGACCGAACTATCGCGATAATACGTTTGTACTTTTCTTCTGTTTTGTTACTTTTATTTATCGTCGTTACCGGTTGCCCATATGAGCGCCGCCTCCTGAAGAGATTAGTCATTTTAGATGTTTGGAGGATAGTGCAGTGATACAGACAGCAACATCCGACATGGCTATTTAGATTACACTATTGTCTTTTCAAAGTGGATGACAAAAGCTATATTTAGTTAATAATTTCTGAGCTCGATTTAAAAATAATAGAGTTAGGGACATTATTGTAAAACTCTTTATATCAATAATAACCGGTATTAGGAGGCTCTGAAGCAATTCAATGGTACTCTTGTTTATACAATGTATACTGTGTTATCATTCCACACGCATGCGGTAATTAGTATCATCTTAGTTCGATATAGTGGGCATTTTTAATTAATATGTCAGTTTTAAATATTGGCACGCTTGTTGTGGTACGACTTTCGCCTACTTAGAGTGTACGTAAATGCGCACGTGGTCTCTATATATGTTTACCCACGTATGTTTATGGTTGAATCGCGCACTGACACGAACGATTTCTTGTCGTCTAATTTAAGCCTTTGTCAGATACACATTGCTGTCATATTTATAGATACGGCTGGTAAACGGTAAGTCTTAATTAAGCCGCTATGCCTGTGGTATCGTTTGCAATCATTACCTACCAGCACCGACTGGCTTACCAACTATACTTTGTGTCTTTAAATTTCCAAGTAATTAACTCGTATATTTTGACATAATTACCGTTTTATCGTTCGCTCCGTCTGTGCCATTGTGTTGAGACAACATTAGGGCTAAGCCTGATGTTTGTGTAGGCTGTTTTGTTATAGATAAAATATGAAACGTTAATAGATTGGCTGTCTCCGTTAATATTATGCGGCTGAATGCGTAAATACCCTCTAGTTAATCTACGTTCCATTTAGCAACAAATTGAGTATTGAATTCATTATATCCACGTTCAGTTGCAGTATCTAGCTCAGTTCCATCATACATTGGGACCGTGCAAGCTTACTGAAGCCGCCGCGAAGCAACGTGAGCCACGTGACCCATGAGTTATTAGCTAGAGCACGGCTAGAACCATGGTCGTAGTGACCAATCCTTACGCACAACTTTTAAATCCACATTGCTTCTTCTATTTTCCTCGTAGCGATGGATTCCACTAGGAATAAGTTATCTAAAGCGATTACAAAATACAGGTAAAATGTTTGGGCCACAAGTGCAAATCACATTAGAAATCGGCACTCACAAATGACAATGGTAAGAAAAGGCGACGAAGCTGTACTTGTAACTGTTAAATTAACGTATATGTAAAGGAGAATGGAATGCCGATCCCCTTACAAACACATTGAAGCACATTCAAATATATGGAAACCACCCGTTGAACAGTTTCGAAAATAAAACAAGTGTCTACTATACGAATGTCATTACTGCCCTATGTCTACTATACGAATGTCATTACTGCCCTATGTCTACAATACGAATGTCATTACTACCCTATGTCAACAATACGAATGCCATTACTGCCCTATGTCTACTATACGAATGTCATTACTACCCTATGTCTACTATACGAATGCCATTACTACCCTATGTCTACTATACGAATGCCATTACTACCCTATGTCTACTATACGAATGCCATTACTACCCTATATCTACTATACGAATGCCATTACTACCCTATGTCTACTATACGAATGTCATTACTACCCTATGTCTACAATACGAATGCCATTACTGCCCTATGTCTACTATACGAATGCCATTACTGCCCTATGTCTACTATACGAATGCCATTACTACCCTATGTCTACTATACGAATGTCATTACTACCCTATGTCAACAATACGAATGTCATTACTACCCTATGTCTACTATACGAATGCCATTACTACCCTATGTCTACTATACGAATGCCATTACTACCCTATGTCTACTATACGAATGCCATTACTACCCTATGTCTACTATACGAATGCCATTACTACCCTATATCTACTATACGAATGCCATTACTACCCTATGTCTACTATACGAATGTCATTACTACCCTATGTCTACTATACGAATGCCATTACTGCCCTATGTCTACTATACGAATGCCATTACTGCCCTATGTCTACTATACGAATGCCATTACTACACTATGTCTACTATACGAATGTCATTACTACCCTATGTCAACAATACGAATGTCATTACTACCCTATGTCTACTATACGAATGCCATTACTGCCCTATGTCTACTATACGAATGCCATTACTGCCCTATGTCTACTATACGAATGCCATTACTACCCTATGTCTACTATACGAATGTCATTACTACCCTATGTCAACAATACGAATGCCATTACTGCCCTATGTCTACTATACGAATGTCATTACTACCCTATGTCTACTATACGAATGCCATTACTACCCTATGTCTACTATACGAATGCCATTACTACCCTATGTCTACTATACGAATGTCATTACTACCCTATGTCAACAATACGAATGCCATTACTGCCCTATGTCTACTATACGAATGCCATTACTACCCTATGTCTACTATACGAATGCCATTACTACCCTATGTCTACTATACGAATGCCATTACTACCCTATGTCTACTATACGAATGTCATTACTACCCTATGTCTACTATACGAATGCCATTACTACCCTATGTCTACTATACGAATGCCATTACTACCCTATGTCTACTATACGAATGTCATTACTACCCTATGTCTACTAGTCTCCTAGTATCCTACACTCAACAAAATTCCTAATCGGTCAAGTGGTATTTGATAATATTTGGAGACAATTAATAACAATACAATATGAATACGTTCTTATCATCATATAATGCATTTTATCCAAAATGATTATGCAGAAAATCTGTAATAAAATATAACCAATAAGATGATATGAATATTGATATTATTTGGTTATTAGTTTGCTCCAAAAACTGTAAAACATCAGGTTAGGAATTTTGTTGAGTGTATAATTTATATACTTTTCAGCTTTAACATTACTATATAATTATGTTGAGTGTATATTGGCACAGCGCAATTCAATCTATGAACAGTCAGAAGAAAAATGTTGGCAGTAGGTGGGAGGGACTTTCTTGGTGTAAACATATTTTATTTATCAAGATAAACATGACATATAACATATGTACATATAACATCCATACAATACAACTATCAAGACAAGTGGATTGAATTGAAAGCTACAGGAGCTTCTCTCCACAGGGACTTTCTTCTCGAACGTTTTAGCAAGATGCCTCACAATATCAACGTTGAACCCCACCCACCTGCTCATTGCTTGTAACAATGGAAATGTAGGCTTTGTAATGATTAGTTATTAAATAATTTGGAGGCTAGTACAATGCTACATACACATACCTAATTCCAGAGTATCCTCGTACACGGTGTAAAGCATCAACACAAGACCTCGGTCTATAGTCTCACGAGAAAGACAATGATACGAGTCATTTTAGTATGATATAGCGGGGGATCGAACCGGCGATACGTGAATTACAAGTCAAACGTGTTAACCCATGGACCACTGACCCGTCTATTAGCCGTGTCAGTTTGTGATATGAAGCTTCATATACGCTCAACATACGTTCTAATGGATCACTGTGGCCCCAAGGTTATAAAACTGTTCTCCAATCTCAAACTCAGTCTCAAGCTTCTGATTGGTTCAGCTGAGTGTGAGACTCACAATCAACCAATCAAATTTCTTGAGTTCGAGATTGAGATCTGAGAAAGTTTTATAACCTCAGTATGATATAGTGGGGGATCGAACCGGCGATACGTGAATTACAAGTCAAACGTGTTAACCTATGGACCACTGACCCGTCTATTAGCCGTGTTAGTTTGTGATATGAAGCTTCATATACGCTCAACATACGTTCTAATGGATCACCAGTGGCCCCGAGGTTATAAAACTTGTCTCCAATCTCAAACTCAGTCTCAAGCTTCTGATTGGTTCAGCTGAGTGTGAGACTCACAACTTGCCCAGAGGTTATAAAACTTTTCTCAGATCTCAATCTCGAACTCAAGAAATTTGATTGGTTGATTGTGAGTCTCACACTCAGCTGAACCAATCAGAAGCTTGAGACTGATATTTTGAAGCCAACTATAACTATATACATATTATAATAGTGTCACTTAATGCATCGTTTTCAGATGAATAGACAGTAATTCATTGCAACAAGATCTGTTATAACATGTATCAAATACGATGATATGAATATTAATAGTATATGATCAGTAATTTGCTCCAAATACTGTAAAACACCAAATGGCGGATTAGTTGTTAGTTTATACAATTTATTTGAGCTCGATTGCGAAACAAGTTCTTGCAACTTATATTAATCACTCTCGAGACCTCATTCCTGATGGAATCCATCGCCACGAGGGAGTGAGAAGAGGCAACGTGGAATTTAAATGCATTGAATAAGGGCACACTCGTGGGGCTCGAACTCCGGATCTTTCGCACCTGAAGCGAACGCTCTACCATAGCGCTATCACGATTTCCACGGATTAGTTGTTGAAAGCATAGGATTAAATAGGTACATTGGAGATTAGGTTGTGGTATTTCTGAATTGGTAAATGATTCAAAATGCCCCTGTTGATGTGTTCGGCACGCGACTAGCACCCTGTTCCTTCGTCAATGCCCCAGCCTGTGGTGAATCTACAATATATTCGCTACAGGTGGAATGTTACTCTGTTACTACGTGTGTAATTGAGGGTTTGTGCGTGATTATATTTATAAATCAGGGTATATATTTGATCATATTTAAAATGTATGAATGGACGAATACAAAGTTTTGTTGGTCTCTAATTTAAATAGAATTCTACTGCAAATTACGATGACTTGTTTTAATTATACTCCCACTTCGTATAATCTTTAGTAGAACATATACAATCCTGCATTGTTTGTCGTTTACGTTTATTTATCGTCGCTACCGGTTGCCCATATGTGCGACGCCTCCTGAACAGATTAGTCATTTTAGATATTTGGAGGATAGTGAATGATACAGACAGAGACCCATTCCAGAGTCTCCTCTGGTTCTTTTACATGTACGGTGTAAAGCACCGACACGAGGCCTCGGTTTAAAGTCCCATCTGAAAGACTGTTAATTGTATTAGTGTCAGACTGGGATCAAGCATTCGACCCCTGGATTCCCAGTCCAGCGTGTTAACCACTGAACTACGTATCCGTCTGTATTGTGTTACATGTGGACCCTCTTTATATGAAAAGTCAACCTACTGATCTATATAATACTGGAACAAATCAAGTTGATATCATCTACTCAGAGACAAGTTCAGAATTACAGGGACTTCTGGAGTCTGGCAATAGGCTTATGAGAATCCTGTTCCTACACTTGGATCTTTTGAGTAGCATTTAGACAATCTGGATAATTTGGAAGAAACAAGAACACATCATATACAATAGTAGATATATTCGACTTACTGAAGGAAGTTGGCGTGTACATAATAGTCATGGAACGTATGACGAGAGCATATCCCAAATTGTTTCACAATATGGTGACTATAACAATGAATGCACTGGCACCGCGGTTATAAAATATGTTTGATCTTTGCGCAAAACTCAACACAAATCTTAAAACTCAAACTCACTGGAGGTTTGAGACAGACCGGTATGTTATAAACCGTGTTGCGATCATGCTCAACTGGACGCTTATGGAGGAAGAACATTTTGAGATTGAGATTGGTTGCTGAGTGTCATCAAAACCAATCTCTAGTTTTTCTCAATCTCAAGCTCAACCTGAGCTCAATCTCAAGCTCAACCTGAGCTCAATCTCAAGCTCAACCTGAGCTCAATCTCATCAGTTGTATAACCTTCGTTTCTGCGCTTGTGACTGGAGATGTTATGCAACTAAATTCTCTTCAATGTAGTCAGCACATACTATGCATGTGTTATATTGTGAACGTGGTTTGGAATTTAGGACAAAGGACCTCCAAATATATATATCTCATAAGCTTAGCGCATAATAGCGTGACAATATAAATCATGAATAGACGCTGTACAATTTGAAACGATTCACATAATACTAGTTAGAAAGCATCGACATTGTAATCGTTAGAGTTTTAGACTATCTACTAAAATTACCAGCTCACTCAATCAATCAACACAATGTGCTTCGATGATTTGAATCAATCATCATGCTTGATTGACAAATATGTACAAGGTAATAATAATAACTGTACAACTATTTAACATGAACACTTTTTATTGAACTGCATGTCATGGATACTTGACCTAGATCTACTTGCCAAAGCGACTTAGAGTTTGCGCAGTTCTCGGGTGACTTAATATCGCCAACCTCTATAGCCGCGAAATCATTCAGAACAATAAAAACGCACAACATAATATCCGCGAACGTTTCTAGGTTTACAGTATTCTAAAACACCAGAGTATCAAGGACAAAACTGAAGCACGTTAAAGCACAGTAAACCAATATAGCAACACGATCACTAGATGCAATACGACTATCACTACATATGCAAACAACTACCAAAAGAAAAATGAGAATATTTAGTATTCCCTACACAAACAATACAGTCAGTTATACGATGATTAGGAGTGATCAACTTCATTAGTAAACGGTCTAGAACAGTACAACGATGTACCGGCAAATGATCTGAAGTACAATCCAGACATGAACAAGACCATAAATGAGAGACATCAAGATTTAAGTGACGCGGTAGTGCTAGTATGGCACACTGAAACAGAATCGTTATAAGTTGATAACCTCATTATTACAAAGGCAGCTAAAAGCCATACCTAATCAATGTTAAAGTGTGCTTCAGTTTCCATAGCAACACTAAATGCTAAGATCAATCGTTTGATGGTTTATAGTAACATCCACTTTCATATAATTTTGCATAAAGTGTCGATGCACCAAATAATATCAGGTACTATTTAATTGTAAACGTACAATGTATCTCGATATTGTGTGTGTATAACCAAAGAAGGAATATGGCGTGCTCAAAGCTGCAGTAAAACAATTGTAGTTTTATGACGTCATTTACTAAAAAATAATACTAAATATATTTTCGGTTTTTAGATATTTTGGTCAAAATAATATTTGTATTTGCGTTATTTATAGTCGAATAAAATGGTTTAGAGTTCTGACGCACAGGAATTAACGACACAGGTCGTACACACGCATGTGTAGGCCTAAGTGGTTACTTCCTGCGCGTCAGAACTCCAAACGATGTTTTATTCGCCTGTGTGGTTAAAGCGACACTGTATCGCAAAAAGCCAAATAATGCACTGTTCACGTATAAATGCATTGCTACTACAAATTATTCCGAATACATTTGAACACTAACATTGAATCAATAAACAGTATGTGTGTGGTCTACACACTTTCAAAAGTGAATGTAGGATTTCACGCTTCTGAATTGACATTTCTTTGTCGTTGTAGTCAATACTAAACGCTTGATAATGTCGCTTAGAGATATTAAATTTAACTAAGATTAGTCTACAAATAAATATGCATAGGCACAAATGCGAGATATAACGGTAAAGATGTACCATAAATCTCGTGATTCGGGATACACAGGTTGTATTACGCATGTATGTCGACCCTGTTTACATTATTTTGTAATGTCAACAAACCGCGTATACGACGCTTGTTTATTAGTTGAAATACTCAGTTTTTTTCGGCAAATGTTTGGAAAAATATTATGCCATATAATAAGAAATTGCATTCTGTAAGAAAGTTGCGTTTTCACCGATGTAGTGTCGCTTTAATTCCTGCGCTAAGAACGATAACAATGTTTTATTCGCCAATAAATAACGTAAAGACAAATATTATTTCTTAAATAAGGAATTTAAGGAACAATGTCTTATAGTTAATTGGTTGTCTTTCTGTATGATTTTGTTGTGATTCAAGTGAGTATTATTTCTCAGTAAGATGCCATACAAACTACCAATTCCGGGAATACTGAAGCCTGATACGTGCATATGCACTGTACACTCGCAATGAATCGTTAATGACGCTTAACTCGGTGCACGCTAGAGGCGAAAATAACAGCCAAACATGTCATGAAATATCATTACAATTATTTCGTAACAGCACCATTTTAATGTTTTCAGTGTTCAGTTACACATAAGACAAACACATTTAATTTAATGAAGTGTCGCAGAGACGGATCTATTGTCCAGTGGTAGCACGCTGGACTGGTAATCCATGGATCGCAGGTTCGATCCCCCGTCTGACACTAATAAAATTAACAGTCTTTCAGATGAGACGTTAAACCGAGGTCTCGTGTCGGTGCTTTACACCATGCACGTAAAAGAACCAGAGGAGATTCTGGAATGGGTCTCTGTCTGAATCTCTGTATCATTGCACTATCCTCCAAAAATCTAAAATCTGTTCAGGAGGCGTCGCTCATATGGGCAACCGGTAGCGACGATAAATAAACACACACACGCACACGCGCACACGCGCACGCGCGCACGCGCGCACACACACACACACATGAAGTGTCATCTATTACACTTATATGAATATTTAAAGCCTTCGTTTTACCCAGCATGCAAAGAGTTAACACGAGTGAAACGTGTACCATATATGAGTTGAATACACGAAGTCGATGCATTTACATTTAAATTATATATCATCCGAATTCAAACATATATATATAAATATATATATACACTTCTTTTTCACGATTGAATAAATACTGTCGGCAGATAGAACTTACAAATAACTGACTTGAATAATTCACATTACATTTCAATAGTCAAAATGGACGATGTACATTGTTAGTCACCAGAGAAGTTACGCAAATTTATCATATTCAGCTGGCTTGTGGACTGTCAGTGGCTCTAACATGGTGTCAGTACATTACTGATATACTGTTCAGAGGGTGAACACGAGATCTACAGTTCACATACTAGATTTACCAGGATCTTGGTGAGACTTTCCCACAAAAAACCCAGACATAGACAATCTTACTTTGAAAACGTACACTTCGAGTCGCATCTTATGTTATATGTTATATTATTATGTTATATGTTATATTATTATGTTATATGTTATATTATTATGTTATATGTTATATTATTATTTTATATGTTATATTATTATGTTATATGTTATATTATTATTTTATATGTTATATTATTATGTTATATGTTATATTATTATGTTATATTATTATGTTATATGTTATATTATTATGTTATATGTTATATTATTATGTTATATGTTATATTGTTATTTTATATGTTATATTATTATGTTATATGTTATATTATTATGTTATATGTTATATTATTATGTTATATTATTATGTTATATGTTATATTATTATGTTATATGTTATATTTCGGGTTTTACGCCTGCATCAGCACCATTTTTGGGTTATATCGCCGGCGGGCAGTTTACCTAACAACACCTTTCCTGGGCAGGCTCCATCGGTTAACCAGTAATTGGGTGCACCAACCGCCATAAGAAACTGCCAACTTTTTCATGTAAATGAAACACGGTCTGAGCGGGGCTCGAACCCGTGACCATCAGTGATGATAGGTTACAGTGATATACAAGTCAGCGACCATAACCACTTGACTACTCGACGTTACCATACACGTCTGTTGCGTAGACCGTTCTGGTCTCACAGACAAGAATGAACGTTGGGGTATAGTGGATCGTGCCAGGATGTGACGTACTATACATAGCGCATCCGTTATAGGGTGCTTTTATGAAAATGTGGGAGTTAATTCCTACAAAAGCAATTGTAGGTATATTTAATATATAGAGTGTTTGATTTTGCGGAATATATAATAAAATGTTTAGTTGCAGGCAAACACTTTTTAATATAATGAATGCTCTTGCGTGGCTAATAGAACAACAGAGAGAATACGGGGGTAACCACGTATGTACTCATTCGTGAGTCCGTCCGTCCATCCTTCCCCCTCTCTGTTTCAGAGTGTATATGTACATTTTTATCCTAATTCAGTGTTCCATGTCATATAGCTGCAATGTCATCCAACATGGGATCTGTTCTCCCACTTAATTCGTAGGTTATAATTACAAGTCCCCCCCCCCCGGCTCTAATCAACGTATAACGGTCATCCATGCTCCTGAATTGATGTGTGTTTGTCATTGGAGTCAATACTAAGCCCGTGATACTGTCGCTTAGAGGATATTTAGCTAAGATTAGTCTAAAATTAGATATCCAACGGCACAAACACGTGATATAACGGCAAATATATACTATAAATCGTGTTATTCAGGATACACGAGTTGTATTACGCTTGGATGCGGACCATATTTACATTATTTTGCTATGTCAACAACTTAGTTGAAATACTCAGTTTTTAAGACATATATTTCGAGAAAAAACAACATATAATAGGAAATTACATTCTGTAGACATTTTCACCGATGAAATGCCACTTTAAATCATTCTAAGTAGCATCGAAAATTTAAAAACATTGCGTTGCTACGTTTTCACTATATTTTCATGGCGGCCATTTTGGATTTCAAGATGGCCACCATTTCGCGCCTATTTTACCTGCTATTTCCCTTTAGTACTCTATATTTTGAGGGTCATGGAATACAATGGTGATCACCATTTTGTAATGTAGTGTTGTCAAATCTCTCAAGCTATATGTTAGGTTTTCATGGATATCAGGATTAAATATAAATGTCCTGGTATTGAATCTGTTTACTTTTGTTCACATGTACTTACATTCTTGATAATTGTTAGGATTGGATTGTGCCGGGTGGATAGAAGGTACGAATGCACGAGAAGCCTGTCAAATCGGCACCCAAATAGTAGCTGAAGATTCAAGCTACCAGACATTTAGTTTTAGTCAAATACTATTCCTGAACCTATGTTGAATGACAGATGCCAGCTCTGACAACATCCAGGACAACAATAGAGGAGATGCAAAATATCGGGACAAAGATCTACAAGGCAGTCATTCCGCGGAGCTTCATGAAGCTCTGGATTCAGAAAGAGAAGAAGAACAATCAGTGCCAATTATGATTGCCTACAACTCCATTATTACACATGTTATCGGGACAAAGATCTGCAAGGCAATCATTCCGCGGAGCTTCATGAAGCTCTGGATTCAGAAAGAGAAGAAGAACAATCAGTGCCAATTCTGATTGCCTACAACTCCAGTTTTATACATGTAATATCGGGATACAGAGACAAAGATCTGCAAGGCAATCATTCCGCTGAGCTTCATGAAGCTCTGGATTCAGAAAGAGAACAAGAACAATCAGTGCCAATTCTGATTGCCTGCAACTCCAGTTTCAGAAGGAAATCTCCAGAAATTATTCCGTTATTCCAGTTTTATTGTTCCAAATATACATTATGATACATGTGATATCAATGTAGAAATAACAAAGTACACATACCTAATTTGTCTTTAAACAATGTATATATAAACTGTTTAATATAGGTGTTGTTTGGAACGATGGAAAAAGCAAGAGAAATAGTATATTTATAACGGCTTGGGGAATTAGTATTGCGATAGAAAGGAGCATGAACTGTATCGATGGAAATAGCAATGCTATAAAAAGGCTATTAACAATAAATTGCTCACACTTATTCGTTTATTTCATGCATCCTGTCTAAGGAATGTGCCCCATTTATGGCTGAACTTATTTAGTTTACACTTAAGCAGTGTTGTTGTCTTTTATGGACGAATGGGAATTTATGTGATAAGAATTACTGCTATGTATTCGTATTATAGGTATTAAAATGGTCCAATTGTTTTCAGGGAACTAGTCCCAAGCTTTCACAGTGTTCTCATAGGAATACAAGCTTGAGCTGGAATCCAGAAATGGCCAGGTCAATCTATTTACTACGCAGTTGAAATAATTGGTTCCCATATGATTCGCGGATGTTGCAGCAGGGATGTGGTATATAGTATTATGCTGGGCAGGGTTTCGTTTTATTGTCAACATGTTTGCATTTAATTACTAAAGTATGCACTTTATAATTTATATACATTCACTTAATACACTATTCGAGTGTGTATTATGCAGAATGCATTTTCAATCGTCCTTCTATTACATATTTATATGTAATAGTTTTTCTTGTTCAACCTGAATGGGCGCGCATGTAAATATGTCTAATGTAGGCGTTATGTTGTTCCCCTAGGATTTCGTCAGATCGGTCTAAAAGTAGGATCGTGATTTCTCTAGATCTGCCTATATTTATAGTAAGATTTTCACACGCCATGCAGGCCACACCCCCACACATTTGAGAAGGATACGCACGCCCCCATCCCCACCCCCGGGATTCAATTCTTCAAAATTAATGAGAGCAGTAGTTATTTCATGAGGCGTACCTTATTTAATGTTACTTTATGTTCAAAATTCACACTAATTAACAGCTACATAACCTGCTCTTGGACATTGAATATCCTGAAGTGTTGATTAGACCGATATTTTAGACGTTCAGTTAATGCGAGTAATTGGTACACAATAATTCACCACGCAAATTAGGCAATTGAAAAGCCAATTACTTGCGAGTTGTTCGTCTCAAAGGTTCGACATCATCATCGACGCAAAACAACCAGAACCCAGGGACCGCTGCATCAACTGTGTGCACCTCATTTCTACAAACATCCTCATCAAGAAGCGCACCCTGTATATACGGACCCTGTATCTCCAGTGGTTGAACAAGATAATAAAAGGATCGCAGGTTCGATCCCCCGTCTGACCCAAATACAATTAACAGTCTTTCAGATGGGACTTTAAACCGAGGTCTCGTGGCGGTGGTGTACACCGTGCACGTAAAGAACCAGAGGAGATTCTGGAATGGGTCTCTGTCTGTATCATGCACTATCCTCCAAAATCTAAAATGACTAATCTCTTCAGGGGCGTCGCTCATATGGTCAACCGGTAGCGACGATAAATAAACGTAAAACACAGATAAACAGTTGTGTTCGAAATTGTGTTGAATGTGCTCGTGCAATGTGATCATGAGCTACACCGGTGTACTGTATTGTTTGTACATTGCTACAAATTAACCAGATATATAACTGATAAATTGTCAATTTCAACATCAATCTCGGACACACATTGTTTCTCTTCCTTCATTGGTTCGACCTTCATATTGTAACATTGTTACGCAATTATTTAAAGCGACACTACATCAGTGAAAACACAAATGTCTACAGAATGTACTTTCCTATTATATGGTATCATTTTGTTTCCAAATATTTGCCTCAAATACGGAGTATTTCAACAAATAAACAAACGTCGTATACGCGGTTTGTTGACATAACAAAATAATGTAAATAGGGTCGACATTCATGCGTAATACAAAGCGTTTATCCTGAATAACAAGAGTTATGCTACATATTTACAGTGATATCTCACATGTGTGCCTATGCATATGTATGTGTAGACTAATCTTCATTAAAGTATCTCTTAGTTTATACAAATTTATTTTAGCTCGATTGCGAAACAAGTTATTTCAACTTATATAAATCACTCTCGAGACCTCATTCCTGATGGAATCCATCGCCACGAGGGAGAGAGAGACAACATGGAATTTAAATGCCTTGCCTAAGGGCACAATCGTAACGGCTCCAGTGGGGCTCGAACTCCGGACCTTTCGCACCTGAAGCGAACGCGCATCCACTGCTGTTTAAAGTATCTCTAAACGAAAGTATCACATGTTTAGTATCGCGAGGGGTTTGACATTAACGGAAGATAGATAGATAGATAGATATACTTCAATGACAGCACACGTCAATTCAGGAGCGTGGATGACGTTATATGAAATCCTACTTTCACTTCAAGTTCAAAAGTTTGTATACCACAAACCACTGTTTATTGATTCAATGTTAGTGTTCGAGTGTATTCAGAAGAAGTTGTAGTAGCAATGTATTTATACGTGAACAAAAAAGCATTTTATTTGCTTTTTGCAATGTAATGTCGCTTTAAAGTGATATTACATAAAACAACGGCCCCAGTGAGGCTCGAACTCCGGGTCTTTGGCACCTGAAGCGAACCCTCTACCACTGTACATACTATCACGACTCATGTGTATATATCAAAAAGTTTATTTTTCATTATACTAAGTCATTTTTAGCATCTATTTCGGATTTCATTTGGGTGGGGGATTTTTCATTGTATTTGTCCATGCTTTAGTAAAACAGTTATTACAATATCAGTCTGATAGAGCGTTCGCTTCAGGAGCGAAAGGTCCGGAGTTCGAGACCAGCTGTAGCCGTTACGATTGTGTCCTTATGCAAGGCACTTAAATTCCACATTGCCTCTTCTCTATCCCTTGTGGCGATGGATTCTATCAGGAATGAGGTCTCGAGAGTGAATAATATAAGTTGTAAGAATTTGATTCGCAATCAAGCTAAGCTAAATTTGTATAACCTAGAAGTCTAACATGTTCACGAATGTGGTCAGACTCGTCCATCGGTAATACTTATCGTGGTCAGACTTGTCCATCGGTAATACTTGTCGTGGTCAGACTCGTCCATCGGTAATGCTTGTCGTGGTCAGACTTGTCCATCGGTAATACTTGTCGTGGTCAGACTTGTCCATCGGTAATACGTGTCGTGGTCAGACTCGTCCATCGGTAATACTTGTCGTGGTCAGACTCGTCCATCGGTAATACTTGTCGTGGTCAGACTTGTCCATCGGTAATGCTTGTCGTGGTCAGACTCGTCCATCGGTAATACTTATCGTGGTCAGACTCGTCCATCGGTAATATTTGTCGTAGTCAGACTCGTCCATCGGTAATACTTGTCGTGGTCAGACTCGTCCATCGGTACTACTTGTCGTGGTCAGACTCGTCCATCGGTAATACTTGTCGTGGTCAGACTCGTCCATCGGTAATGCTTGTCGTGGTCAGACTCGTCCATCGGTAATACTTATCGTGATCAGACTCGTCCATCGGTAATACTTGTCGTAGTCAGACTGGTCCATCGGTAATACTTGTCATAGTCAGACTCGTCCATCGGTAATACTTGTCGTAGTCAGACTCGTCCATCGGTAATACTTGTCGTGGTCAGACTGGTCCATCGGTAATACGTGTCGTGGTCAGACTCGTCCATCGGTAATACTTGTCGTGGTCAGACTGGTCCATCGGTAATACGTGTCGTGGTCAGACTGGTCCATCGGTAATACTTGTCGTGGTCAGACTGGTCCATCGGTAATACTTGTCGTGGTCAGACTGGTCCATCGGTAATACGTGTCGTGGTCAGACTTGTTCATCGGTACTACTTGTCGTGGTCAGACTCGTCCATCGGTACTACTTGTCGTGGTCAGACTCGTCCATCGGTAATACTTGTCGTGGTCAGACTCGTCCATCGGTAATACTTGTCGTGGTCGTCCATCGGTAATACTTATCGTGATCAGACTCGTCCATCGGTAATACTTGTCGTGGTCAGACTCGTCCATCGGTAATACTTGTCGTGGTCAGACTCGTCCATCGTTAATACGTGTCGTGGTCAGACTCATCCACCCCGCTGTTGCCGTGGGTGACAACTCTGCCAAGCTTGGTGACTGCAGAATAATTCAAACGTATATCTTAGAAACCACTCTCCACTAATATTTATATAGACACGCCCATATTGTGGAAACATGTTATTTAATTCGAATTGCAGAAATATGCCACTTCATTTAGTACTCAAGAAAATGTGTTTATTAAAAATGAACTCCTCGAAAGCCCTTCAAATTCAAGCCCTAATGTATCTTAGCACTTCAGGGGTTCTGTCTAATAGACATCTGATAGGGAACGGCACTTTCTTATTATGCATTGTTATTTATTGCAGTACGAAATCCACGAGAAATACAGTCAAACCTGTGTTAGTGGTCACATCTATTAAGCAGCTGCAATACCCGTATTAAGCAGCCAATTTCCATATTCCCAATACGTTGTTTTAATATACATTTGACCTCTATGAAGCAGCAACCTGTGCTAAGCAGCCACATGACCCTAAGCAGGATAACAGTCTTTCAGATGGGACTTTAAACCGAGGTCTCGTGTCTGTTCTTTACATCGTCCGTGTAAACGAACCAGTGTACAGGCTCTGGAATGTTTCTCTGTCTGTATCATTGCATTATCCTCTAAATATCTAAAATGACTAATCTCTTCAGGAGGCGTCGCTCATATGAGCAATCGGTAGCGACGATAAATAAACGTAAAACACACATGGATAGCCTGGGTTCCTGTCTGTCGATTTTTCACCAATTTTCTTCTTGCAAAATGAGTTGATATTATCAGAAACTCAATACGGCCCAATTAATGGTCTCGGTATTAAAATATATGTATATGACTGATAATGCAAAATATATCAACGCCTGTTCCCAGACTAGTGGTTGGGGGTAGAGCTGGTTAAGTTATCTCATAGAGACAATCTATGCTAAGAGGGATATTAACTTCTAAGCAATACCACAAAACATGCGGATCTGTAGTCCAGTGGTATCACGCTGGACTGGTAATCCAGGGATCGCAGGTTCGATCCCCCGTCTGACCCTAATAAAATTAACAGTCTTTCAGATGGGACGTTAAACCGAAGTATCGTGTCGGTGCTTTACACCGTGCAGAGGAGGAGACTCTGGAATGGGTCTCTGTCTGTATCATTGCACTATCCTCCAAAACCTCTTCAGGAGGCGTCGCTCGATAAATAAACGTAAAACACACACAAGCAATACCCTAATGTGTGGTATAAGGAACGGATTACAATAGCAGCTATGACGTACCTGCTATGATATATACATATATGGATGAAGATTAGTAACCGTTAGCATGCTGTAGGCGAACTGAGCAGATAACAAGTGTGCATTTGCAATGTCTTGTTTTTTCTATAAAATATGTGTGTTTTTACGTTTATTTATCGTCGCTACCGGTTGCCCATATGAGCGACGCCTCCTGAAGAGATTAGTTATTTTAGATTTTGGAGGATAGTGCATGATACAGACAGAGACCCATTCCATAATCTCCTCTGGTTCTTTTACGTACACGGTGCAAAGCACCGACACGAGACCTCGGTTTAACGTCCCACCTGAAAGACTGTTAATTTTATTAGGGTCAGACGGGGGATCGAACCTGCGATCCCTGGATTACCAGTCCAGCGTGTTACCACTGGACTACATATCCGTCTGTGTCTATACAGTATGGCTTGTGACATTTCATTCATATCGTCTCGAAACTCTTGGTGTTTTTCTACTCGTTTAATATTCATGTTCTCGGCGGGTGATATTGTTCATATTTCCCTCTCAGGAATGCAATATGTATATAGTCTTAACCCCACCTTTCACAAAATACAACTCAACTGTTGCCAGGGCTAGACACAGCATTTATTGCGAGGGTAGGGCACACACAGTGTGGCGTCCGTGGTTCAGTGGTAGAGCGTCGGATTTGGAATCGAGCGGTCACGGGTTCGATACTCGGTCAGGCCACGTATGTAGTGTCATTGAGCAAGGCACCTCACACACATTGCTTAGTACTGGTTAACCACTTAGGTCGGCTAAGCGTGCCCAGGAAAGCATGTCTAGGTCCCCGCAAGGGGGTTGACATTAATGGAACATACATACATACACAGTATTTACATACATGATATCATTCTGTTTCACACCTAATACAGCATATGTACGCTAAATGACCACTCATATCCATAAAAACAGCAAAGCCGCACACGAAAAACCTTTTTAGGAAACGTATACCCGTAGCAATGCTCTTAACTGTTTATCTGGATATAAGACGACGGGATATTGTCATCGTATGGTACCCTGTGTGTCCCTCTTACTCAAAAACACAATATATATGATATAATCATGTGGACTAATCATCTATGATCTGATTTATCGAGCACCGGTATTGAAAATATTTATGTCATATAAGCAAACTACATGTAGTTTCTAGAATTTCAGTCGAACATGTGAATTTGAATATTAAATATGGATAGCCCTCGCGGTGTCCTAGCGTAGAAGTGATTATCACGCACAATCTCCCATATAAATACCTTGCATAAATATATTTCTGCACGAAATACTCGCCTAATCCGCACTGTAGTGTGTGTGTGCACAAACCGTGCGATGTAACGCAGAGAACGTACACTTATATGTCAGCATTTTTCTGGACTAATGGGAATTTAAGTGATACGAATTACTGCTATGCATTCGTATTATAGGTATTAAAATTGTATAACTGTGTTCAGGGAACTAGTTCCAAGCTTTCATTGGTGTGCACATAGAAAAGACTTGAGCTTGAATCCAGAAATGGCCAGGTCAATCTATTTACGATATTTGGTTCACATATGATTCGCGGATGTTCCAGCAGGGATGTGGTATAATTATACTATTATGTTGGGCAGGGCTTCGTGTTATTGTCAACATGTTTGCATTTACAATCAAACCTGTGTTAGTGGTCACCTCTATTAAGCAGCCAACCTGTATTAAGCAGCCAGTTTCCATATTCCCAATATGTTGTTTTATTATATATTTGACATCTATTAAGCAGCCACCTGTGCTAAGCAGCCACTTTCTGTCATTCCCTTGGCTGGCTGCTTAAGACAGGTTTTACTGTAATTACTAAATTATGCACTTTTTAATCTATATATACGCTATGTGTGTTATGCAGAGCGAGTTTTCAATCGTCCTTCTATTACATATTTATATCGTACTAGCTTTTCATGTTATATTTATGTTCGTACTGTTCGTGTATAACAGTGTATACATGTCATTATCATGTTTCTACTTATGCTTGTCCGGCTGTCCGATTAGCGCAGAGGTTAGCGCGCTCGCTTCGCACCAATGCAACCCGGGTTCGATCCTCGGACCGGGAAGTATGTGAGATGGTACGGTGGTCGCCAGATCGGACAGGTGGGTTTTCTCCGGGTTCTCCGGTTTCCTCCCACACGAATGACCACATTTACGCTTTCATCCGCGCCAACGAAAGTAATTACTATAATTTGTTAGAACTTGCTTCGCAATCCGGCGTTGTAAAATAAATAATGTTTGAACTTTAGATAAACGCAATAAAAATACGACTACACCAAACAATAACATTTACAGAATACATATAATTAAAACATCTCATAGATGCTGCTTCTCTTGTGTGGTATTAATGAATATTAATGATATATTATTCAAAATAGGACGATTGCCAGCTATAAACGTATGTCATTTATACCACTCCTATTCCAGTTAACTGTGATTACTAGGTATTTCTTAGCGTATTGTTCTATATGTACCATCCTTTAATCAATCTCAGCTTCATATTATATGACACAATATAGATTCTCATCTTCGAGTTCATCGTGCGATCATCGTCCGCATTCATCGTTCGATCATAGCTCGCATTCATCGTTCTATCAATGTCCGCATTCATCGTTCTATCAATGTCCACATTCATCGTTCGATCATCGTCCGCATTGATCGTTCTATCAATGTCCGCATTCATCGTTCTATCAATGTCCGCATTCATCGTTCTATCAATGTCCGCATTCATCGTTCGATCATCGTCCGCATTCATCGTTCGATCAATGTCCGCATTCATTGTTCTATCAATGTCCGCATTCATCGTTCGATCATAGCCCGCATTCATCGTATTATCAATGTCCGCATTCATCGTTCGATCATAGCTCGCATTCATCGTTCTATCAATGTCCGCATTCATCGTTCGATCAATTTCCGCATTCATAGTTCTATCAATGTCCGCATTCATCGTTCGATCATAGCCCGCATTCATCGTATTATCAATGTCCGCATTCATCGTTCTATCAGTGTCCACATTCATCGTTCTATCATTGTCCACATTCATCGTTCGATCATCGTCCGCATTCATCGTTCGATCATTGTCCACATTCACCGTTCGATCATCGTCCGCATGAATCGTTATATCAATGTCCGCATTCATCATTCGATCATAGCCCGCATTCATCGTTCTATCAATGTCCGCATTGATCGTTCTATCAATGTCCGCATTCATCGTTCTATCAATGTCCGCATTGATCGTTCTATCAATGTCCGCATTCATCGTTCGATCAATGTCCGCATTCATCGTTCTATCAATGTCCGTATTCATCGTATTATCAATGTCCGCATTCATCGTTCTATCATTGTCCACATTCATCGTTCTATCATTGTCCACATTCATCGTTCGATCATCGTCCGCATTCATCGTTCGATCAATGTCCGCATTCATCATTCGATCATATCCCGCATTCATCGTTCTATCAATGTCCGCATTCATCGTTCGATCAATGTCCGCATTCACCGTTCGATCATCGTCCGCATTTATCATTCTATCAATGTCCGCATTCATCATTCGATCATAGCCCGCATTCACCGTTCTATCAATGTATGCATTCATCGTTCTATCAATGTCTGCATTCACCGTTCGATCATTGTCCACATTCACCGTTCCATCATCGTCCGCATTCATCGTTCTATCAATGTCCACATTCACCGTTCGATCATTGTCCACATTCACCGTTCCATCATCGTCCGCATTCATCGTTCGATCATTGTCCACATTCACCGTTCGATCATTGTCCACATTCACCGTTCCATCATCGTCCGCATTCATCGTTCGATCATTGTCCGCATTCATCGTTCTATCAATGTCCGCATTCATCGTTCTATCAATGACCGCATTCATCGTTCGATCATTGCCTGCATTCATCGTTCTATCAATGTCCGCATTCATCGTTCGATCATCGTCCACATTCATTGTTCGATCATTGTCCACATTCATCGTTCGATCATCGTCCGCATTCATCGTGCGATCATCGTCCGCATTCATCGTGCGAAGAGTGTACACATACATATTGCATACATTGACACGATTCGTCATGAGAGTATCGTCAGATTTATCCTGCGATAATTCTCAGCATTCATCGTGCGATCATCGTCCGCATTCATCGTGTGATCATCGTCCGCATTCATCGTGTGATCATCATCCGCATTCATCGTGCGATCATCGTCCGCATTCATCGTGCGATCATCGTCTGCATTCATCGTGCGATCATCGTCCGCATTCATCGTGCGATCATCGTCTGCATTCATCGTGTGATCATCGTCCGCATTCATCGTGCGATCACCATTCAAAGTGCACGCATCATCATGCAAGACTTTTGCATGTATCGGTCGCATTATTCGTACGAGCACCAGTTTTGTTGATAGTGCATACACCATCTGCATTTATCGTACATGCACATGCAGCATTCATCGTGTGCGTATCGTCCGCATTCATCTTTCGAGCACCGTCCCCAATCATCGTGTGAGCATTATACACATTCAATGTGAATGTATCGTGTGCTTCCTTCTCGGAGCATTGTCCGCATTTATTCTCTGAGCATCATCCGCATTCAACATGCTTACAGCGTCTATATTCAGTTTGCACGCATCATCCGCTTTCAACATGCTTACAGCGTCTATATTCAGTGTGCGCGTATCATCCGCTATCAACATGCTTACAGCATCTATATTCAGTTTGCACGCATCATCCGCTTTCAACATGTTCACAGCGTCTATATTCAGTGTGCGCGTAGCATCCGCTTTCAACATGCTCACAGCGTCTATATTCAGTGTGCGCGTAGCATCCGCTTTCAACATGCTCACAGCGTCTATATTCAGTGCGCGCGTAGCATCCGCTTTCAACATGCTCACAGCGTCTATATTCAGTTTGCACGCATCATCCGCATTCAACATACTAACAACGTCTATATTCAGTGCGCACGTATCATCCGCTTTCAACATGCTTACAGCGTCTATATTCAGTGTGCGCGTATCGTCCGCTTTCAACATACTTATAGCGTCTATATTCAGTTTGCACGCATCGTCCGCAATCAACATACTTACAGCGTCTATATTCAGTTTGCACGCATCGTCCGCAATCAACATGCTTACAGCGTCTACATTCAGTTTGTGTGTGTATTGTGCTCATTGGCTGTACATATATTATCTGCATTCAACGTGCGAGCATCGTCCGTATTAATCTTGATTGAATTGGCAGCATTTATCGTGAGTTCATCATTCACATTGATCGTGCGTGCATCCTCAACATGTATCGTACGGATATCGTCAGCATTCATCTTCACTGCAACTAGCGCATTCAGAGCATAGTATTCATCAACTCACACTACTGGCTGGTGTTTCATTAAGCATGCATGATGACGTTAACACAGCCACCTCCAAGTTTACTATTAAATTCGTTGAGTTAGGCAAATCATGTATTCCATCAACATTAGTTACTGTATGAGACCAAATGAAAACTCGTGGTCTAACTGTGAGGGTAAGAAGATTATCTAGACAACGTGACAGACAAAGAATATTGCTTTATCTAGCGCAAAATTAAAGGATTGGGTGACTTCGCAATAAGGATAATAACATGAATAATACTGCAAACTAAATGCTCTTTAATAATCTCTAATTTCCACTAACTGAGGCAAATTCCAATAACACACGTGAATAGTGGAATATCGCAGAATTACTTGTCAAAGAAAGATCGTCCCCTTTGAATAGCACTGACTCGTTAACAGTTACAAACGAAGATTAGGCCAATGTACTTAACTATTGTTTCGTCCGTATATCGGCCATTGATGACTTCGCACTAACATTAAAGTTCACCAATGAACTTAAATAATTAAAGTTGAACACGAAGTAATCTATGTTTTGTCCAATTTGGTTATTAAAGGAGAAACATTAATTTGAAGATATGATCATGTTCTGCATGTGGTGCTGTGATTTTGTTTAATTATAAGGAGTTTAATCATGTATTGTGCAATAATTAGATCACATTGTGGAAGTAACTCACTCGGATTAATTTAGCTTTTATCAGTTTTGCATGGCACATGTGACGTCATGGCTATGATTCCCTGTGCACGCTATTATTTTGATATAGGCGACACTCAAACAGCCAGAGGTGTTTGATTTATATCAGGATTTAGATCGATTTTATAAAATCATTATTTAAATTTAACACAAAAAAAAGACATTACATTGACCATTTTAACATAAAAATGTTCTGTTTATAAGGATGTTTTAAAAACCCTAGGCGCATTCAAAATTAATCTAACTAACTTCCACCGTTTACCATTTTGGTTTGTGGTAGTTAATAAGTGTTTGGTCTTCTCATGAAATTCATCTCCTATTTCGTTAATACAATAATTGCATTAACGTCTTTTAATTGGTGTCCTGGTTCGGTTTCCAGTTTCTATAGGAAGTCAGTGAATTCTTGTTCTAATTCTTATTATATAATGAATATATGATGCTGGTGTTAGACTGACATATTTTCGAGTTCAAACCTAGCCTTAAAATAGTTAGTATGTAGAACGTGTGCTGGATTCGTTGCTAAATATGTATTTTGGTTTTTGTTTCAGCCATTTGTCGTTAAGGAAACCTGTGTGCATTCAAAATACCAACGTGTCCGCATTTTATTAATATGTATATGTTTAACCGCATATAACGCAACTCGATCGTGTTTTAACCGACATTATAAGTATATGTTCCGAAAAGAGCTATTAATATTCTTACTAATTCCAAAAAGAAACTTTTCTGTGTCTTATTAGACCTTAATCACGCATTTGATGCAATTCGGAAGCATAGTCTATAAGAGAACGTCTAAAATACCAATATAAATGGTTTAAACTTATAATATGTACCAAGGCATCAAGTCGTGTGTTTCGAAACTTATTTGAAACCCATTAAAGCCTGTCTGAGAGTTATTCAGAAGAATATTACACTCCACATAAGATAAGATATGTTTATTATAGTCTCACTTTACATGATACATATAATTACATAATATAGAAACTTTCATCATGCAAACCTTTAAGAAGATATATGAGAGACTTAAAACTTAGCAATATAATGAAGACAATTTTCTAAGACACAATAAGTACAGTAAAAGCCTTCGCACAGCACTAGTAAAATACTGAACAATTATATAACATCTTAATACTCAGTGATGTATTTACAACATTACTATATATACAATATATATATATACACATATTTCGTTAACCGATTATTAATGATCGATATAAAAATTGGAAATATATAGTTTACCAAGATAGTTTAATGAGGTTATATGATACATGTTATATACTGTGTACTAAGTCGTCTATATGACATTTACTTATCTCAGTTCTACCCAGAACACAAAGTGTAGCATCAATACTATCTATTTTGACAAGACAAGTGTATGGAATAAATATGTGCATTCTAGACGTGTCCCATAATTTAATAGTTTATACAAATTTATTTTAGCTCGATTGCGAAACAAGTTCTTACAACTTAATATGTATCACTCTCGAGACCTCATTACTGGTGGAGAGAGAAGAGGCAACGTGGAAATTAAATGCCTTGCCTAAGGGCACACTCGTAACGGCTCCAGCGGGGCTCGAACTCCGGACCTTTCGCACCTGAAGCGAACGCGCATCCACTGCGCTGTCACGACTTTCTTAATTTAATAGTAGACGTGTGTTCGATCCTACGTTAACATATGTATTGCCTTTATGTGAATATTGAAGCATACAACACTGTGTGCATCGGAGCATAAGGCACACACATCTAAATCATCACACGAATCATTGCATTTAAATAGATTTGAGATGCAAGCAGAGACATCAATATAAGTAATCCCTTTACACACGTATGTTCTCAATACAGTACGTCCATTACTAATACGAGCTACTTAGTTGCAACCTTATTTAGTTCAATATATACTAGAGGAAATTTAAAAAACGCACACCTACATTATATGATTATTATTAAACTAGAGGACATAGAAAACGCACACCTACATTATATGATTATTATTAAACTAGAGGACATAGAAAACGCACACCTACATTATATGATTATTATTAAACTAGAGGACATAGAAGACGCACACCTACATTATATGATTATTATTATACCCAAGAAAACGCACACCTACATTATATGATTATTATTATACCCAAGAAAACGCACACCTACATTATATGATTATTATTAAACTAGAGGACATAGAAGACGCACACCTACATTATATGATTATTATTATACCCAAGAAAACGCACACCTACATTATATGATTATTATTATACCAAGAAAACGCACAAAAGGAAAGAAACTATATATATGCTCTGCTTCCGTTTTGATCCTTTCATATTCTTGATTTTGTGTTCATGTATTGTTTTGTGAATGTATATAGTGGAATAAATATGCTTAAACCAAGAAAACGCACACCTACATTATATGATTATTATTATACTAGAGGACATAGAAAACGCACACCTACATTATATGTATACTAGAGGAAATAAAAAACGCACACCTACATTATATGATTATTATTATACTAGAGGAAATAGAAAACGCACACCTACATTATATGTATACTAGATGAAATAAAAAACGCACACCTACATTATATGATTATTATTACATGAAGACGAAATACGAAGGATTCCATCAAATATATATCACATCTTTATTACAAAAACACAAACTGAACAACTACAAATATTCCAAAATGTTTAAAATTATGTATTTATATAGTTATTGTTTTTCATGTAAAAACACACTTATCCGAAGTGTGCGTTTTCTATGTCCTCTAGTATATGTGCATGTATTCAATGAAATATATAGTGTTCATATATATTAACAGCACTAGACTGAACTGGATTTTGAAGTCAAATCAAAACAAATATAGGCAAAAACAAGACATGTTCATCGCCTAGTAACTAGATGGGCGGTTAGTTCAAACAATCAAAAAGCCTGATATATTATACAAGTGCAGCAGTAATTTAATATTTGTATATTAATTGAAAATAAATAAAATATTAATTATTTAATTCTAAGATAATACTAATACACTACTCATTATGCAATAATGAGATTAATAAATAATTACATAGGACGTGCACACCGTTGTCAGGGCACTCTCTCCATTGAAGGCGTACGGTACTGAGATCCTGTAATCCTGGAAGCGTTCTTCTTGCAGCGGTAATTATTCCAGTTGGAGACGTGCTGCAACCACGTGTAGTGACCGATAGTCCGGCATACATAGAAGTGATAGAAGATGAACATCACGTTTTATTGGAATGTGCCATATATAATGATCTAAGAACTTTACTATTGCAGAAGGCAATATTAGCTGACCATAATTTCTGTAATATGACAAAACGTGATCAATTTCTATTTCTATTCAGTAATCAATCAGTGATACGACTTTGTGCCAAAACCTGTTTTAATATACTACAGCGTCGTTACTTTTACCTTTGTAAATAATGCCCTTTTTGTGTTAATTACTATATAATTTATATATCTATGATTTTTACAGACTACAAGAAGCAGCTGCTAATTAGGTCATTCTCGATCTGATCCTGGGTGATAACTGATTTTGTAAGATATTTCTTAATAGCGCACTAGTGCTTGATTTTCGATTCAGTGTTTTATACCATTTTGTTTTATTTCGTATTTAAATATAAATTAGCAACTGTTTCTTGGCTTTATAATGTAAATAAGCATTAACTAATAGTAGTGTGGGATTTTATAATGTGATATGTTTTGTTGCAATATGTCTCTTATAATTCTATTCAGAATGGCTATGTACTTTTAATTTGATTATTTACATTTGTGTTTGCATTACATGTATGTACATAGATGAGACTTTAATAAAGATTAAAACTACATATATTTTCAGATCGACGATGCGACAAGGGGTGCATAACCTGCCATCATAACATAACTTGTTACCATGAAAAGGAAGAAGTTGCCTCGTACAGTAGTCAGTTTACAGTACCACCACCAGTTACATCAAGCTCACCATCACTCTACGTGACTCAACACCATGTGCAGAGATTATCGAATGCCTTGCATGACTGGTGCAATTTAAACGATATGCTTAACTGTTATGGGATAACAGTAAAGTTGTCCATTTCCGTCAAGCCAAGATCTGATGTTTTTTTTAGATGTGAACATGTCACCATGACTCCAATGTTACTGAAACACGTGCTGCTCAATGTGCAAGTCGTGCATTGGGACTGCTCATTGCTAAATGTAAGTTAGCTGTGGATAAGTGGGTGGGGGTCCACAAAATGGTTTCAACAACTTGTATGACTCTGTTGTCTGGCCTGTGATTGCGTCTGGTACCTCCCCCACCCCCGTAAAACGTGTCCATGCATTAATGCAATCCAAAATCGGGACATGCGTTTCTTTCTTGGCGTTGGCAAATATTCTCCCACTACAGATGGCTCAGAGGAAATGGGTTGGCAACCACACGTTGTGCGTCAATGGAAACACGTGTCTGGGTTTTGGGCTCGCTTAGCTAATACCGTCAATACCAGATTAAATAAACGTGTTGCATTATGGGCAAATGCTAAACTATTGATTAATGATTAGTGAGACCTATATATATCTATGCTATCTATGCATACGAACACATTAATATAAGTGGAAGTCGTGATAGCGCAGTGGATGCGCGTTCGCTTCAGGTGCGAAAGTTCCTGAGTTCGAGCCCCGCTGGAGCCGTTACAATTGTTCCCTTAGGCAAGGCATTTAAATTCCACGTTGCCTCTTCTCTCTCCCTCGTGGCGATGGATTCCATCAGGAATGAGGTCTCGAGAGTGATTAATATAAGTTGAAAGAACTTGTTTCGCAATCGAGCTAAACTAAATTTGTAGAAACTACATTAATAGACCGTGTGACTGTCATGGAGAACTATGTTAGTGATTAGTGCACATCTATTAACAGTGTGACCGGTATTTCTGGGCGTTGGTGGAATAAACTTGGAACTTACTGTACATTTAAATATCACTTTCAAACAGAAGTATATTGTCAACTAATTGTACCCGCACGTCACAGATAAACCAGTATGTAAATTTAGATGTGGAGTTGCTCCATTACGTATTGAAACAGGAAGGTATGGGAATTTACGACTTGAAGAGCACAATTGCCCTTTCTGTAATGTATTAGAAGATGAAAGCCATGTATTACTAGAATGTCCACTGTATGCTGATTTCAGATCTATTCTCGGCGAGAAGTCTCATTATATGAAAATGACGTCATAAATAAGTCGGTATTCGACGAGCTTAGAATTATTTTCACAACTATAACTTTGATAAGAATTGTTGCCAAAACCTGTTTTAGATTCTTCAAAGTGGCTCTTTTTATTTGTGTAAATACTGTATCCATTGTTTTATTAATTGAGTGTCTCTTATCCATTCCGAGAAACATTCCGATAAACAGCTACTAATTAGTTCAACGGCGATCTGATTGAGGTCGACAACCGATTTTTTCAAATAAACTTTCTTAATGGCTCTTTAGTACATTATTTCTATATCAGTATTAAACCCATTTCAAATGAACGTCGGTTTTACTATGTAAATATAATATGTGTCAGTAGACTGTGATTATATTAGTCTCTTATAATTCTTATAATTATAATTAATGGCTATGTACTTTCCCACGATAATTTGCAATGCATATTTTATGTATGTATGGGATATAAGCCGACAAATATGACAACAAATCGAATGGCATCTAATTATGTACGTGCCACATCATATCTAATGTATGTACATGTACGTGTAACATCATATCTAATGTATGTACATGTACGTGCAACATCATATCTAATGTATGTACATGTACGTGCGACATCATATCTAATGTATGTACATGTACGTGCGACATCATATCTAATGTATGTACATGTACGTGCGACATCATATCTAATGTATGTACATGTACGTGCAACATCATATCTAATGTATGTACATGTACGTGCCACATCATATCTAATGTATGTACATGTACGTGCCACATCATATCTAATGTATGTACATGTACGTGCGACATCATATCTAATGTATGTACATGTACGTGCGACATCATATCTAATGTATGTACATGTACGTGCGACATCATATCTAATGTATGTACATGTACGTGCAACATCATATCTAATGTATGTACATGTACGTGCCACATCATATCTAATGTATGTACATGTACGTGCCACATCATATCTAATGTATGTACATGTACGTGCGACATCATATCTAATGTATGTACATGTACGTGCGACATCATATCTAATGTATGTACATGTACGTGCGACATCATATCTAATGTATGTACATGTACGTGCCACATCACATCTAATGTATGTACGTGACACATCACATCTAATGTATGTACATGTACGTGCCACATCACATCTAATGTATGTACGTGACACATCACATCTAATGTATGTACATGTACGTGCCACATCACATCTAATGTATGTACGTGCAACATCATATCTAATGTAGGTAAGCGTCACATCACATATAATGTATACACGTGACACATCACATATACTGTATGGACGTGACACATCACCTATGCTGTATGTACGTGACACACCACATATAATATAGGTAAGCGCCACATCACATATAATGTATGCACGTGACACATCACATATACTGTATGTACGTGACACATCATATATAATGTATGTACATGCCACATCACATATAATGTATGTACGTGACACACAACCTATACTGTATGTACGTGACACACCACATATAATGTATGGACGTGACACATCAGCTATACTGTATGTACGTGACACACCACTTATAATGTATGTACATGCCACATCACATAAAATGTATGTACGTGACCGATATGTCTGTTATTATCATCTCCGTAAACATTTAATACCTAATTGATTACATAATTATGGAATACAATATGGTTTATTAATTAACCTGCTTACGTCGGCCTACGCGTCGTGCGATTGTTGTTCAGTTTAATCATATTTTATTTTGCGTGCGTATGTGTCTTACGCTTATTTATCGTCGCTACCGGTTGACCATTTAACCGAGGACGTATGAAGAGATTAGTCAATTTAGATTGTTTGGAGGATAGTGCAATGATACAGACATTGACCAATTACAGAGTCGCCTCTGGTTCTTTTACGAGCACGGTGTATACAGCATCGACACGAGGCCTCTGTTTAAAGTCCAATCTGATCCATGGATTGATTCGCAGTCCAACGTGTTGACCACTGGACTACTGACCCGTCTACTTTTATTTTGCTTTGTTAAGAAATACAATATATAGATACAAAGTAAGCAAAAACGACGGCTCTTCCCAATCACAAACACCATTCAAGTGTAGGGCTTCTTCTTCTCTCTTCTCTGTTAATGGCAAAATAACAAGTCAATAAATGAGCTATTATGGCCATGCGTGGGGGGGGGGGTAGACAAGTGAGCTACCAGGCCTCCTCAGCTACTATAATTCCACCAAAGAGGACACTGGTAGTTTGATTAAAAAAGTGCAAAAACCTAACACCTTAAACCTTAAAAGCCCTTAAGCCTACAATATGTACATATACTAGAAGTGTGCAAAGAGAGGTTAGTAGTTGTTAAGAACAAGACCAAAACAAGTGTGTTCTGTTATGGCTTCACCATCAATGCAGCCAGCGCTGACTTAAATCCTGCGATAGAGTCAGCGCTGACTACATGATATGGCAGTATGTTCCATTGAACAACTGTTCTCGGAAAGTATGAGCACTTGAAATAGTCAACTGTTATAAATGGAATGTGATATGCCAAATGGTGGTAATGTTGTGACTGTCTGCTGTAAGGTGTGAGAAATTGTGATGGATTGACAGTCACATGATTATATATCATTTTATAGAACAGAGTAAGCCAGTTTGATTTTCGTCTACTTTCTAAGGAGTTCCATTTCAGATCATTCATTATATTAGTGACTGTGCCCGGGGTATTGCTGTATGTGTTGTTGACAAAGCGGGCAGTCTGTTTTTGAATATTTTCAACTCTTGTCATTGTCTTTCTGTGTGTGTGAATCCCATACTGATGAGCAATATTCTAATGTAGATCTGACAATAGAGTTATAAGCAGCTTGTTTAGTTATTTTGCGTGCTGAATGAAAATTCCTTTTTAAGAAGCCTAAGTACTGACTGGATTTACTGGTTATTTTATTTATGTGCGGAGTCCATGAGAGATTGGATGAAATTACTATACCAAGATAAGTTGCTTGGGATACGGTAGATAAAGTTTGTTCATGCAGCGTATATACTGTTGTGATCTTTCGTTCTGATCTTGTGACATGCATGGTATGGCATTTACTGATGTTGAAGCTCAGTTTCCATTTCTGCTCCCAATCTGCTAGCTTGTCTAGGTCATACTGTAATTGCATGGAGTCTGGGCAAACATAGTGATGACTGTTTTGAGTTTTAATTACACTAGAATTCACAGAAAGTGGTGTAATTGCAATATGGAACGTTATATCGGTGCACCATTGCTGGCGGAGTAAACATATTCCGCTATATATCGCTACCGGTTGCCCATTGAAGCGACGATCAGTTTACCTAACAACACATTTCCTGGACAGGCACCAACCTCCGTAAGAAACAGCCAACTTTTTATAAAGAGGCACGGTCTGAGCGGGGCTCGAACCCGTGATCATCAGTAATTATTCGTTACAGTGGTATACAAGTCGGCGACATTAACCACTCGACCACGGCCATTCGTCGTACTGACAAACTGACCGATATTAATGTCGGATTCATTGTGTGTTTACGTTTATTTATCGTCGCTACCGGTTGCCCATAATTATTTTAGATTGTTGGAGGATAATGCAATGATACAGACAGAGACCCATTCCAGAGTCTACTCTGGTTCTTTTGCGTGCACAGTGTAAAACACCGACACGAGACCTTGATTTAATGTCCCATCTGAAAGACTGTTAACTTTATTATGGTCAGACGGGGGGTCGAACCTGCGATCCCTGGATTACCAGTCCAGCTTGTTACCACTGGGCTACAGATCCGTCTGTAACATATTATTGTTGATCACAATATAAATAAATACATCAACAGCCTGGCCCCGAGGTTATAACACATTTCTCAGATCTCAAACCCAAGCTCAAATGATCTGATTGGTTGATTATGAGTGTTACGGGGGATCGAACATGCGATCCTTGGATTACCAGTCCAGCGTGTTACAACTGGACTACACCGTGCACGTAAAAGAACCAGATGAGACTCTGGAATCGGTCTCTGTCTGTACCATGCACTATCCTCCAACAATTTAAAATGACTAATCTCTTCAGGAGGCTTCGCTCATATTAGGCAACCGATAGTGACGATTAATAAACGTAAAACACACACTTTCTGTTGGCTTATGATGTACTAAGGGAGATAAATCGTATATGACTGAACGAGTAAGTCCACATAATTGGAAGATTGGTACAAGCTATAACATGAACAAACACGATACGTATTTGTCATGTGTGTGTTTACATTTATTTATCGTCGCTACCGGTTGCCCATATGAGCGACGCCTCCTGAAGAGATTAGTCATTTTAGATTTTGGAGGATAGTGCATGATACAGACAGAGACGCATTCCAGATTCTCCTCTGGTTCTTTTACGTGCACGGTGTAAAGCACCGACACGAGACCTCGGTTTAACGTCCCATCTGAAAGACTGTTAATTTTATTAGGGTCAGACGGGGGATCGAACCTGCGATCCCTGGATTACCAGTCCAGCGTGTTACCACTGGACTACATATCCGTATGTAGGTATTTGTCAATGTCTTTATTTGTTTGTTATAGCACATGGAGCTATACATCTAGGAGCAATTAATAATACAGACGTAAAAGTGTTTGTTTGTTGTAGTCTCAGTCCTATTGAAAGGGCCAGTCATTTCTGACTTATGAGACACTTCTGATGAACATCAGTACTTCAGAATCCTATCCGTGTTCGGCAGGCGTTAGGCTGATAGGAAATATGTAACCATTATTTACCTAGCTAGTGGTTCACGTTAAGCTATACAGGTGACTTACAGAAGGTCGGTGGTTGTAGCTGGGTGCCAGTCCCTTCATGAAATACTGTTTGGAGGAACACCCGGGATCTTCCTCCACACACATGACGTCATATCCCACAAAAACAACAACAACAAAAACCAACAAACACGCCAGGGTTCGGAATTACTGAAGTAATGTTACAGATAATAGAAATTAACTTGTACATAAAAGTATAAACTTTATTTATTTTAAAACGATTGCGAAACAAACTGTAACAACTTATATTAATCACTCTCGCTGGCGCCGATGACAGCGTAGTTGTGGTCATTCGTGTGGGAGGAAACCGTAGTACCCGGAGAAAACCCACCTGTCCGATCTAGCGACCACCGTACCATCTCACCCACTTCCCTGTCCGAGGATCGAACCCGTGTTGCATTGGTGAGAAACGAGCGAACTTGTACATGGGACCACAGCATCCTTTATTCCTCGAGCATTGTAATAAATATATCATGACTTTTAAATTGATTTAAACTTTATTTATTTTTACAACGATTGCGAAGCAGTTTTAGCAACTTATATTAATCACTCTTGTTGGCGCGGATGAAAGCGTAAATGTGGTCAGTCGTGTGCGGGGAAACCGGAGTACCCGGGGAAAACCCAACTGTCCGATCTACAGAAGGCATGTCCATGCCTGACATGGTGCTCAGAGGGGCACCCGACGTCTACCTCCACCAATAATAGCTGGAGAATTGCAATAATTATGTCCGAAGCTGTTTGTGCGACATTACACCCCCACATAAACGAGACCGAGATCTACACAAACTATCCGTATAATATCGGTATCACTGAGACAGACTTTGTGTTCCTACACGTAATAGAGCTGCTGTTGTTGTTACAGACATGTATTGGTTTAGTATTTTGTCCGCAATATCCGGTGGACACCCTACTGACATGGTCTGAGTGTCCGCATTTATGTTAGATGACACCGGTACATTTCCGAAACTATAGAAGTACTCTTCTATCTGAGGCGACGAGGATAATGTGTGTTTTACGTTTATTTATCGTCGCTACCGGTTGCCCATATGAGCGACGCATCCTGAAGAGATTAGTCGTTTTAGATTTTGGAGGATAGTGCATGATACAGAGAGAGACCCATTCCAGAGTCTCCTCTTGTTCGTTTACGTGCACGGTGTAAAGCATCGACACGAGACCTCGGTTCAACGTCCAATCTGAAAGACTGTTAATTTTATTAGGGTCAGACGGGGGATCGAACCTGCGCTCCCTGGATTACCAGTCCAGCGTGTTAACCACTGGACCACAGATCCGTCTGTGCACGAGGATATTGTCTGCAATGATACATATTTATAGAATCGATATGCATGTATATTGATTGATGAATTTGGTAATTAATTGAGCTGATTAGGGTAATTAATTAAACAGATAGATATACAGATACCTTTGTTTCCTCCAATTTATGAGAGTAAAAATAGTATGTACATATATTGTACAACATACTTATTTTCATGTTTATACAGTCTACATCCGTTATGTCAAAGTCGGTTATGCCGAATTCTCCGGTTATCTCGAAGTCGGACCAAACTCCATTTCAGACACTATCATTTTACATATAAATGGCTCCGTTTGTATCGAATTTCGTTACGTCAAACTTCGGTTATGTCGAAATAATTGCTCGATCCGACGGGATTCGACATCGTGGATATAGACTGTATAGTGACAAAGCATACAATTTAATTATGCACATATTACAATTGTATACATATCAATCAAAACTGAATTGGTTATCTATATACATATATATGCTATACGTGATAGCTAGTTCATCTCACAATGGCTTGGTATTAAATATATATCATATATGCGGGGTGTGTGAATCCGATGTTATTCTACGAAAACATCAACAAGTGTTGTTCAATTTAATTCAACGCATCCACAATTATAACATAAACAATTAGTTAGAGTAGAGTTGCTTCAGTTTAAGAAATAAAGCATGCACATAATTATAATAATGTCCGTACTATGAACACAATAGTCATATATCCAGACTCATATGCGTCTGATGGTGTACATACATATTATAGCTTAAAGCAGCATTACATCGTAATAAAGGATGTCTTGGGTAAATATAAATACTAATGTGTGTGTTTACAAAAATCGAAATAGTCGCTCAGAAACGATAAAATTCCAATAAATTTAAACCGTCGTATACGCGAATTTGTTTATCAACACAAGAAATGTAAACACGCACAGTGCGCATGCGTGAAACAACAGAGATGTAGAAAACAACGTATATATTTTGAACATGAAATAATATCTATCTATCTTCCTCTAATGTCGAACCCCTCACGGTGATGTAGAAATGTCCCTAAAGATTTAGCTAACAGAGGTATGAATCAACATATCAAGTAGTTTAATTTAAAAAAACAAACATGGGACAAATGGGGACGATGCATTCCGAATGCAAACAAGTGCGGACGATGCGTTCCGGTTGTAAACAAGTGAGTGACCGATCGCCTCGGAAAGTCCTACTTTCGGTTTCGAGTTTGTTTTATCGCAAAAAACACTGTTTACCAAATGAACATAAGCATACAAAGTATAATGTTAGAATGTGTAGCAGCATACGTAACAATTGAATTTTTCAAATATCTTTTATTTCATACGATGTAATGCTGCTTTAAACTTTCTTCTGAAACTTTAATGAACTTTTCAATGGCATCATTGTATCCAAGATCACCATAAAGCCTCTAATCTCTTTCATCGCCAATGGCGCATAAAAGCGACTTTGCAAAAAGCAAAGAACCCGATCAGACGGAATAGAACGTGCCGTTTGATCAGGGTGTATGCTGGTTGCTCTTCAGACAGTTGAGCTGAAGCACCTGTCCGAATAGCAAACAACATAGATCCTGATCTTTATTCGGCGCTGAAAGAGTTAATGAAACAAAATATATGAGAAATCATCATTGTAACCCTGGAGCAGCTCACAGTTCAAATGTCATAGTACATTTATACCACATAATCTTGCCGAAACGAAATTGAAGAATCGAAACGAAATGCAAGAGAAATCATAAACAGAGGGAATAAACACAACGCAGTTCAAATGTCATTGTACACACACACTCTTGTCGAAAACGAAAGACAAGAATCGAAATGAAATACAAGCGAAATTATAATTCTGACACTGGAACATAAAGCAGCTCACATGCTATAGTACATGTATACAACATAATCTTGTCGAAACGAAATACAAGAACTGAATGAAATATATTGTACTGTTACCAAATTGATTATCTTTCCAAATCAATTACAATTATTGTTATAAATGAATAGTTTATGGAATTTATCGAGGCTATTGTACACTATTCCCTCACCATCAATCACGTTGTAGATCATACCTGATACATGATATAATCTTTGCAAATCAATTACAAGCATGGTCTAACATGTTATACAATGTATCAAGGATACTGTACACTATTTAGTTTATACAAATTTATTTTAGCTCGATTGCGAAACAAGTTCTTTCAACATTTATTAATCACTATCGAGACATCATTCCTGATGGACTCCATCGCCATGAAGGAGAGAGAAGAGGCAATGTGGAATTTAAATGCCTTGCCTAAGGGCACAATCGTAGCGGCTCCAGCGGGGCTCGAAATCCGGACCTTTCGCACCTGAAGAGAACGCGCATCCACTGAGCTATCACGACTTCCACGACTATCACGACACTATTTCCTCACCATAATTCACGTTGTGGTAGGCCATACCTGATAAATGGTGCACTATTTAAACGTGTGGACTATTTAGTATGAAGTTACAAAATATATTAATACCACAAATGTCATATCGTTTGACCACAGAACATGACTCAAGTTAAATGTGTTGACAGCTATTAGTAACGTCGGGAAAAGGAAACCATATATGCAGGTTGCTTTCTCCTCAATCCTACATGTATGTGCATATTATAAATGCTTGATGTTTATTCAAAGAAATAAATATTGTTTAACTCTTTCAGCACCGAATAAAGTCAGAACATGTGCAAACAACATAGATCCAGATCAGCCGCGGCGTAACGCCGCGTCTGATCAGGATCTATGTTGTTTGCTATTCGGACAGGTGCTTCAGCTCCACTGTCTGAAGAGCAATTAGCATATTTGCTGATCAGAAGGCACGCTCTGTTCTGTCTGCTCTGTCATTGGTGGTGAAAGAGTTAAGCTAATAACGTGAACAGTTGAGTCATCGCTATGATATTTACCGGTCTTGCACATCTGCGTTTAGTTTTGTACTGAGTGTGATGTATTTCCCTAAACTTGGAATAGCATTATAATTTATAACACCTCGGTAGCATATGAGTAACTTGCTTCGAGAGTTTCCAAATGTTACATTTTATTATCTAAGCAAAACATTTTGTTGTATGAGAATATATTGCGATACCCCAGTCATTCCGATTGAGTTGCTAAGACAACATGTTTCTTAGCAAAACATACCATCACGGTTTTACTAGCGAAATATCAATTAAATAGGACATTATGAAGGGTTTATATTAATGTATGATTGCGCTAACAGTCTACATATATCCGGGATAAATCCGTATACCTGTCTATCGTCATTAATGTACGGTACGAGACGTTTTCGAAATAATTGCTTTAACAGACATTTCGCTGACAGTCTACATAACTGCAAAAAAGGGGAACTTTCTTCATGTTGAGTTCCGTTTCAATAGGGCAGACATTTAATGGATATTGGAGTAGATGCATAGCTTGACAGACGTAGTATATCCTTAGAGCACGTTCTATGCGCAAAGGGGCGTTGTAGATATAACAGCACATCCGGGAATTGTCGTGTATGTCCCACATTGCATTCTGGTCAATGACTATAGGACGTCACTGTACAACAAGCGGTAACAATGTCTTCAAAATGGAAGTCGTGATAGCTCAGTGGATGCGCGTTCGCTTCAGGTGCGAAAGGTCCGGAGTTCGAGCCCCGCTGGAGCCGTTACGATTGTACCTTTAGGCAAGGCATTTAATTTCCACGTTGCCTCTTCTCTCTCCCTCGTGGCGATGAATTCCATCAGGAATGAGGTCTCGAGAGTGATTAATATAAGTTGCAAGAACTTGTTTCGCAATCGAGCTAAAATATATAATCTAATGTCTTCAAAATCACACGAGACATCCGCACTTATATTGACTGTATCAACAATGAACAGGTTGTTACGTCAATAAACCACTCCATTTTACCATCGTTACCACTATACCACTCGTGTGATATATATATTTATGAAGTTGGGTGTAGGTGGCGCGGGGCGACTTTTATATCTCTGATATACATATAATATATATAACTTATATAAATTAATGTTATATATACACTATAAAAGCTCAATATTAGCAATGAAAAGGATGACCAAAAACGATTGTCTATGTTTGGGTTTTTTACAGGGTAGGGATAAAGTCGCACCAACAGATTAGGTTAACTATCCAGCTATTATTGGTGGAGGAAGACCCCGGTTGCCCCACCGAACAGTATTTCAGACACGGGCGCGCTCCCAGGTAGAAAATAAATATTTGCTTTACTGTTACATAATTAACTAGATGTATAGGATATAAGCCGAAAACGATCCAATATGTAAAAATATTGGCCTGTGTGAGGTGCGTAGCACCTACAGGACAGTACCAATAATTTACACATTGATCCGTTTGAGGCTTATATCTTACTTAAAACACACACACTTATATAACAAGATCCTACATATTAAAATTGTTAATTTCGTACATTTACGCGTAGGAATTAATAGAGTACTCTGACCTTTTGACACCAGTCCACTATTAATAACATTGGACTGCAAGTACAAAGGTATGTCGTCACGACAGTGTTTTAAATAACTGTATTAGCTCTGTCGATATGTTCAAAGTCTGGTATTTCACGTGCGACACTTCTTCGCTTAGGTGTGTAGAGTCTAGTTGCCTTAACAGGTGGCAGCCTGAATGTGGTCCTAATCGTCCGTGAAGACTGTGCTGTTGAAGGCAAGGACTCAAACCCGATAGCCCTCTCTCTCCGCAAGGGCATGCTCGGTCTGTTCAGGATAGAATCCAAAATGGGCAAACATAAATTTATATTCATAATTCTTCCATCTGCTTTGCTCTCGGCCAGCATTTGTTTGCACTGTCTCATCTTAACACTCTGGTAACTATGATCCTTCATTATGCTATCTATCTCACCCTTTAGAGACTTGACTTCTAGGCCACCATACTGACCGAATTTATCAGAGGTATTGTCTAAGATAAGTTCTGTTTTTCGTCTTTCAAGGCATTTTTGAACTCCTCTCACGTGAAACAAGGACTTCTTAAATGGATTGCTGATATGCACGTATGTATCGTCTGCTAGCTTATGCTCTCTGCGAAGATGGTGTTTCATTTTACCAAGCTCTGTGTCAAGATTTCCTTGCGTTAAATATAGCTGCTTCCGGTTTCTTGATAGTTGTTTGGTGAGGGCAACCAATCGCATTTCAGAAAGCTGCGGCAACACTGCTTGTACTTTGGCGTCCGTAGTACAATATGGTCGCCCAGAGCTACTGTGCAAGATTGTCATTTTTCACTGTCATATAGCGCCGTAAGCAGTCTGAAATTTAAACAAATACATTTCAAGCCTTGTTTTATTTATCGTCTGGCCAAGAGGAAGTATGAACCAACCACCTACGGCTATAATGAATGTTTACTCGCTCACAAACAGCGGTAGATCATAGTCACTACCGTATTAATATTATGTAGTTATCAGAACAATTATACCCGGCAGAGACCGGGTTTTGTGGCCGAGTGGCCAAGGTCGGTGACTTCAAATCACTTGACCCTCTCAGCTGTAGGTTCGAATATATAGAATTATTTCATCCGAGGATGCTACCCAAATGACTTGCGGGAGGTCGGCTGTTTTACCCGGGCACCCGTACTTCTCGGAGTGCATCACCAAGCAGTAATAGCCACATTACTGAGCATCTGTATTATTTTCCTTCAGTCGAACACATAATACTACAATTCCTATGCAAACGTATGCTAGTGTTAACCTATGTGTGTATTACGTTTATTTGTCGTCGCTACAGGTTGCCCTGAAGATACTGACATATTGCATTGGACAATCACTTGTGAAGGTGAATTATTAGCATGTATGTATATGTGGTTTACGTTTATCGTCGCTACCGGTTACACATATGAGCGACGCCTCCTGAAGAGATTAGTCATTTTAGATGTTTGGAGGATAGTGCACTGATACAGTGTGGCGTCCGTGGTCCAGTGGTAGAGCGTCGGATTTGGAATCGAACGGTCCCGGGTTCGATACTCGGTCAGGCCACGTATGTAGTGTCATTGAGCAAGGCACCTCACACACATTGCTTAGTACTGGTTAATCGCTTAGGTTGGCTAAGCTTGCCCAGGAAAACATGTCTAAGTCCCCGCGAGGGGTTTGACAGTAAAGGAACATACATACATACATACATACAGACAGAGACCCATTCCAGAGTCTACTCTGGTTCTTTTACGTGCACGGTGTACATCACCGACAATAGACCACGGTTTAAAGTCCCATCTGAAATACTGTTAGGGTCAAACGTGGGCCATAAAGGGAGGTAATTTAAAAATTGTAATTTCACGAAGCAGCTTTGTTTGTGGCCATAGCTTCCATATTTAAATTTAACGTTATTAATTTATGAATATCTCGGTGTGTAACACAATCTCAGCAAACGCAATACTGGGCTTTCAACTGTTGGCGCGCTGCTTTAAACCCCAGACACAAATATGCACACAACAATGATACCATTGATCGGTCTGTGGAAATGCATTAAAACGACTGCATTAACGCTAGGAAGGTGTATGTGTACGCGTGACATACTTTTAACTTCAGCTCAAGTAACGGTTAGCTGTTATCAATCATTCTTATTACTACACCTAATAACGAGCCCCGCTGGCACCGTTACGATTGTGTCCTTAGGCAAGGCATTTAAATTCCACGTTGCCTCTTCTCTCTCCCTCGTGGCGATGGATTCCATCAGGAATGAGGTCTCGAGAGTGATTAGTATAAGTTATAAGAACTTGTTTCGCAATCGAGCTAAAATAAAGTTGTATAAACACCTAATAACAAACAATATATGATATCTTTGATATCCAGTTTGATATCCAGTTTGATATCCAGTTTGATATCCAGTTTGATACCCAGTATGCTCGGTACACTGGTAGGGAGAGATAGTTGTCATGCTTGTACATTATCAGGACAATACTACGGAACACCGTCCAGTTTAACTCTTTCACCGCCAATGTCGCATAAAAGCGACTTTGTAAAAAAGTAGAGAACCCGATCGGACAGAACAGAACATGCCGTCTGATCAGGCTATGTGTTGATTGCTCTTCAGACATTGGAGCTGAAGCACCTGTCCAAATAGCAAACAGCATAGATCCTGATCAGACGCGGCGTTACGCCGAAGCTGATCTGGATCTATGTTGTTTGCACATGCTCTGAATTTATTCGGCGCTGAAAGAGTTAAAGTTTCTAGGCACGAGCTGATTTTCCAACTATACAATAAGTGTTCAGATACAAAGTAAATGTATTTTATTAATATGATTATACGTGACGTGAGAATGCGCCCATGCTGGTCTAGAGCATTCGATCTTCCTACACCCCTCCCCACCCCCGTTGCCTAAATATGAGTTCGGGATAAAGGCGTAAATGTGGTCATTCGTGAGGGGGGGGGGGTCGAAGTACCCAGAGAAAACCCACATGTCCGATATGGCGACCATCGTACCATCTCACATACTTCCAGGTCCGTGGATGGAACCCAGGTTGCATTGGTGAGAAGCAAGTGCGCTAACCACTGAGCTAATCGTACAGCCATCCTGACGTTTGGCAATTGCTACAAATAAGAGTATTCTTTTGAAGGTCTGTGAAGTTGGCTTGAAGATGGTACTTGGTTATTCAGAAGTTTATTCGCGAATACACATCTATAAGTTTATTCAGAAGGTTATTCGCGAATACACATCTAGAAGTTTATTCAGAAGTTTATTCGCGAATACACATCTAGAAGTTTATTCAGAAGTTTATTCACGAATTCGCAAATACTCATCTAGAAGTTTATTCAGAAGTTTATTCACGAATACACATCTAGAAGTTTATTCAGAAGTTTATTCGCGAATACACATCTAGAAGTTTATTCAGAAGTTTATTCACGAATTCGCAAATACACATCTAGAAGTTTATTCAGAAGTTTATTCACGAATTCGCAAATACACATCTAGAAGTTTATTCAGAAGTTTATTCACGAATTCGCAAATACTCATCTAGAAGTTTATTCAGAAGTTTATTCACGAATACACATCTAGAAGTTTATTCAGAAGTTTATTCGCGAATACACATCTAGAAGTTTATTCAGAAGTTTATTCGCGAAACTATATATAATACGTTATGAAATATGATATATGGAATTGTCTAGTAGAGAAACTATATATAATATGTTATGGAATATGATATATGGAATTGTCTAGTAGAGAAACTATATATAATATGTTATGGAATATGATATATGGAATTGTCTAGTAGAGAAACTATATATAATATGTTATGAAATATGATATATGGAATTGTCTAGTAGAGAAACTATATATAATATGTTATGAAATATGATATATGGAATTGTCTAGTAGAGAAACTATATATAATATGTTATGAAATATGATATATGGAATTGTCTAGTAGAGAAACTATAATAATGTTATGGAATATGATATATATGGAATTGTCTATGGAAACTATATATACATTATTGAAATGATATATGGAATTGTCTAAGAAACTATATAGCGTTAAGTGGAAGTCGTGATAGCGCAGTGGATGCGCGTTCGCTTCAGCGAAAGGTCGGAGTCGAGCCCCACTGAGCCGTTACGATGGCCCTTAGGCAAGGCATTTATTCACGTTGCCTCTTCTCTCTCCCTCGTGGCATGGATTCCCAGGATGAGGTCTCGAGAGTGATTTATTAAGTGAAATAACTTGTTTCGCAATCGAGCAAAATAAATTGTATAAATATTAAGCATGTTATGGAATATGATTATGGAATTGTCTAGTAGAGACTATATTATATGTTATGGATTGGTATATGGAATTGTCTAGTAGAGAACTATATATAACATGTTATGGAATATGATGATATATGGAATTGTCTAGTAGAGAAACTATATATAATATGTTATGGAATATGTGATATATGGAATTGTTAGTAGAGAAACTATATATAATATGTTATGGAATATGATGATATATGGAATTGTCTAGTACAGAAACTATATATAATATGTTATGGAATATGATGATATATGGAATTGTCTAGTAGAGAAACTATATATAATATGTTATGGAATATGATGATATATGTAATTGTCTAGTAGAGAAACTATATATAATATGTTATGGAATATGTGTATATGGAATTGTCTAGTAGAGTACAAAAGGGGAAATTAGACAATTAATGACAATATATATATAATATAATAATATATATAGCGTGCAGATATGAATCCAGTAGCAAACTTTATCAGCAAACTAAATTAAACTGGAGTGCCCGTAGGCAAGGCATTTAAATTCCACACGCCTCTTCTCGATCCTTCACGGCGATGGATTCCATCAGGAATGAGGTCTCGAGAGTGATTAATATAAGTTGAAAGAACTTGTTTCGCAATCGAGCTAAAATAAATGTGTATAAACTAACTAAATTAAATACAAAACTGTGAAATTAACTAAATGGTGGCTTATGAAATTACAAGTTTTGAAAGTTAATGAATTACTCGTATGTGTGCTTAATTCATATGACTTTATAAAACATCATCAATGTGTTTACTGTCATTGTAAATAACCAAGAAGCACAACTTGTATTTTTGTGATACAGTCGTGTGCTTATCTCACCATTTGCGTGCGTGCGTTTATTTATCGTCGCTACCGGTTGCCCATATGAGCGACGCCTCCTGAAGAGATTAGTAATTTTAGATTTTGTGCAATGATACAGATAGAGACCCATTCCAGAATATCCTCTGGTTCTTTTACATGCACGGTGTAAAGCACCGACACGAGACCTCTGTTTAACGTCCCATCTGAAAGACTGTTAATTTTATTATGGTCAGACGGGCGATCGAACCTGCGATCCCTGGAGTACCAGTCCAGCGTTTTACCACTGGGCTACATACCCGTCTCACAATTTTATTATTGAATGCTCACCTTATACTGATTTAAGAACACCTTACATCAAGAAATATTATTGGCATATACCTAATATGGTTACATTTGTTAAGTTAATGCAATTACAAAATGAAAATGCAGTTCGGAAATTATCTATATACGTTTTTAAAGCATTTGAACGTCGTCGATCATGTGTCAATATCTGAACAGACCTTAATAGTTCATATTGTTTTCAATGATCAAAACTCATTTGCTATTTGTGTCTTGGTTTTTGTTGGGTTTTTTTGGAGGGAGGTGTTGTTTTTGTTGATAAGAATGTATGTATCTCCCATAATTGGTCGTTGAGATTAGTGTCCGTCACCATATTACCATACATGTTTCAATTTGTAATGTTTTGTATTGATGCTTTGTCCATGGGCCAGAAATGGCTTATTACGAAATAAAGATATATATATATATATATATATATATATCTCATTGTTACTAGTGAGATTAGTGAGAACACGGTGGGGAGTGTGATTCTATAGCATGTATCTGTGCTATTCCTGTAATTAGGAAAACAACACCTGACGTGCAAGACGTCATTTTCGTTTGCCAGTTTCCGAGAAATGATTGCCGCTAGACGGTATGCAACCCTCGGTACATATGTACTGCGAACACTAGTTGTTTGTCTGCAAAGCAACTAGTTTCCAAGTAATGCTTTGCCAGAATGACCATACAAATGCAATAACATTGTGCTATGCATTTCCTTTCTGTATCGCCATGAAAGCTCATTAATCGGAGTTTATTCATTATTTTGTGATGGCGAGGACGTGTAAGCTCAAGGTCAAGTACATCTCAATCTGTTTTCTCAACTTTAATGTTCTCAATTGTAGAAAATAGTCCAAAATTGCAATGCACTATATTACATATTAAAACACTGTCGTGACGTCATACCGTTGTCCATTATTATTAATATTGGACTGGTGTCAAAAGGCCTGAGTATTATATTATCCTACTAATTAAAATTGTTATTGTCGTATATTTACGCGTAGGATTTAATATAATACTCTGGCCTGTTGGCACAAGTCCAATATTAAATAATATCACGTCACGACAGTGTTTTAATTGCTGTTATAAGTTGATACTGAGTATTGCAGATACGAAAAATGAAAACATATACGATTTAAAATTTATTCATCAAAGTTCAAGTACCGTGAATAAAAATCTTGAAAAGGATGGATGTCTTTACTGCAAAGCTAATATACCGAATTTGTAACGAATACAATTACGATAGCAACTTTTTTCTGGACGAATTGGAATGTATGTGATAAGAATTACTGCTATGTATTCGTATTATAGGTATTAAAATTGTCCAATTGTTTTCAGGGAACTAGTTCCAAGCTTTCACTGGTGTGCGCATAGAAATACAGGCTTGAGCTGGAATCCAGAAATGGCCAGGTCAATCTATTTACGCAGTTGAAATTCTGCAACAGTAATTGGTTCCCATATTGTTCGCGGATGTTCCAGCAGGGATGTGGTATATACTATGTTTGGTTCCCATAGTGTTCGCGGATGTTCCAGCAGGGGTGTGGTATATACCATTGGCGTACCGGTAATCGGCCGTCTAATGCTTTTCGGTGAATGTCTTCTAGTCAGTCTCTTTTACGGCAAGTGGAATAATATTACTAAGTAAAATGATCAGTTCTGCATTTAATGCAATTGTCTAAGCTGAGATTGCATATCAAATGTCCTATTATTAGCCGACCTTGAAAATTCATGTAACAGAAATGTTGATTACAGTTAAGTTCCAAAATGCTAATTAACATTGGGCATAGTAATAATTGTTACTCGAAACGGAGGAATTTAACACCCAACATATGATCACTCTTCAATATGAGGTAAGTTGTGACATGGAGAGAAATGTCACTTAATGTGAAGAGTTGCACACCATACTGTCTTGCTGCCGATTTTACTGGCAAACCCATGTCTCTAACAACATGGTATGCATTTGTCAGTGCACTTGGTGAATAGACGCCAGGTTACATTTGAAAAAAAATGGATGAAACTGAATTAGCATAAATAGTAAATATCTTGGACAATAGTATTTTTGAAGAAAAAATGTTAAAAAGCTGTAAGAGGAACACTATATTTGAATTGACCTGTAAAATGCGCATTATGACATTGCCGCATAACTATCACATGACCTTCCTCAGCAGACGGTGCAAAATCTCATTTTATGAAAACAAACACATATTTCTTTATATTTACCTCTGTTTAAGGGATTTTTAGGATACACATAAATGGAATTAATGAAAACATCAACATTTGCATACTTTCAAATAATCTGATTTACGCGCAGTTTGCTCTTTGATAAGTAATATGTGAAAAACCTTAAGTACCAAAGCAGCTGTTTTAAATAGAAATGACGTCATTCGCGTTCCGGATGTAAACAAATATCAAGCGAATAAACAAAGTCTGAAAATAGGTGCCGGTCGATATCAGGGATGTTGACGATACTATTATGTTGGACAGGGTTTCATGTTATTGTCAACATGTTTGCATTTAATTACTAAAATATGCACTTTATAATATATATACATTCACTCCACAGGCACCAGACACAAACAATTTTTTAATTATATATTACTTACTATATGACCATAGGCCAAATAAAAATTTGTTTGTGTGTCTGGTGCCTGTGCATTCACTCAATACACTATCCGAGTGTGTATTATGCAGAGTGCGTAATCGTCCTTCTATTACATAAAAATATTATGTATATGTAATAGTTGTTCTTGTTAGATAATGTGACAAACAGTTTGAAAAGAAATAATCTCTAAGCCGTATTTTTTCAACAATGTTCGTTTCGTTTTAGTGCAAATATGTGTGAGTGTTTTACGTTTATTTATCGTCGCTACCGGTTGTCCATATGAGCGACGCCTCCTGAAGAGATTAGTCATTTTAGATTTGAAGAATAGTGCATGATACAGACAGAGACCCATTCCGGAGTCTCCTCTGGTTCTTTTATGTGCACGGTGTAAAGCACCGACACGATACCTCGGTTTAACGTCCCATCTGAAAGACTGGTAATTTTATTAGGGTCAGACGGGGGATCGAACCTGCGATTCCTGGATTACCAGTCCAGCGTGTTACCACTGGACTACAGATCCGTCTGTAATGCAAATATCAATATTCAATACGTTTAAATATTCAATCACGCGTTCCCACATTTGACCATACTAGATTATTTTCTTTATTTACGATACCGATGCTTATAAATCAGCTGGATGTAGATTAAAATATATCTTTTGTCGTAAAATCGTTTGCTATTTGGAGGGGGGACACCAAATTCACAGTGCATTAACGGTTACATACGCGACCAATCTCTTTTGTTTGTTTTACGTTTATTTATCGTCGCTACCGGTTGCCCATATGAGCGACGCCTCCTGAAGAGATTAGTCATTTTAGATTGTTGGAGGATAGTGCAATGATACAGAGAGAGACCCATTCCAGAGTCTCCTCTGGGTTTTCTTTTACGTGCACGGTGTAAAGCACCGACACGAGACCTCGGTTTAACGTCCCATCTGAAAGACTGTTAATTTTATTAGGGTCAGACGGGGGATCGAACCTGCGATCCCTGGATTACCAGTCCAGCGTGTTACCACTGGACTACAGATCCGTCTGTAATGCAAATATCAATACGTTTAAATATTCAGTCACGCGTTCTCCACATTTGACCATACTGGATTATTTCCTTTATTTACGATACCGATGCTTATAATAATAATAATAATAATAATAATAAAGACTTTATTTAACGAGAGTACTCATTTAACAAAAGTTAATCTACCATGACTGAGGCCCTCAACATATATACAATCTAATGCAATCAAAAGATAGCACTATAAGTGAGAACTGCACATTGGAATAATATAGTAATGTAAAAGCTGAAAAATAGAGAAACTATATTTAATATGTAATGGAATATGATGATATATGGAATTGGCTAGCAGAGTAGAAAATGGGAATGAGACAATTAATGATACTAGATCTATCTAACAATATGCAGATTTGACTTGTAGTGGTATCTTCAAAATATGTATGAAATCAACTTAAAGACAGCAATATTTACGATTCTAATAAATATAGCAATCGCAATACACGTTTATAATAACAGTAGAAGTGCGCGATTAGTTTGAATTGTTATAGTTCCACCTTAAGTAGAGAATTTTGAACTGTTGGATAGTTGGAGCATTTTGAACTGAGTGAGGCAATGAATTCCAAATAGATGATCCTGAAAATTCAAATGTATTACGAAATAATTCACAATTTGGTCTTGGTGTGTATAATTGATATTCTGAGGTTGATCTAAGAATTCTAGGATGTATATCAGAAGTAAAAGTAAAGGATGATTTTAAATAGTCTGGAGCAGCTCCATGTAATGTTTTATACATTTGTATAGCCTTCTGATATATGACTCGTTCTGGAAAGGTCATCCATTTTAGTGGGAGAATAATAATTCTAGATCAGGGCTTTGACACTTTTATAAATCAGCTGGATGTAAAATCGTTTTGCTATATGGAGGGGGAACAACAAATTCACAGTGCATTAAGCGTTACATACGCCACCAATCTCTAACACACTTTGGGGACACTATGACGACAGCGGGATATGTTATTGTCTCACCTCCCGATGTTAATGGTGTAATTCCCAGTTCTTAGAAAATGAAACCTAATAATAGTTGATGCGTATGATTTAATGCGCAAATAATGGAAACTAGAAGTTATTTATATGCTGGGTGCGCCAATACATCCAGACGGAATAACTACTTATTACTAATTAAAAATTGACACCTATGGAAATTGTGTAATTCTCGCAACGATCCCACATCAATCACACGGTATGTAATTGTATCAGCTTTGTAGCCCACGTAGCAAGTCTCGTGGAACTGTGTGTTGGTTCAAGCCTTTAGATGGAGGTGAACATGGAATAGAAGTCGTGATAGCGTAGTCGTAGCGCGTTCGCTTCAGGTGCGAAAGGACCGGAGTTCGCGCCCCACTGGAGCCGTTACAATTGTGCCATTAGACAAGGCATTTAAATTTCCACACGCCTCTTCTCTCTCCCTCTTGGCGATTGGTTCCATTAGGAATGATGGCTCGAGAATGATTAATATAAGTTGTAAGAACTTCCCAATCGAGCTAGAATAAATTTGTATAAACTAACACCCATTGAATTGAATTTGATTTGGTTATAATTATACGACTGTTTAGTTTGTAATGTTAAATCGCGATTCTGTCTGTTGCGCTTACACCAATAATAAACAAGTGTTGCTGTTATAATTATGAAAGTCTACTTTCACTTTTGATAGGTAACAGACCACAACTACACTGTTTATTGATTGAAAATTAGTGTCCGAATTATTTCTGAAGAATCTTTAGCAGCAGTGCTATTTATAAGTAATTATTTTGGGTGGGTCAAATCTCTCATTCACCCTTGCTCACTCACTGCTGTACATGCAAGTGCTGCTTTATACATTTACACCCTTGTTTACATCCACAATTAATAGTTCCTGGCATACAATACAATACAATAAGTTTATTGCATAAAACAGTACATGTTTGTAGCAATTAAGTAAAAACAGGCAATGGCATGAAACTTTACAAAAGAGCACACTCACAATTTCAAATATATGTGTAAAATATGCGTTAGTTTCGTTGCTTATTTGCAAAATATATAATTTGGAAACGACCAATGGTGATTGTTTTTGATTTGCATGACAAAAGATTAATAAATGTCTGTACAGTCGGCCAAGTATGGTAGCATCTTTTAATGAAGTTCGATCTTAGGTTTGAGTAATGTGGGCAAATTAATATGAAGTGATACTCATTTTCCAAGATTCTAGAATTACAATAAATACATAATCTTTAGTTTCGTGGTAGGTGTATGTAACGAACATGTTCGATAGCTAGATCATGTGGTAGGTGTATGTAACGACCACGTTCCATAGCTAGATCATGTGGTAGGTGTATGTAACGACCACGTTCGATAGCTAGATCATGTGGTAGGTGTATGTAGCGACCACGTTCGATAGCTAGATCATGTGGTAGGTGTATGTAACGACCACGTTCGATAGCTAGATCATGTGGTAGGTGTATGTAACGACCACGTTCGATAGCTAGATCATGTGGTAGGTGTATGTAGCGACCACGTTCGATAGCTAGATCATGTGGTAGGTGTATGTAACGACCACGTTCGATAGCTAGATCATGTGGTAGGTGTATGTAACGACCACGTTCGATAGCTAGATCATGTGAGGATGTTTTAAATCGCGTAAAAGTAATTCTGTATTGTTTTATCTTTAATATAATCAAAATACGGTTCAAAGATAAATTCATTTTTAAATACATAAATTACAGTGGCAGCAACAGGGAGCTTCGGCAACGGTGTATGTCAATTGCCTGACCCCAGGCATGACCAGCTTGATATAACACCTTATTAAATCTAATAATACGCTGTATAATAATGTTCAATGTTAAATAGTATTCATGTATATGCAGTGGTTTTGAAGATAAATAAGATTTTGTAATTATTTCGGCGGCCATCTTGGATTTGACTCCTTCCTGTACGAGCTCTATCAAATTATATTCCCAGTATAATCAGCTACTCATGCATACGCCAAGTGTCACGCCTTTACCACACAATGCAGTATTAATAAGTACAAGTAATAAATTGCACACTCATAATATAGATATTGAAAATTGTACATAGCATGCATTGATTTTATGTATATATTATATTAAATATTAGATATTATTTACAATTGAAAAAAACCTATAAAGCTTCTAAGGGATGGCTCTCCGACCCCTACTAGTTATTGACGGAGAAAATAAATGAGACTACCCACTAAGGGATGTGTGATATGTGTTTATTTATCATCGCTACCGGTTGCCCATATGAGCGACGCCTCCTGAAAAGATTAGCCATTTTAGATATTTGGAGGATAGTGCAATGATACAGACAGAGACCCATTCCAGAGTCTCACCTGGTTCTCTTACGTGCACGGTGTATTAGGGTCAGACGGGGGATCGAACCTGCGACAATGTTATGGATACACAATAGGGCATAGAAACTACGAAGCAGACAGTGTGGCGGTACAAAGAGCTTCAAATGTGTGAACATTGGTTGAATGAGCTGTTCTCAAAGCTGAATATCCACTGTGTACATAGTGACTGCACACTGGGGAAATGGACGCCGTGCATTCCTCATTGTATCAATTTAATAGAATTAGTGTATACACATTTATTTTAGCTCGATTGCGAAACAAGTTCTTACAACTTATACTAGTATTAATCACTCGAGATACCTCATTCCTGATGGAATCCATTGCCACAAGGGAGAGAGAGAGAAGGGGCAACATGGAATTTAAATGCCTTGCATAAGGGCACAATCGTAACGACTCCAGCGGGGCTCGAACTCCGGACATTTCGCACCTGAAGCAAACGCGCATCCACTGCGCTATCGCGACTTCCACTTTTATTTAATAGAATTGGTTTGGTGGTAAAAATAATAAGTATACTGAAGTTTAAAAAAAGTTCTTATTAATGAATAAAATAAACGGTGTTTCGTTTAGTTGGGTAGAGAATGCATGCGTATACCAACCAACCACTGCACGCATGCCCGCCCATAAGGCATGCACGCACACACACACACACACACGCACGCACGCACACACGCACACGCGCGCGCGCACGCACGCACGCACGCACGCACGCACGCACGCACGCACGCACGCACGCACGCACGCACACACACACACACACGCATACCCTAACAAAAACAAAACGCAAAGCAAATTGTATTCCTTTTAATAACTATTATTATATAAATGTCAAAATCGATGCAGACATGTAAGCCCGTACTGCTTAATGTATTCGTTAATGATAATTAATGTCTTTAAGCGGATTTAAACCAAACTAATATTTCCAAAAATAATCTCCCACCCTTTTGTTAACACAATTTGTGACACAGCTGCACTAAAGCTGCACTTATAATTTAGTCGCCATATGACGTCATTTTATAACCTTAACCTTCACCATTTTACAGACGAAACTAATAAATGGATCAGCTAAGAACCCATATATAAGTGTTCATTTGTGCAGCGTCAGCTCTGAACTATACTCGTATAAAGCCAATCTGTTCTTGGCGGAGAAGGCCACCCACATGTCTCGGTTAGAAACCAGTGCTCAACTATCCAATCTCCGGAGAAGACCACCCACATGTCTCGGTTAGAAACCAGTGCTCAACTCTCCAACCTCCGCAAACGGACAACTTTCTCACATATATTGTCCCCGATAGGGAGCGCACGTGTGTCTCTGATAATAGCGGTGGAACGTGAGTTCAAACAACGGCGTGCTAAACTACTCGACCAAGGAGGCTCATAAATATATTATGAATCGCTCCATGTGCAACATTCTATTCTATCTTTTTTATTTACTTGTTCTCAATAATGGAGAGTCGGATATTAAGAGATAGTTTTCAGTACCGTAGCAAGAGGACAATTTCAACCGAGGCAATATATGGGGGAGTGGTCCGCGGGCATATTCCGCCTTATTGATTTTGTGAGGGCACTAGCTAATGTTGGTAAAACTTGTTGCCCAACCCATTTGCTTCTAGATTGTATTCGTGCACTGTGCAAGTATAAGCATAGCATTGCAGTTGTATCAGTTTGCTTATATATTTACCATGTTTATATTTGTAATTGTATTGTACATAAATAAGCAATAAAATATGATTAAACTAAATTATTGATTTTGTGATACAGAAGCGATTTCCTGCGTTTTCTGATTTAATGGGTTTAGACGTATACTTGTGTACTGACCTTTCAACTGTCTAGCAGTCAACATTTACTGTTTGCTTTGGAAATTTTAACCGATGCACCTGTCTCGATGTGCCTCAATGTGGCTACGGGCCTCATTTTCTATAGTATTAGTATGGCATCCATTCATTTTTATAAGAAAACGTAACACATAGTGCCCAATAATTTACAAAATACTATGAACTATTTTATCTATCTGCTCCGGCTAATTACTGGGTTTGTGGTCACGCGATAATATCGTGACTTGGTATTATTGTTTTATCCACTATTTTGGAAGGTATATCTAGCATAGCATATAATGTATCCGTGGTCTAGTGGCTAGGGCGTTCGCCTACGGAACGGGAGGTCGGAGGTTGACGAAGTGTGTTCTGGTATGGCCGGTTGGTGAGCCACCAGCTAGTTAACTAATTGATACGAATTGCCTGGCGCCTGGTCTACAAGGATATGATTCGGGAGGTACTAATGCTCATAAAAAAGGTGTCGCATAAGTCTTCTTTTTTAATTTAATTTTATTTAACGTCGCTACCGGTTGCCCATTTGAGCGACGGGCAGTTTACCTAACAGCACGTTCCTGAGCAGGCTCAAGCCGTTAACAAGTACTTGGTTCTCCAACCCCCGTAAGAAACTGCCAGTTCTATATTTATTCTTCTGTTCACATATAAATAGAAGCTTAGTATGTAGCTGAGGTATCCATATAATATCCAAACAACCACAATAATCAAACGAATGATCCAGTAAACAGTTTGTATATCACGGTTTTCCCCCTATAACCTTCTTTTAAAAAAATCACAATTGATATGGTAAGTGTTTTTGTAAGCTTTATTTCACAAACGTCAGTAGACCAGTTTGGCCCACGAGACAACATAATTACAAAACATTTACACATGGTTAAAGTCACTGCACAACATTGAAGTCAGGTGGCTAAACTGCCATATAATGCGCATAAATAGCTGCACACCATTGAAGTCAGGTGACTAAACTGTCATCTAATGCACATCTGGGGCTTAACTATCTGCACAACATTGAAATCAGGTGACTAAACTGTCATCTAATGCACATTTGGGACGTAACTATCTGCACACCATTGAAGTCAGGTGGCTAAACTGTCATCTAACGCACATTTGGGGCTTAACTATCTGCACACCATTGAAGTCAGTTGGCTAAACTGTCATCTAATGCACATTTGGGACGTAACTATCTGCACACCATTGGAGTCAGGTGGATACATTGTCATCTAATGCACATTTGGTACGTAACTATCTGCACACCATTGGAGTCAGGTGGATACATTGTCATCTAATGCACATTTGGGACGTAACTATCTGCACATCATTGAAGTCAGGTGGCTAAACTGTCATCTAATGCACAGTTGGGACGTAACTATCTGCACACCATCGAAGTCATGTAGCTAAATTGTCATTTAATGCATGCTTGGGGTTTTCCCTTATAACGTTCTTTAAAATATAATTCGCAAATGATATGGTATGTTTTGGTAAACTTTATTTCACAAACGTCCATATACCAGTTTGGTCCAGGAGACAACATAATTACAAACATTTACACATGGTTAAAGTCACATAATTGGTGAACATGTTCACTTATATAAGTTATTTATGTGTGTATGTTTACGTTTATTTATCGTCACTACCGGTTGCCCATATGAGCGACGCCTCCTGAAGAGATTAGTCATTTTTGGAGGATGCTACAGGCATCTAGCCTGTCTTCCAGTCTGTCGATGTTTCACTAATTTACTTCTGGCAAAATGACATATTATCAGAAACTCAATACTGCCCAATTAATGGTCTCGGTATTAAAATATATTTATATGATTGACCAGGCAAAATATATCAACGTCTATTCCCAGGCTAATTGGCAACTGGTAGCGACGATAAATAAACGTAAAACACACACCAAGTGTTAATATAGCTTGACGAGTTGAAGAATGTAACGCTGTCGGTCGGTGCCTCATTAAAACAAATGAACAAACTGCTTGACATTCTTGTCCAACATGCTATGAACACTTCACGTCATAATATTAACATCTCGGATGTACTAGCATGCACTCACGACACTTTCAAACAATTCAACAATATTGTATTGCATGTTTATTTATCATCACTCCCACAACTTCCGAGAAGTCATGTTATTCTGAGTAGAGAAAACACAACAATTCCAGGCAGAGGTGAGTAGCACTGATACATGGATCTTGTTGGGACACATATAAGGACATTGTTATAACCGATATAATAACATTGATATAACCGATACATGTACATTGTTATAACCGATATAATAACATTGATATAACCGATACATGTACATTGTTATAACCGATATAATAACATTGATATAACCGATAAATGTACATTGTTATAACCAATATAATAACATTGTTATAACCGATATAATAACATTGTTATAACCGATATAATAACATTGTTATAACCGATATAATAACATTGTTATAACCGATATAATAACATTGTTATAAACGATATAATAATATTGTTATAACCGATATAATAACATTGTTATAACCGATATAATAACATTGTTATAAACGATATAATAATATTGTTATAACCGATATAATAACATTGATATAACCGATACATGGACATTGTTATAACCGATATAATAACATTGTTATAACCGATATAATAACATTGTTTTAACCGATATAATAACATTGATATAACCGATACATGGACATTGTTATAACCGATATAATAACATTGTTATAACCCATATAATAACATTGTTATAACCCATATAATAACATTGATATAACCGAAACCATTGTTATAACCGATATAATAACATTGTTATAACCGATATAATAACATTGATATAACCGATACATGTACATTGTTATAACCGATATAATAACATTGTTATAACCGATATAATAACATTGATATAACCGATACATGTACATTGTTATAACCGATATAATAACATTGTTATAACCGATATAATAACATTGATTTAACCGATATAATAACATTGTTATAACCGATATAATAACATTGATTTAACCGATATAATAACATTGTTATAACCGATATAATAACATTGTTATAACCGATATAATAACATTGTTATAACCGATATAATAACATTGATTTAACCGATATAATAACATTGTTATAACCGATACATGGACATTGTTAGAACCGATATATGGACATTGTTAGGGCCGATACATGTACAGTGTTAGGACCGATACATGGACATTGTTAGGACCGATATATGGACATTGTTAGAACCGATACATGGACATTGTTAGGACCGATACATGGACATTGTTAGAACCGATACATGGATATAGTTAGGGCCGATACATGTACAGTGTTAGGACCGATACATGGACATTGTTAGAACCGATATATGGACATTGTTAGGGCCGATACATATACAGTGTTAGGACCGATACATGGACATTGTTAGGACCGATATATGGACATTGTTAGAACCGATACATGGACATTGTTAGACCGATACATGGACATTGTTAGGACCGATACATGGACATTGTTAGGACCGATACAGGGACATTGTTAAGGCCGATACATGGACATTGTTAGGACCGATACATGGACATTGTTAGGACCGATATATGGACATTGTTAGAACCGATACATGGACATTGTTAGGACCGATACATGGACATTGTTAGAACCGATACATGGACATTGTTAGAACCGATACATGCACATTGTTAGGACCGATACATGGACACTGTTAGAACCGATACATGAATATTGTTAGGGCCGATACATGGACATTGTTAGGACCGATATATGGACATTGTTAGGACCGATATATGGACATTGTTAGGGCCGATACATAGATATTGTTAGGGCCGATACATGGACAATAATGGGACCGATACATGTACATTGTTAGGGCCGATATATGGACATTGTTAGAACCGATACATGGACATTGTTAGGGCCGATATATGGACATTGTTAGAACCGATACATGGACATGGTTAGGGCAGATACATGGATATTGTTAGAACCGATACATGGATATTGTTAGGGCCGATAAATGTACAGTGTTAGGACCGATACATGGACATTGTTAGAACCGATATATGGACAGTGTTAGGGCCGATACATGTACAGTGTTAGGACCGATACATGAACATTGTTAGGACCGATATATGGACATTGTTAGAACCGATACATGGACATTGTTAGAACCGATACATGGACATTGTTAGGACCGATACATGGACATTGTTAGGACCGATACAGGGACATTGTTAAGGCCGATACATGGACATTGTTAGGACCGATACATGGACATTGTTAGGACCGATATATGGACATTGTTAGAACCGATACATGGACATTGTTAGGACCGATACATGGACATTGTTAGAACCGATACATGGACATTGTTAGAACCGATACATGGACATTGTTAGGACCGATACATGGACATTGTTAGAACCGATACATGAATATTGTTAGGACCGATATATGGACATTGTTAGGACCGATATATGGACATTGTTAGGGCCGATACATAGATATTGTTAGGGCCGATACATGGACATTTTTAGGACCGATACATGTACATTGTTAGGGCCGATATATGGACATTGTTAGAACCGATACATGGACATTGTTAGGGCCGATATATGGACATTGTTAGAACCGATACATGGACATGGTTAGAACCGATACATGGATATTGTTAGGACCGATACATGGACATTGTTAGGACCGATACATGGACATTGTTAGGGCCGATACATGGACATTGTTAGGACCGATACATGGACATTGTTAGGACCGATACATGGACATTGTTAGGACCGATACATGGACATTGTTAGGACCGATACATGGACATTGTTAGAACCGATACATGGACATTGTTAGAACCGATACATGGACATTGTTAGGACCGATACATGGACATTGTTAGGACCGATACATGGACATTGTTAGGACCGATACATGGACATTGTTAGGACCGATACATGGACATTGTTAGGACCGATATATGGACATTGTTAGAACCGATACATGGACATTGTTAGGACCGATACATGGACATTGTTAGGACCGATACATGGACATTGTTAGAACCGATACATGGACATTGTTAGGACCGATACATGGACATTGTTAGAACCGATACATGAATATTGTTAGGACCGATATATGGACATTGTTAGGACCGATATATGGACATTGTTAGGGCCGATACATAGATATTGTTAGGGCCGATACATGGACATTTTTAGGACCGATACATGTACATTGTTAGGGCCGATATATGGACATTGTTAGAACCGATACATGGACATTGTTAGGGCCGATATATGGACATTGTTAGAACCGATACATGGACATGGTTAGAACCGATACATGGATATTGTTAGGGCCGATACATGGACATTGTTAGGACCGATACATGGACATTGTTAGAACCGATATATGGACATTGTTAGGGCCGATACATGTACAGTGTTAGGACCGATACATGGACATTGTTAGGACCGATATATGGACATTGTTAGAACCGATACATGGACATTGTTAGGACCGATACATGGACATTGTTAGAACCGATACATGGATATAGTTAGGGCCGATACATGTACAGTGTTAGGACCGATACATGGACATTGTTAGAACCGATATATGGACATTGTTAGGGCCGATACATATACAGTGTTAGGACCGATACATGGACATTGTTAGGACCGATATATGGACATTGTTAGAACCGATACATGGACATTGTTAGACCGATACATGGACATTGTTAGGACCGATACATGGACATTGTTAGGACCGATACAGGGACATTGTTAAGGCCGATACATGGACATTGTTAGGACCGATACATGGACATTGTTAGGACCGATATATGGACATTGTTAGAACCGATACATGGACATTGTTAGGACCGATACATGGACATTGTTAGAACCGATACATGGACATTGTTAGAACCGATACATGCACATTGTTAGGACCGATACATGGACATTGTTAGAACCGATACATGGATATTGTTAGGGCCGATACATGGACATTGTTAGGACCGATATATGGACATTGTTAGGACCGATATATGGACATTGTTAGGGCCGATACATAGATATTGTTAGGGCCGATACATGGACAATAATGGGACCGATACATGTACATTGTTAGGGCCGATATATGGACATTGTTAGAACCGATACATGGACATTGTTAGGGCCGATATATGGACATTGTTAGAACCGATACATGGACATGGTTAGGGCAGATACATGGATATTGTTAGAACCGATACATGGATATTGTTAGGGCCGATAAATGTACAGTATTAGGACCGATACATGGACATTGTTAGAACCGATATATGGACAGTGTTAGGGCCGATACATGTACAGTGTTAGGACCGATACATGAACATTGTTAGGACCGATATATGGACATTGTTAGAACCGATACATGGACATTGTTAGAACCGATACATGGACATTGTTAGGACCGATACATGGACATTGTTAGGACCGATACATGGACATTGTTAAGGCCGATACATGGACATTGTTAGGACCGATACATGGACATTGTTAGGACCGATATATGGACATTGTTAGAACCGATACATGGACATTGTTAGGACCGATACATGGACATTGTTAGAACCGATACATGGACATTGTTAGAACCGATACATGGACATTGTTAGAACCGATACATGGACATTGTTAGGGCCGATACATGGACATTGTTAGGACCGATATATGGACATTGTTAGGACCGATATATGGACATTGTTAGGGCCGATACATAGATATTGTTAGGGCCGATACATGGACATTTTTAGGACCGATACATGTACATTGTTAGGGCCGATATATGGACATTGTTAGAACCGATACATGGACATTGTTAGGGCCGATATATGGACATTGTTAGAACCGATACATGGACATGGTTAGGGCCGATACATGGATATTGTTAGGGCCGATACATGGACATTGTTAGGGCCGATACATGGACATTGTTAGAACCGATACATGGACATTGTTAGGGCCGATACATGGACATTGTTAGGACCGATACATGGACATTGTTAGGGCCGATACATGGACATTGTTAGAACCGATACATGGACATTGTTAGGACCGATATATGGACATTGTTAGAACCGATACATGGACATTGTTAGGACCGATACATGGACATTGTTAGAACCGATACATGGACATTGTTAGAACCGATACATGGACATTGTTAGGACCGATACATGGACATTGTTAGAACCGATACATGGACATTGTTAGGGCCGATACATGGACATTGTTAGGACCGATACATGGACATTGTTAGGACCGATACATGGACATTGTTAGGGCCGATACATGGACATTGTTAGGCCGATACATGGACATTGTTAGGACCGATACATGGACATTGTTAGGCCGATACATGGACATTGTTAGAACCGATACATGGACATTGTTAGGGCCGATACATGGACATTGTTAGAACCGATACATGGACATTGTTAGGGCCGATACATGGACATTGTTAGAACCGATACATGGATATTGTTAGGGCCGATACATGGACATTGTTAGGACCGATACATGGACATTGTTAGAACCGATACATGGACATTGTTAGGGCCGATACATGGACATTGTTAGGACCGATACATGGACATTGTTAGGACCGATACATGGACATTGTTAGAACCGATACATGGACATTGTTAGAACCGATACATGGACATTGTTAGGACCGATACATGGACATTGTTAGGACCGATACATGGACATTGTTAAGGCCGATACATGGACATTGTTAGGACCGATACATGGACATTGTTAGGACCGATATATGGACATTGTTAGAACCGATACATGGACATTGTTAGGACCGATACATGGACATTGTTAGAACCGATACATGGACATTGTTAGGACCGATACATGGACATTGTTAGAACCGATACATGGATATTGTTAGGGCCGATACATGGACATTGTTAGGACCGATATATGGACATTGTTAGGACCGATATATGGACATTGTTAGGGCCGATACATAGATATTGTTAGGGCCGATACATGGACATTGTTAGGACCGATACATGTACATTGTTAGGGCCGATATATGGACATTGTTAGAACCGATACATGGACATTGTTAGGGCCGATATATGGACATTGTTAGAACCGATACATGGACATTGTTAGGGCCGATACATGGATATTGTTAGGGCTGATTCATGGACATTGTTAGAGCCGATACATGTACAGTGTTAGGGCCGATACATGTACAGTGTTAGGACCGATACATGGACATTGTTAGGGCCGATACATGGACATTGTTAGGGCCGATACATGGACATTGTTAGAACCGATACATGGACATTGTTAGGGCCGATACATGGACATTGTTAGAGCCGATACATGGACATTGGTAGAACCGATATATGGACATTGTTAGAACCGATATATGGACATTGTTAGAACCGATATATGGACATTGTTAGAACCGATACATGGACATTGTTAGAGCCGATACATGGACATTGGTAGAACCGATATATGGACATTGTTAGAACCGATATATGGACATTGTTAGAACCGATATATGGACATTGTTAGGGCCGATACATGGACATTGTTAGGGCCGATACATGGACATTGTTAGGACCGATACATGGACATTGTTAGGGCCGATACATGGACATTGTTAGAACCGATATATGGACATTGTTAGAACCGATACATGGACATTGTTAGAACCGATACATGGACATGGTTAGGACCGATACATGGACATTGTTAGGGCCGATTCATGGACATTGTTAGAGCCGATACATGGACATTGTTAGGACCGATACATGGACATTGTTAGAGCCGATACATGGACATTGTTAGAACCGATACATGGACATGGTTAGGGCCGATACATGGACATTGTTAGGGCCTATACATGGACATTGTTAGGGCCGATACATGGACATTGTTAGGGCCGATACATGGACATTGTTAGGGCCGATACATGGACATTGTTAGAACCGATACATGGACATTGTTAAACAGATACATGGACATGGTTAGGACCGATACATGGACATTGTTAGAACCGATATATTGACATTTTTTGAACCGATACATGGACATTGTTATGACCGATACATGGACATTGTTAAGGCCGATACATGGACATTGTTAGAGCCGATACATGGACATTGTTAGGGCCGATACATGGACATTGTTAGGACCGATACATGGACATTGTTAGAACCGATACATGGACATTGTTAGAACCGATACATGGACATTGTTAGAACCGATACGTGGACATTGTTAGGGCCGATACATGGACATTGTTAGCACCGATACATGGACATTGTTAGAACCGATACATGGACATTGTTAGGGCCGATATATGGACATTGTTAGAACCGATATATGGAAATTGTTAGAACCGATACATGGACATTGTTAGCGCTGATACATGGACATTGTTAGAACCGATATATGGACATTGTTAAGGCCGATACATGGAGTTAAGAAGACTACGCAAAATGATTTTGCATATTGTGAACTAGGACGTACATACAAAACTATACAAATGTTTCACATTAAAAATAGTGGTTACGAATTTTGCAACTAAGGGACAATACATATGTATTTATAGTATATCAATTACTGAGAAATGATATGGAGTCATATCCGAATAAAAGTAATTGGTGTACGCTTTTGAAATATTTACTATGTTCACTTCGGGTTTTGTGGATGTTTGAAATGCTGTTATGTAAAACAAAGATTAAATGACCAATGTATACAGAACTGGAATGCAAGATTGAATAATTCTATAGTAGAGCATTGTTTTATAGGAATATAGCATGTCTTAGATTTCAACCATATCTACAGTGTTTTACTGTTAATCAATTGTGTCAGTCATTATCCCGTTTAAGAGTGTCATCAAGGCATGTAAGGAGACATGCATCTGAAAGAAAATGTTTAACTTGTAACATAATTGAAGATGAGTACCATTGTTATCAGTGAGTGTAAAATATATGCTAATAAGTAATATTAGAAACTTGTATATATCTAGAAAATACTAGATCAGACCGAATATGTTTTTAATTATCTGAACTCTTGAACTAAATATGAAATTTACGTATATATATTTATAATGCATTCATAATTAGAAATACATGTACAGTCATGTATAGCAATTAGTTGAATTACAATTCTGCCTTTGGTTTGCTTTTAAATGATGCTATATGCTATATGTATTTAATATGTTATATAGTGAGATCATACGGCGGTCCCCAGACCGGACATGTGGGTTTTCTCCGGGGACTCCGGTTTCCTCCCACACGAATGATCACATTTACGCTTTCATGCGCGCCAACGAGAGTGATTAATATCAGTTGTTAAAACTTGCTTCGCAATCGTTGTAAATTAAATATAAAGTTTGTTATATAGGTATGTAATATATATGGCAATGTTGTATGTGTATACTTGTGATCCACTGGCAGAATCTTGTTAGCTTTGTCTATTGTCTACTGTATATGCCTATGTGTGTGTGTGTGTGTATATATATATATGTATTTGTATCTATTTGTAGCCTATGTGATGACACTCTTATATCTTCTCTCTCCCTCGTGGCGATGGATTCCATCGGGAATGAGGTCTCGAGAGTGATTAAATATAAGTTGAAAGAACTTGTTTCGCAATCGAGCTAAAATAAATTTGTATAAACTAAACTATATATATATATACACAATATATATTGCATTGCATTTCCTTCGATGAGGGTATTATTCCTGATTGTATACAATTTCGTATAATGGTTTCCAACTAATGATATGCAGATGACGTGTGCACTCGATATTACGGGCATGCGCATTCGCAGTGTTAGGCAGCGTTCGTCGCTAGAAAAGGCGTGTCTTACAGTTTACGCTGTTCCAAGGATGATCTAATTATCAGTTCCCCGCCACACGGTAGGTCGCAAAGTTGGACTAAAAACCTTTTTAATTGGAAAGTGTGATATTGTTTTCTTTATCTCATTGAAAAGAATAATTAATGTAAAATATAAGTAATGAATCGCGAGTTAATAGTTTCCATTGGGGTATGAACTACTTTGGGTATGTTTAATGTTTCCGTGGATGTATTCGGCCTCCACGTATTTTAAGCACACTCAATGTAATTTATACCTCAATGGAAATTATTAACTCGCGATTCATTCCTTAAATGGATATGTCTATGGGTATGTCTATTGATGTCCATGGTCGCTTAGCTCAACTAGACATATTACGCGGTTTAATCGTCGTAACTGGTGTGATTATAGGCAGAAGATGCTGAAAATAGATCCTCGTAATATGCTCTCAATCTTAATTATCTGTCACAATTCAAACTTAGTTACGCCCATGTCGTTTGTCATTGTTCTCTGGTGCAATTCTCTGGTGCAATATTTCCACTATTAACAATCGGCAGTCTCCGCCTATAAGTATACCTTTGGACGTGCTCTAAATATAGGATCTTACAAGAGTGGTGATATCATACCATATTTTATGAAACGAGTTTTGCATTAAATGCTATTAAGCGAGCCTTTTGGTGTACCCTAACCCACGTGCACGTTATGTGAAGCATTTTACCCCTAGTGTATCCGAGGTACATACCCCAATATATACAAAACCTAATTTAGTGGTGTTTGAAAGGCGAACAGACCCAGATGTTAAAACCCTATTCACTAATCTGAAACAAGGTGCGTCGGAAGCCAGCTTCTGGACATGAGCAGTTAGTAAACTTATTTTTATAATACGTGTTGCTATATGATAATATTATTTTACAATCGATAAAATCGACCGTATTATATATAAATGTACGTTATATAAACGGGTATCCGGTACATGTTACCCACCCTGCGTACGCCGTACAGTGCGTAAGAACCCATAGTAGATCTACATTGCCATCACTTGCAGTGTAGCGTATAAATTCCACAAGTAGAAAATAAAAAATCCGCCTGTCTGGCTAAAATATTGGGGCCGTGGTCGCGGCCCCTATGGCCTCTGTGGCCCTTGTGGCCCATGCTCCGACGCATATGCAAACTCAGTCTCAAACCTCTGATTGGTTGAGACAAGAGTTAATCTCAGACCAATTTCCTGAGCTCGAGTTTGAGATCTGAGAAATGTTATAATTATGATCTCGGGTCCAGTCCACCTGTTACGCGGACAGACAGTGTATATGTGTGAATTTGTTTTGTGCTGCTTAAAGTCACACTGACAGCTTATATCAAGTTCGACTCTCAAGCTGGTATTGGTGGAGGAAGCCCCGGGTGGTGCCCCTCTTAGCAGTAGTTCAGTAACGGAAGGACACTCGCAGACAGAGAGACTGGTCGAACTTATTCTTCTGGTCAAATATTACAACAACCTTAGTTTATACACATTTAGTTTAGCTCGATTGCGAAACAAATTACTACAACTTATATTAATTACTCTCGAGACCTCGGAATCCATCGCAACGAGGGAGAGAGAAGAGGCAATTTGGAATTTAAATTCCTTGCCTAAAGGCATATTCGTACGGTTACAGCTGGGCTCGAACTAGGGGGCCGTTCGCACCTGAAACGAGCGCGATACCACGGCGCTATCACGACTTCCACAAACTACAACAATCTTGAATGTTTAGACTCCGCTATATGACATCATCAAACGTCGATATATAATAAATATTAATATACTGAAAGATCAATTGTTTACATGTGATTCTTGTACACAAATAAAATAAATGCATTGAAAAGTTATGTATAATAGATATAGTATAATTGTTTGTTCGAATTACATTTCCCAGAATGGACATTGAAAGTAATACTATCACGAGTGGTGTGTGTTTTACGTTTATTTATCGTCGCTACCGGTTGCCCATATGAGCGACGCCTCCTGAAGAGATTAGTAATTTTAGATTTGTGGAGGATAGTACAATGATACAGACAGAGACCCATTCCAGAGTCTCCTCTGGTTCGTTTACGTGCACAGTGTACATAACGGACACTAGACCTCGGTTTAATGTCCCGTCTGAAAGACTGTTAATTGTATTAGGGTCAGACGGGGGATCCAACCTGCGATCACTGGATTACCAGTCCAGCGTGCTACCACTGGACTACAGATCCGTCTGTCACGAGTGGTGCTAGATACAAGTGGTGTTAGCTTTTTTAATTTATATGAGTGAAATATCACTTAGTCGTTCGTTTAACACTTAACCTACCGAATACATTGGATGTAATGTGCAAGCAACATAGATCCAGATCAGCCGCGCAGTCAAGTGCTTTAGCTCCACTATCCGAAAAGCAAACAGTATAGAGCCTGATCAGACGGCACGTTCTGTGCTGTGTCGTCTGATCTGGCTCTAAGCTGTTTGCAGTGGTCATTGACATGTTACGGGTTAAACAAAATACATTTTCATTTACAGAACAGAACAGAACAGAAATTGTATTAAGACTTGTACATGGTACATCGTCAAATACATATATACAAATATATATGATGCAAATATATACAACACTTTTATCGTGGTCATGTGGCATATATAATCTGATAATAATAAGAAAATGCATCTAATTATGAGGATAAACAATAATTAGTGCTGATATTGGATTGATGTCATATTATTTAAAGCGACACTACATTAGTGAAAATGCAAATTTCTGCAGAATGTATTTTCCTATTATATGGTATAATTTGTTCCCAAATATTTGCCTCAAATACTGAGTATTTCAACTAATAAGCAAACGTCGTATACGCGGTTTGTTGACATAACAAAATAATGTAAATAGGGTCGACATGCATGCGTAATACAACTCGTGTATCCTGAATAACACGATTAATGGTACATATTTACCGTTATATCTCACAGTTGTGCCTATGCATATTTATTTGTAGACTTAGATAAATTATCTTTAAACGACATTATCTTGCGTTTAGTATTGACTCTGATGGCAAACTAACGTTTGCGTGGATAATCATTATATGAAATCCTACTTTCAATTTTGAAAGTTTGTAGATCACAAAAACACTGTTTATTGATTCAATGTTAGTGTTCGAATGTATTCCGACGAATGTGTAGTAGCAACGCATTTATACGTGAAAAAATGCATTTTATTTGCTTTTTTCGATGTAATGTCGCTTTAAGAGTGTTATTATAATGTCAACTGCTTTATTATAAAATCATTATTAAATTGTAGCAGCCGGCAGCCAACGGCGTCAAGCAATGGGGAATAAAGTGTGTTATTGTAATGGTATACGAACTAGTGTAATTATTGATACGTTTCTACATTTCTCTGGAAAATATAATTGAAATAGAAATAATCACACTCTTACCTAATATAATTTAATATACTATTGTAATTTCACGTTGTCAATTCTTTCTGTTCACATTGTTCACACAATCTATATCGTTTAATATCATATTGATTTCATTTCTATAATATTGTTCTACATCGAAACGTTTTGTGTTCATTTGCTAAGGGCTGTTCCAAAAGTACGCGGAAGAGTGTAACTCTATGGTCAGATATAAGTGTAGGGGTTTGGAATTTATGGATTGTGGCTGTCCGATTAGCGCAGTGGTTGAGTGGTTCGCGCGCTCGCTTCTCAGCAATTGTTCGATCCTCGGATCGGGAAGTATTTGAGATGGTACGATGGTCGCCAGATCGGACAGGTGGGTTTTCTCCGGGTACTCCTGTTTCCTCCCACACGAATAACAACATTTACGCCTTCATCCGCGCCAACAAGAGTGATTAATATTTAATATAAGTTGTTTAAACTTGCTTCACAATCCTTATCAAATAAATAGAGTTTATACTTTATGGATGAAGCATTATCAATGGAATGGACTAGATTACTGTATACGTCGACATAGATTACTGTATACGTCGACATAGATTACTGTATACGTCGACATAGATTACTGTATACGTCGACATAGATTACAGTATACGTCGACATAGATTACTGTATACGTCGACATAGATTACTGTATACGTCGACATAGATTACTGTATACGTCGACATAGATTACTGTATACGTCGACATAGATTACTGTATACGTCGACATAGATTACTGTATACGTCGACATAAATCACTGTATACGTCGACATAGATTACTGTATACGTCGACATAGATTACTGTATACGTCGACATAGATTACTGTATACGTCGACATAGATCACTGTATGCGTCGACATAGATTACTGTATACGTCGACATAGATTACTGTATACGTCGACATAAATTACTGTATACGTCGACATTTGAACTGTGTATTTCACTAAACGGTATATGTAGATCATTCATTATAAGGCACTATAATAAAACATTTACCTGCGCAGCCCGTGACCATGAATCTGCCCATGCACCTGTCCCTGACCATGCCATTGCCCGGCCCGTCCCATGTCCCTGCCCCTGACAATGTAACTACCCATGCTGCCGCCGCCCCGTCCCATGCCCCTGACCATGACACTGCCCATGCAACTGTCCCTGACCATGTCATTACCCCGGCTCCGTCCCCTGCCCCTGACCATGTCTCTGACCATACACCTGCCCCTGACCATGTCTCTGACCATGTCATTACCCTGGCTCCGTCCCCTGCCCCTAATCATACCTCTGACCATGTCCTTGCCCCTGACAATGTAACTACCCCTGTTGCCGCGGTTCCGTCCCCTGGCCATGCCTCTGACCATGTCCCTATCCTGTTGTGTGATCAATAATTCATACTGTATTATTATCTGTGAACATTTTGTATTCTCCCCATAATGTAATTGTCCCCCTTGACTAACGTTACATCATCAAAATGTAATCGAAATGAACCTTAGGAGCTTATAAATCATATACAAAATCATTTAAAAACCATTGATCCCTTGGCCTTAGTCCCAAATTCCAATAAGCGGACGTTTATCTGTCAAAACGATTAATGGATTAACGGAATGAATCAATGGGGAAGATATTATTTGAACATAGTCGAGGCCAATGACAGGTAGGGGAGCATGGTTATCTCCCCATATTTTTGAAAATTCTCACTTCATTTCATGCGCATGCTTAACGCCCTTATAAACCGGAAATCGTTCAAATAGATAGGCCTACTTCTCTTCCTGCGTTTCAAGTGTGATATAAAGTTATGTTGTATGGTGGTGATAATCTAAGTGAAAGAGATAAACGAGGTATGATAGGTGATGCAGTTCACCAGTTTATTACAGCAACAAGGAGATTTGATAACGGATAATGTAATGCGTGGATCTTCCTCTTCCAGCTTCGTCTAAACGATTCCCACCTCGTTATCTCTCCCCCACCATCTCCCTCCCTCTCTCTCTTCTCTCTCTCTCTCCTTCCTTCCTTCTCTCTATCTCTCCCTCCCCTCCCTCTCTCACTCTCTCTCTCTTCTCCTCTCTCCTCCCTCCCTCCCTCTCTCTCTTCTCCCTCCCTCCCCCTCCCTCCCCTCTCTCTCTTCTCTCTCCCTCTCTATCTCCCCTCTCTCCCTCCCTCTCCCTCCCTCTCTTCTCCTCTCTCTCTCTTCTCTCTCCTTCTCTCTCTCTTCTCTCTCTCTCCCTCTGCTCGTCCCCACTCTCGCCTCATCATTTCCTAAATTGACTGCAATCTGACTGGTAAGCCAGTCTGATTGATTACTTCATCATCATCTCCATATTATGTTTACTTATACTTATATCATTACAGTTGCATAAAACGTGTCACGTTCATAAATGTTTTATACACTCTGCCATAGTTTATGAACATTATGTTTGTCATGGAGAAAATCTAAATAAGCTACTAGCCTCCGATTTAATCCAACTGTTCTTGTATATTAAAGCAGCATTACATCGTAATAAAGGATGTTTTGGGTAAAATGTAAATACTAATGTGTGTGTGTTTACAAAAATCGAAATAGTCGCTCAGAAACGATAAAATTCCAATAAATGTAAACGCGAATTTGTTTATCAACACACTCACAGCGCGCATGCGTGAAACAACAGATGATGTAGAAAACAACGTATATATGTTGAACATGAAAGACTATCGATCTATCTTCCTCTAATGTCGAACCCCTCGCGGGGATGTAGACATGTCCCTAAAAGACTTAGCTAACAGAGGTATGAATCAACATATCAAGTAATTTAATTAAAAAAGACAACGTGGGACAAATGGGGACGAGGCATTCCGAATGTAAACAAGTGCGGACGATGCGTTCCGGTTGTAAACAAGTGCGTGGCCGATCGACTCGGAAAGTCCTACTTTCAGTTTCGAGTTTGTTTTATCGCAAAAAAACACTGTTTACCAAATGAACATAAGCATGCAAAGTATAATGTTAGAATGTGTAGCAGCATTGCTACCCATACGTAAAATTGAATTTTTCAAATATCTTTTATTTCATACGATGTAGTGCTGCTTTAAACTAAGTGTGATATAAAGTCTTACATGTATTTAATCTGTTCCGCCTTTTATGAGTCGTTCATTTCCATAGTGATGACATACTGTTTCGAAATTAATAATTGTTGGCAGGGTATCCTCAGGCAACCGGGTATATTTGTAAACTTTGTATGTAACCGCCAATCATGTTTCTTGGCGATGGACATGTACATGTTTATGCCAATAAAAACTTTGACTTAGTCTAAACATATTTATTTTCTGTCAATATATGATTATTTACAACAACTGATATAAGGAATTGGACAGAAAGCTGTATCGCTCATGATTGTCCTCTCCTTAACTTTGACTTGACTTGACTTGTAAATTTAAACGTCACTTCCTGTAAATCTGGCAGTTTTGACTGACTTTTACATGTATAATATTAAATAGGGGGTGACAGATAGATAGAACGAATTATGACACCGAGTATGCCTTTCCTGTAGACGTTTTAACATATTTTCAGAAATCCCGGATACATGGGCCAGGTGCGATTAAGCTATAAAATGCTATTCCAGAATAACAAAGTCATTTTGACAGAATTACGACTAAATTGAGCGTTGTGTCTGGTTTATGTGCAACTCTCTTCTCGCAGGAGGAAATAAAAGTGCAGCACGCATAACCCAGAAAATCATAATAACGCAACTGTAGTTAGATTTGTTACATGTTTAACAAAGCAATTTATATGTATTACTGTTTTCCTGCTCGATTTACACACAACCGTGGTATATACGCTCACTAATACGTGACTAGCACGACCACAGACGGATCTGTAGTCCAGTGGTAACACGCTGGACTGGTAATCCAGGGATCGCAGGTTCGATCCCCCGTCTGACCCTAATAAAATTAACAGTCTTTCAGATGGGACTTTAAACCGAGGTCTCGTGTCGGTGCTTTACACCGTGCACGTAAAAGAACCAGAGGAGACTCTGGAATGGGTCTCTGTCTGTATCATTGCACTATCCTCCAAAATCTAAAATAACTAATATCTTCAGGAGGCGTCGCTCATATGGGTAACCGGTAGCGACGATAAATAAACGTAAAAAAACTAGCAAGATAATAATTGGTTTTGGAAAATATCGTTTACCGGTGTCATGTGAATTTCATGCCGTAGCAAGAAACTGTAAGCAATAGGTTAAAGACAACGAAATTCCAATATTGACTAGACTATTTCAAAGACAATACCTCAGAACTCAGAATAATGTCAAATGAACGCGTCCACCTCGATATGTTTCAACATTATTCTTGCGCATGCGTCCACCTCGATATGTTTCAACATTATTCTTGCGCATGCGTCCACCTCGATATGTTTCAACATTATTCTTGCGCATGCGTCCACCTCGATATGTTTCAACATTATTCTTGCGCATGCGTCCACCTCGATATGTTTCAACATTATTCTTGCGCATGCGTCCACCTCAATATGTTTCAACATTATTCTTGCGCATGCGACCACCTCGATATGTTTCAACATTTATTCTTGCGCTTACTGTGCTATATATATATTCTGCACAGATACATGTATATTCTCACGGTATGGTCACGGGTTCGAGCCCCGCTAAGACCGTGTCTCATTTATATGAAAAAGTTGGCAGTTTCTTACGGAGGTTGGTGCACCAAGTACTGGTTAACCGCTGGAGCCTGCACAGAAAAGGTGTTGTTAGGTAAACTGCCCGTCGCTCAAATGGGAAACCGGTAGCGACGTTAAATAAACTTAAATTAAAAAAAAAATATTCTCAAATATGCAAGTACTTGACACAATAGTTTAATGTAACGGTCATTCATACCTCGAGAGTCACAAGTTACACAATCTGCTTGTGTATTTATCTTTTAATGTGTGTTCGCCGTTGTATATTTGTAAAGTAGGGTGTCCTACAATACGCAAAACACATACTAAAACAAAAGCAATGCTCTTTAAAACATACAGACAAATTACCCCCCCCCCCAGCAAATATCAAAGGAACTAAATATATTACTGAATATATGACTGAATATTCCTAAACTAAGGACAACAGCTGATGGTACTGATTTAATTGAAATGAACAAATGTTAAACGGGAATTTATCTAATCATTTAATTTAACTAGAGATTGGAGCAAAGAAACCCTGCAGCGTTTGTCGGCGGTACTGTAAATGTTAGTAAAGGAAGATCGTTTGATCTAATTTACTCAGCATGACAACTTGATTGTTCCACCCATCTTCAGCTCACGTCAGATATTATCTTCGTATCCCCGATGAATAGTAAACGTTTCTCCATACTGTTATATGTGTTGTGTTAAAGCAGCCCTATATCGTATGAAATAAAATATATTTGAAAAATTCAAATTATACGTATGGGTAACAATGCTGCTACACATTCCTACATTGTAATTTGTATAATTATGTTCAATTAATAAACAGACGGATCTGTAGTCAGTGATAACACGCTGGACTGGTAATCCAGGGATCGCAGGTTCGATCCCCCGTCTGACCCTAATAAAATTAACAGTCTTTCAGATGGGACGCTAAACCGAGGTCTCGTGTCGGTGCTTTACACCGTGCACGTAAAAGAACCAGAGGAGATTCTGGAATTGGTCTCTGTCTGTATCATTGCACTATCCTCCAAAATCTAAAATAACTAATCTCTTCAGGAGGCGTCGCTCATATGGGCAACCGGTAGCGACGATAAATAAACGTAAAACACACACACTCAATTAATAAACAGTGTTTTTTGCGATAAAACAAACTCGAAACCGAAAGTAGGACTTTCCCAGTCGGTCGGTCACGCACTTGTTTACAATCAAAACGCATCATTCGCACTTGTTTACATTCGGAATGCATCCCACGTTGTATTTTTAATTGAATTACTTGACATGTCGATTCATACCTCTGTTATCTAAGTCTTTTAGGGACATGTCTACATCCTCGCGAGGAGTTCGACATTAGAGGAAGATATATAGATAGTCTTTCATGTTCAAAATATGTTGACATTCCAACGTGCTTTTCTACATCCGCTGTTGTTTCACGCATGCGCGCTGTGCGTGTTTTTATTTCGTTTGTTGATAAAACAAATTCGCGTATACGACGGTGTATATTTATTGGATGTTTATCGTTTCTGAGCGACTATTTCGATTTTTGTAAACACATAGTGCTGCTTTAAACGATTAGCCAACAATCGAATATTAGTAATTGGTGCATTATATCTTACTATAGATATGTGGTTGCTAGACAAATGTGTTTCACAATAGACTGTGTTCATAATATGTTCACATTGTATTATTTGCAATTATAGTACTAGGTTGAATACAACAACATTATAGATTCGCGTAACAACTGTGACATTCTTCCCTGATTAAAAAAATTATTGTCTCCTGACATTTAGATTGAATATACCAATTATCTTTTATTTCCCCCTGAATTGAAGGGCATAATAGAATTTCAAACATAATGTACATATATTATATGCAAATAATAGTATATAAAAAAGAACTACCAATGAAATGTAATGCACAAATTACACATAATTTTATTAGTTTATACAAATTTATTTGAGCTCGATTGAGAAACAAGTTCTCACAACGCAATCACTCTCGAGACCTCATTCCTGATGGAATCCATCGCCACGAGGGAGAGAGAAGAGGCAACGTGGACTTTAAATACCTTGCCTAAGAGCACAATCGTAACGGCTCCAGCGGTGCTCGAACTCCGGACCTTTCGCACATGAAGCGAACGCGCATCCACTGCGCTATCACGACTTCCATAATGTTATATTACACAGTGAACGGTTTGTTGTTGTTTTCTTTTGGGGGAGGGAGGTTAACAACACCGTAGGTCATTTATGTATGTAGATCTCGGATGGCTATCCGAGTAGTACAGCAAAAAAGGGACGGGCGCACGGGGGTATAACCACCGACCTACCGTATGTCACCTGGATAGCTAGCTTCCTCACTTGAAGGAATTCGACACACCCGATGAGAGCAGCATCTAATAGGCAGGAACGTTGTTCATTTGATACACTGTGCTGATATAGGTCACTTATCGAAACGAATGATAAAGTGTAACATGAAGACAGAATAGTTTCTATGACAACGATCAAATACCAGGAATGCGTATGAGTACGGTTAATGGTATTGCGAATATATGTGGCACGTAATAATAAATTCATAACTGCTTACAGAACAGTTTAAACTTTATTTATTTTACAACGATTGCGAACAAAGTTCTAACAACTTATATTAATCACTCTCGTTGGCGCGGATGAAAGCGTATATGTGGTCATTCGTGTGGGAGGAAATCGGAGTACCCGGAGAAAACCCACATGTCCGATCTGGCGACCACAGTAACATCTCACATACTTCCCGGTCCGAGGATCGAACCCGGGTTGCATTGGTGAGAAGCGTGCGCGCTAACCACTGCGCTAATCGGACTTACTATAGCGAACACGGCTAACCGATGTTCAACAATTCTTTGTTCATAAGTGTGCTCATTCATGCTGGTATATAATATTTGTTGTAGCATTTTAAAGAAACTGCTAGTCCGCCTCCGTGGTCGAGTGGTTAAGGTCGCTGACGTGTATACCACTGTAACCTATCATCACTGATGGTCACGGGTTCGAGCCCCGCTCAGGCCGTGTTTCATTTATATAAAGGTGTTGTTAGGTAAACTGCCCGCCGGCGATATAGCCCAAAATGATGCTGATGCAGGCGTAAAACCCGAACTATAACATAATATAAAGAAACTGCTGATCAGTCGCATGTATATACGGTCTGTCTTTATGATTATGTGTTGATTACATTACATAGATTCTCAACAACTCCATAAAACAGAACGTATAGTCAAACGTGTCTTAAGCAGCCAGCCAAGTACTCAATTCTTCAACCTCCTTCCTGGGCAGAAACCAGTACTCAATTCTTCAACCTCCTTCCTGGGCAGAAACCAGTACACAATTCTTCAACCTCCTTCCTGGGCAGAAACCAGTACTCAATTATTCAACCTCCTTCCTGGGCAGAAACCAGTACTCAATTCTTCAACCTCCTTCCTGGGCAGAAACCAGTACTCAATTCTTCAACCTCCTTCCTGGGCAGAAACCAGTACTCAATTCTTCAACCTCCTTCCTGGGCAGAAACCAGTACTCAATTCTTCAACCTCCTTCCTGAGCAGAAACCAGTACTCAATTATTCAACCTCCTCCCGGGGCAGAAACCAGTACTCAATTCTTCAACCTCCTTCCTGGGCAGAAACCAGTACTCAATTCTTCAACCTCCTTCCTGGGCAGAAACCAGTACTCAATTCTTCAACCTCCTTCCTGGGCAGAAACCAGTACTCAATTCGTCAACCTCCTTCCTGAGCAGAAACCAGTACTCAATTATTCTTACCTCCTTCCTGGGCAGAAACCAGTACACAATTCTTCAACCTCCTTCCTGGGCAGAAACCAGTACTCAATTCTTCAACCTTCGCAAGTGACTGACAACTTCATATAATCATTAATCACTTGTCTCTGACAGGAAGCGGAACACGCGGCCCTGGTGATAGCTGTGAAAGGCGAGTTCTAACAACAGCATGCTAGGACAATATGCCAAGGCGGCTCTTACATACGTGACTATGTTACAATAAACGACAATCTAGCAAATTCCAATGTACAATTATATCAACATAAAAGTGATAACTTATTAGTATTAAATTGGATATATTAGATTGATATGTATTATGGCGATGAACATACTATACATCCGCTATGTCAAAGTCGGTTATGTCGAATTCTCCGGTTATCTCGATGTCGGATATTAGTCCTGTTTCATACACTATCATTTATACATATAACTGGCTCCGTTTACATCGAATTTCGTTACCTCAAACTTCGGTTATGTCGAAGTATTATGTTCGATCCGACGGAATTGGACATAACGGATGTAGACTGTATATATAGTGTGTGTATGCCATATAGAATATCTTGAATCTTGTTGAACATTTTACGTGAGCATAACAGTATGTTCATTTAGCACCACAACGAGACCAGGCATGCAACAATATACCTCCCTGGTTCATTTTTAAACATTGAGATTTTCATCTCTTTCTCGTTCAAGAAATATAGCTGTTTATGTAATTATAAACATGATCACTACCACAGACGCTTGGGGTCTTGACAACTGTTTGCGGGTTCAAAACCACAAAACAACCGTTTTGGGGTTTTTAAGAACACCGTGATACACTATAGGCTTGACACTATACATAAACAATTGTTTACGCCATTCCAAGCCAGTTTTAAAATGACACACCGTCACTATATAGCCTTGATGGTGACTGGGCGTCATTTTTAACCTTGCTTGGATATCATAGTGGTCATAAACACAAATATAATGTTTGTTTTTGTGTTGTGGTTTTGAACCCAACCCGCACACATTTGTTATATGTTATATTTATGTTATATTTCGGGTTTTACGCCTGGGATCTGTACGTATTTGTTACAACTTCAAACAACCCGGATGTCATGCAAGTGAACGTGTATTTAGTGCACATATCATATTATGTCATTTCACACTGGCAACATATAGAAATCAGTTTTATATACTTGATATCCAACTGTTCTTCTACACATTTCCTCCTCAGACTGTACATCAGCTCAGCTCATTGCATATATTGAACAAATATAAAGGATTCCCATATAAGTTATAGGCAAAGCTAGGGGCCGAACAGTATTTGGCGTCAAACCACTTGCCCCCTCACCACTGCATATTAGAATCCAACTGAGGGTGTCAAATTCTTTCATGTGAGGAAGCTATCCAGTTGGCTTGCGAATAGTTGATGGGTCTACCCGGATGGCCGTCAGAGCTGAAATACTGCTCGGAGGGGCATCCGAGGTATTCACCAATAACAGTCGGAGAGCCGCAATATGTTATGTTATATTTCGGGTTTTACGCCTGCATCAGCACCATTTCGGGCTATATCGCCGGCGGGCAGTTTACCTAACAACACCTTTCCTGGGCAGGCTCCAGCGGTTAACCAGTACTTGGGTGCACCAACCTCCGTAAGAAACTGCCAACTTTTTCATATAAACGAGACACGGCCTGAGCGGGGCTCGAACCCGCGACCATCAGTGATGATAGGTTACAGTGGTATACAAGTCAGCGACCTTAACCACTCGACCACGGAGGCGGACTGCACATATCTGTCCAGACCCCAAGCGCCTGTGCTCACAACCGTTGAGATCGCTAGTTATATTGTATAGGATTCTGACAACTGCTATCCACAACTCCAATGGTGCACATGTTCATACGTTGATATTATTCTACCAGACAAGACAGAAAACACAAAGAGCAAACAACGTAGATCTACATGTCTGTAAAAACCTGGCTCCGAGGTTATAAAACTGTTCTCAAATCTCAGTCTCAAACGTCTGATTGGTTCAGCTGACAGTAACACTCAGAATCAACCAATCAGATCATTTGAGCTTGAGATCTGAGAAAAGTTTTATAACTTCGAGGCATGGTCTGCAGTACAAATAGTATTGAACACTATTTGCATGCTTCTATTTGAAGTGTAAAATATTCCAAAATGACGGCGGAATAGAAAATAGAAAAATATTGTTACATGTGTACGTTTTCAAAATTCATCAAAAAATAAAAATATTGACACATATACATGTAAGTATTCGTCAAACATTGAAGCGAAGTCAGTATGGACTGGAAAATGGACACAATGCAGGTGTTCAGCTACCTTTTAACGCTCATAGGTCTATTCCATAAAGGACGCCGCACTCTCTCGCACTCACGTGCGGTGCAAATAACTATAATACGGATAGTTTGGTTATACTTTAAAAACCTGTTTATTAGATTTTCAGTAGGAAATGTGGAGAGCGCCTGTCTGTGTATGAATGGCTCTGTGTGGTATATCCATACCATGTAATAATTAGCCACCGCTGTAACAAACATGTGTCTGTTCCGCAATGTCTAGTAAGGTACTGGAAATGAAATATTGTATGTTAAGCTGAAACTAGAACAAACAGTATATATACAATGTACACGGTAGAACATTGACCCAATCAACAGTTTAAACAAGAGTTCAAAGATGTAAGTATGTTATATGTATGTTCCATTAATGTCAAACACCTTGCGGGCACATAGACATGTTTTCGTGGACATAGTTAGGTGACCTAAGCGGTTAACAAGTATTAAGCTATGTGTGTGAGATGCCTTGCTCAATGACGCCACATACGTGCACTGACTTGAGTATCGAACACTGGACACTTCAATTCCAAATCCGACGCTCTACAATTGGACCACAGACGCCGCACACGATGGTTGCGATCGCTCACCAGTTTAGGATCGAGATTAGAGAAGAGCAAAAGGGAGCATCCGTGCCTAGTGGTTAAGGTCGTTGACTTGCAATCACTCGCACCTCGACAGTGCAGGTTCGGTTCGTACTGTTTCCATCGTGTGAGGAGGCTATCCAGCTGGCTTGCTGGAGGTCAGTTATTCCGGCTACCCGTGTGTTTTACGTTTATTTATCGTCGCTACCGGTTGACCATATGAGCGACGCCTCATGAAGAGATTAGTCATTTTAGATATTTAGAGGATAATGCAATGATACAGACAGAGATCCATTCCAGTCTCCTCTGGTTCTTTTACACGCACGGTGTAAAGAACAGACACGAGACATAGCTCGTAGGAGCATCTGGTGTCTTCCGCCACCAATAATAGTTGGAGAGTCGCTATGTCACCTAAGTTGGTTCGACTTTAAACACCAAAAACAAACAAACATAAAGAAAAACAAGAGCTAAACCAGGCTATAACATTTGTGATAAATCGGCCAGTTTTTACAAATTGGCACAGGTCAGGTGTCACTGCATGTTTTGTACACATGCTTCTACATTACATGACCATGGACTGGAAGTCGTGATAGCGCAGTGGATGCGCGTTCGCTTCAGGTCCGGAGTTCGAGCCCCGCTGGAGCCGTTACGATTGTGCCCTTAGGCAAGGCATTTAATTTCCACGTTGCCTCTTCTCTCTCCCTCGTGGCGATGGCATAGGAATGAGGTATCGAGAGTGATTAATATAAGTTGAAAGAACTTGTTTCGCAATCGAGCTAAAATAAATTTGTATAAACCATGGACTGGCATTCTTGGCTAATCATCATTCCAGGTACAAAGAACTACCTGTAGCTATATTCAGAAATCACTTTCTGTTGTTATATGTTGGGTCAACATTTGGCTTTATCTGTGAAATTTCACACTGTATGAAGCGATGGCCACTACTGGCGGCGACTATGGATTATGTACTAATTAGCGGTTACAGAGAACATGATATTTTCATATTGGTTGCTTTGGTAACCAGAATTATCCGCGGATTTCGATTACTTGCAAAATGTTGATATGGTATTTCTAATGGACCATTCCTTGAACTTTAACATGAATACATAAAGTACATTCTTGGCTATCCGATTAGCGGTGGTTAGCGCGCTCGCTTCTCACAAATGCAACCCGGGTTCGATCCTCAGACCGGGATGTGAGATGGTACGGTGGTCGCCAAATCGGACAGGTGGGTTTGCTCCGGGTATTCCAGTTTCCTCCCACACGAATGACCATATTTACGCTTTCATCCGCGCCAACGAGAGTGATTAATATAAGTTGTTAGGACGTGCTTGGCAATCGTTGTAAAATAAATAAAGTTTAAACTGAAAGTACATTCAGCTTTATTTATTTAAATAAATTGAACTTACAGCCTCCATACCAGCACCATCAAACCACTCTGAGGCGGGTATAATTATTAATAATGCAACAAAATATGAGCACACAATTTAATACGCATGTACTAAGTTCTCATTTCATAGAAAAAAGAAACTATTTAGTAATATAGTATATTAATAGAATTCAATAATAAATGTGAGTTAGGCACATTAAATAAGCTGCAATACTTAAAACAAAAACGACATTTGCTTTTTGAGTGACTTCCACACATTTGATCTGTATGTGACAGTACCGTAGCCAGAGGTAAATTTCAACAGAGGCAATCTAGGGGGTCCTGGAGCATGTTCCCTTTACACATGTTAGGGTATAGAAGCGATTCCCTGCGTTTTCTGGTTTTAGACGTATACTTATGTACTGACCTTTCAGCTCTCTAGCAGTCAACATTTTATACAGCAAAGAGATATTTTGTGCATTTCATTTTTTATTTGTTTGCTTTGCACATTTTAACCGAGGCAGCGGTTAACCGGTGTGCCGCAGTGTGGCTACGGGCCTGAGTGAGAACATAACAATAATTAAATGTATGCTCTCTGCAAACTTATTCTGCATGCTGCTTAGTTTATCGCAACATAGTTTAGTAATATTGTATTACATTATATACATGTAAACAGCAATGCAAGGATTGAAGCAAATAAAGTAGGGCGGGCACAAATTCTGACAACATTAGTAATCGGCACTCCTCCTGCAATGTTGCTGCATTCGTGTATCATGTTGGTCTTTTGTAATAAATATCAGTTTATAATATAAGAATAAACACATATAATATAAGAATAAACACATATAATATAAGAATAAACACATATAATATAAGAATAAACACATATAATATAAGAATAAACACATATAATATAAGAATAAACACATATAATATAAGAATAAACACATATAATATAAGAATAAACACATATAATATAAGAATAAACACATATAATATAAGAATAAACACATATAATATAAGAATAAACACATATAATATAAGAATAAACACATATAATATAAGAATAAACACATATAATATAAGAATAAACACATATAATATAAGAATAAACACATGCCGTTGCACTTTAAGCATAATATTAGTTACAATTATAACTAAAATAGATTACAATAATATCATAAAATAAAATAATACTTGCTTATTGGTGCAGTGACACACAATTAAATAACGATTAGAATCACGTGGAAGCTGATTATAACGTCTCCTAAATCAATTTAAATGTTGTATTGTACAGATGTGCCGCTGGAATGTCCCAATGTTCAATATTGGCCCCATTTTGAGGTTAGCAATAACGCAATGTATGGTTGTGACTAGCTGATGACATCATACGATACATGAAGAGAGATGCACTAGTACAAATATTGGTATGAACATGTATTAATTTTTATATATAGTCTACATCCGTTATGTCGAATTCCGTGGGACCGAACAAAGTACTTCGACATAACCGAATTCTGACTTAACGAAATTCGATATAAACGGAGCCAGTTATATGTACAATGATAGTGTCTGAAACAGGACTTTGATCCGACTTCGCGATAACCGGTGAATTCGATATAACCGACTTTGACATAACGGTTGTAGACTGTACATGTATAAATGTGGTGTATACACCTTGGTTAGCAAAGGAGCTCAGTGGCACAACTGCATTAAAATATGGCGGCTATTAAAACATCCTCCCTATCACAGAATAATCAATAACACATTATGTAAATTAATAACATTTAAAGACATATGAATTTACGCCAGACATAACAGAAGAAATAACAAATACAAAATATCTAAATACAATATACACATCAGCTAACTTGCAATAGCGTGCATGCTTTTATAACATAAGCAAGACATATTTTAATAATGTATAAATTATGGCAATGACATATTGGGCTTAGAGTGATAATTCTCTATCGTCATTTAAGTTATATAATTATGATATAAAACTAACTAAATAACAAGCGAACAAACTTTACCTATATTACATTTTCGGGCTGAGCCCATGATATGATGCACTGGTTAGACAACTGGTTCATTCGTATTGTTATTTCCTTACTGGGTTGGTTATTATTCCAATTGTACATCATCAAACACCAAATATTCCGTTATAGTTTTAGGTAGATTAATAGAACCAATGCCCTCAATACCTTGGCGTGTTGATCCGATGCGTTTTCTTACACTTCTCCTGCACAATGACTTTAATGAAGCCGGGCCCTGGGTTAAAGACAACAGGCAGTTTTTGGTGACTGTAAATAACATTGGAAGTCCTTCATGTTTCAGTTTCATGTTGATAAGAGTGTTTATAGCATGTTCACAATATACTCCAACGAGATACTTGATAACGTTTGCCTTCTGTTTGTGTACTGCATGCTCCAGGGCGTTACACGGTCTACACACGTCATTCAGCGTAGATCTGACGTCATAACAGCATCCAGCATTGGTCAACAGTTTTATGATTTCCACATTGCCAGAATCTACAGCAAACCATAGCGGTAGTGTCCCACCATCGTCTTCGACATCAGGATCTGCACCATGTTCCAATAGTATCTTAACCAGGTGGGGACAGTTGTTAAAAACTGCTTCATTCAATGCAGTCATGCCGTGTAACCCACGACTGTTCACGTTGCATTTACATTCCAATAGAAACAATGACGTTTTCCTGTGCTTGCTTTTTATTGCACTGATCAGAGGCGTCAGTCCGTCTCTGTTCTTTGCCTCAATGTCGAAAATACGGCGAACAAGTTCTTCACAGCACGGTACGCTACCGCTCGCGGCCGCAAGGTGAAGCAAAGAATTTCGGTTGTTTGGTTCTTTGTCAAGGTCAGCTTTCTGATCAATAAAGAAAGTTACGAGTGATACGTGTCCCTTTGATGCTGCAACAAAAATGGGTGTATTGCCCATGGCATCTTGAGCGTCGATGTAGCAGCCGACATGCAGCAACCGGCGACAACAATGTAAATTTCCACGCTCAGCTGCGAGGTGAAGGGCTGTTCGTTTGTTGTAAGCAGCCATGTTAACATTACATTTATTTTCAACGAGTAAATCAATGACTTCCACATGTCCATTCATGGCCGCCATCATAAGCGGTGTGAATCTTCGTACTTCTTGTGCGTCGATCTCAGAACCAGCAGCCAAAAGCAGACGACAACATTCAAGGTCGCCATGCTGTGCAGCAAAATGTAAGGCGGTGCAGCCGCTATGACTTGTACGATTAACTTCGCACCCTTTTGCAAGGTACAGCTTTAATAATTCCACATAACCCTTTTCAGCTGCGGATATCAAAGGGGTGTTACCGAACGAATCATCTTCTTCGAAATCTGCTTTTGCACTTACAAGAATCTTACAAATCTGTAAGTGGCCGTTTTCAGTAGCACAATGCAACGCCGTGCGATCTAGATACCCACGGCGCCTAACAACTGCCTGATGTGCAAGAAGGTATTTAACAACACTCGTATAACCGTTCCAGCACGCCAGAATAAGTGGGGTGTCATCTAGTCCATTGCGCGCATTGATATCAGCACCTTCTTTCACCAGTAAACGGCAACATTCTAGATAACCATTTTCGGCTGCTAAATGTAACGCGGTTGACTGCTCAGTTCCATATTTGACCTTCAGATCACAGTCCCATAGTAACAACAGTTCTACCATGACCGTGTGTCCATTGGTAGCAGCCGCTGTCAAAGGATACGCATCATCGCGACCAAGACTATTTGGCGAAGTTCCGGCTTCCAAGATGGCCGCCGCACAATCTGCGCGTCCTTTCGACGCCGCTACTACTAAGGCGTTCTGTAAATCTTGCGGTGTGCATTGTGTAGAACGAACTAGCTCTCGTACACGTTTCACCTCATTCTCAGTTATTGCATCATCGAGCCTGAAATGCACGAAACAATAACAAAAATGCACGAAACAATAACAAAAATGAAGTCATTTTTTCGAAGATTGAACACTGTAAACTGTTTCAACGCATTCTTGATGCGTTCATGGCTACACGTGGTCTTATGACTCCGGTTAGGGCTGGTCCTGGGTTAGTTGTCACTCTATTAAGCAGCCAATCTGTATTAAGCGGCCAGTTTCCAGATTCTAAATACGTTGTTTTATTATACACTTGCCCTCTGTTTTGTTAGTTTAGTTTAAACATATTGTATTGCTTTCAAATAATATACATATAATACACAACACAGACTGCACAATAATTGTTCAACAAATGAAATGTAACGAATATTATACTGTTATAATTTAGAAGCAAATGGGTTGGGTCACAAGTGTTACCAACATTAGTGACGACCCTCCCCTTATATCAAGAAGATGTAACAGAACGTGAATGCCCTCTGTTAAGCAGCCACTTAGTGAGACACCCTAGGCTGGCTGCTTAAGACAGAGTTGACTGTACCGACTATGTCATGTATGCATATCATTGAAAGCCACGATTCCATACTAATTATTAAGTATAGGATAGCGAAGCCAGGTGTATATTTCGTTAAGACGGGCCAATGAGTTGATATATCTGACTTAGACAACGTACATAAGTAGGTCGCGTCTATACGATTTAGAAGCGAGAAATGTGGCTTTTTCATTGGACCATGTGACTTAATCGTTAAGCTTCAAAGTTATATATCAAACCGTATATATACATAATCACTATGTTCAAGTCGAGATGGTACGGTGGTTGCCATGGAGAACAGGTGGGGGTTCATATGATACTCCCCGTTCTTTATCACATGAAAGACCAAACAGTTACGCTGTCATCCGCACCGACGATAGTGATTGATATAAGTTGTTAAAACATGTTTCACAATAGTTTTAAAATGAATAAAGTTTATATTAGTTGACTGAACTAAACGTTTACAAGCCGTCAATGAACTGCCGAAAAGCAGGAATGTCTCTCTTGGTGATCGCAGCTTCGCCGTAGCGGCTCCAATATTATGGAACTCACTTCCCTCTGGAATCAGGGACGCTCCGTCCCTATACTCGTTCAAGCGGTCGCTCAAGACACACTATTTCAGTGAGATACATGGGAACTAGCTGAATTTGTTTAGGAAAAATAAATTTGATTTCATTCCAGTAATTGGAAATTTGGGTTTTATTCCAGTAATTGGACTATTTATTACTACATGTATTTACTATTTTGTTTTTATGTACTACATTACAATCACTTGAATTTTAATTTATATTCATTTATTAACGTAAGTGTCTCTTTTAAATATCATTGGTCTTAGCGTTTTATTCGTAGGTTACGTTATATAATTTTTTTATTTTTTTATCTATAAAACTCTTTAAGCCCATTTCAGTCTATCGATTCATTCTCTCATTTTATTAAATTTATACCAGCATTATATTAATTGTTCGTAGTTGTCCTTGTCTCATATGAATTTGTTTTATCGGTCAGATTTAAGATCTATTATCACATTAACACATGTTGTTTTGTTTGCATATACTATGTTTTATCATTGTTATTATGTTTACATATCTGTGATATGTCAAGTGTTATTATGTAAAGCGCCAATGAACGTGTATTTTTACATGAAAAGGGCGCTCAAGAAATCTGGTATAATAATAATATTAACTGTTCAAGTTCATACAAGCCTGTAGAAGTTACAACTTCAAATACTTGTGTTAATTTTCATATACTAGTAATAACTGCATGCTGTGCATCGTATATATACTATTCTAACATGACTTGATATTTTATTCCTATAAACAAAGAACAAATCTATTGTTGTTAAATCGGCAATAAACCACGATTACGGCTGTTCAATTTTGCTCCCCCTGTAAAAAAACGTATTTATGGAAGTAATTATGCACAGCTTTCAACAATTGTACATTGGAATTGAATACAGCGAATGGGCAGGATTTCTAGCGATACAGGACATTTAGTGTCGATAGCTGGATGATGATTTTCAGTGACAATGGCATACAGAAAGTATTTTACAGGGGGGTATTTTGTAAAGCCATTTATCAGCCAAATAACATACAGGGAGACTAAATAACACACACATGTATTCGTTTATAGCATTACTATTGGGTCACACATGTATTATAATGGAAACACATGTATCTGCTGGAGACAGATTGAGTCTTATAAGGGACCTTGTGCGTCCCTACAGACGTGCTAGAGATGGATGGGGTGTTATACAATATTGTTCACGTGAAAGGTGTGAAATTCCAAGCATTTCATTGTCCGTCAACATTACAGTTAATCCTATTCAAAGTATGAGTATGTTTTACGTTTATTTATCGTCGCTACCGGTTGCCCATATGAGCGACGCCTCCTGAAGAGATTAGTCATTTTAGAGTGTTGGAGGGTAGTGTAATGATACAGACAGAGACCCATTCAAGATTCTTCTCTGGTTCTTTTACGTGCACGGTGTAAAGCACCGATACAAGACCTCGGTTTTACGTCCCATATGAAAGACTGTTAATTGTATTAGTGTCAGACGGGGGATCGAACCTGCGATCCCTGGATTATCAGTCCAGTGTGTTACCACTGGACTACAGATCCGTCTGTATAAAGTATGTGTGTGTTTTACGTTTATTTATCGTAGCTACCGGTTGCCAATATGAGCGACGCCTCCTGAGAGATTAGTCATTTAGATTGTTGGGGGGGGGGGGTAGTGCAATGATACAGACAGAGACCCATTCCAGAGTCTTCTCTGGTTCTTTTACGTGCACGGTGTAAAACACCGATATGAGACCTCGGTTTAACGTCCCATCTGAAAGACTGTTAATTTTATTAGGGTCAGACGGGGGATCGCAGGTATTACCAGTCCAGCGTGTTACCACTGGACTACAGATCCGTCTAAAGTATCTGAATTGTGCTGTGTGATATAGCAAGCTATTTGTAAGATGTGACAGGAGGTCGGGTGTACCTGTAAGACATGACCTTGATATGTAACAGTTACGGATCTCGAATGAAGATTTTTATTTATTTTATGTTTATTTAACGTCGCCACCGGTTGCCCATTTGAACGACGGACAGTTTACAATACAGCATCTTTCCTGGACAGGCTCCATCGGTTAACAAGTACTTGGTGCACCAACCTCCGTAAGAACATGCTGACTGTTTCATATAAAGAGACCAGGGACAGTTTACCTAACACATATTTCCTGGGCGTGGAGGAATACTCACGGCGCCCCTCTGAGCAGTATTTCAGGCATGGACGGGCACCGGGTAAAACCACCGGCCATCCACAAGTCAGCTGGATAGCATCCTGGCATGACAGAGTACGACACCTCAAGTGGAATGCGAACCTACAGCGGCGAGGGGCAAGTGATTTGAAGTCAACCACCGTAACCCCTCTGCCACGGAGGTCCCTATTTATAATATGTACGGTATATAAGATTGAAGACTGGTTTGTATAGTGTTATTTTTTTTTTTTTTTTTTTTTTTTTTTTTTGAACCACGTTTAAGGCCCGTTTATTTTCCTCGTCATAGGTGACCTGTGGGTCGAGGGCATCCCACAAGCACCTTACAATAATTTACATTTTCTAACGAGTAGAATAAACAAACGGCATGAATAATAGTGTATATAAATATATCAAGTCATTATCATGTTGGCCTTAAAGTGGTGACAAATGTTCAGTTACACTTAGAAAAAAAAGGAAAAAAAAGAGAAAAAGTGGTCTGCAGCCTATATTCTACCAAGTGATTGATGACAATTATTTTCAATATAATTTTAAATTAAAACTTTTTAGCATATTGCTTCCATATTTCGTCAAATTCAAATAATTTGTTCTGTATTGAAGCTGTCTCACGTTCAGTATCATATAATAGTTTTAATCGACACATCAGATGTTGAACGGATGGTTTTATGCCCGAGCACTTACAAAAGTATATGAAATATTTTGCTTCTAGGCAAATCTGTTGCGCCACAATACACGTATGTTCATTAAAGTTTCCAAATAAAAATGATTTCTCATCTTTTATAGTGATGTTAAATTTCTGCTTTATATAAGTATATATATTTTGTGTTGTATTGCAGTTCCACAATAAATGTGATATTGTTTCAGGGAATATTTTGCAAAAAGTACAGGTTGGGTCATCTTTGAGTTTCATTTTGCACAGTGATGTATTAGTTACTAAAATATTATGATTTATTCTTACTTGAAACCACTGAAGAGTTGTATTTGTGGTGGTTTTAAATGCATTCTGATATATTTGTTTCCACTCATCATCATTAATGAAATACTTATTTGATAATGTTAGTTTTCCATCAGTAACATCATTACTATTATTGAGTATATCATAGTAATACTTATTTCCTTTTGATTTTTTGTAAACATATATCTGGGTCGGAATGATTGGATTGGGTAAGTTATGAGTAACTTCAATGTTTGATCTTTTTCGCCACTGATCAACTGCACTTATCATGCTCTGGTATTGTAGAAAATTGATCTTGACATCAAAATATTGCGAGAATTCTTCAAATGTAAGGAACTGCCCATTACTATTAATAACTTTTATATAACAGACCCCTCTGTCAAAGCAATTCTTGTAAAAGAAAGGTTGGTTTCCAATCATTATATTTTGATTTAAAAAAATTGGTGAGCTTAGGAATAGCGCATTGTCAATGTACTTATTCTTTTTATTAATTTCAATATGAGCTTGTAGTACATCTCTCCAGAATTTATTTTGGATTTCTGGGAGCTTATTTATTATGTAGTGCACACCACATTTATAAAAGCGACTAGTTTCAATGTATAGGTTGAAAAACAATTGGTTGCTTGAAGTACATGTGTTCATTATTCTCTTTAGCCATGAAGCTTTCATTGCCATTAAAAAGGCAGGGACATTAACCATCTTAATACCACCATATTCATAGTCTTTGGTCACTACCTTCTTCTTTATTTTAGCATTTTTTGAATTCCATAAAAACGAATAAAATATATCTTCTAATTCCCGCAATATATTCGGCCCAGGGTTGGGTAGAGATGAAAATATATGGTTTAACGTTGGCATTAACATTGTTTTTATTACAACTACTTTTCCTAGTGGCGTTAGGTGTCTACGTTTCCAAGAGGATATTTTGTATTTAATGCGATCAATTTTGTCTCGATAATTTACCAATACCATACTATCAAGATCTACATCAAAACATATCCCTAACAGTTTGAATTTCCTACAGCCCCATATTAGTTTCCATTTCGTTTTTATACCATTTTGTGAATATTTTTTGGACCCAATCCATATAACGTGTGTTTTTTCAAAATTAACATTTAAACCTGATATTTTTGCATAATTATCTAGTTCATGAAGTGTCTCATGTAGTGATTCATCGGAACCATCTAATATAGCTGTTGTGTCATCAGCAAATTGTGTTAATTTTTGCTCTGTATTATTTATTTTTATCCCTTTTATTCTGTTATTATTTCTTATTCTGATAGATAATATTTCAGCACATAAAATAAAAATGTACGATGAAATAGGATCACCTTGCTTGCAGCCACGTTCCACATTAAAAAATGATGAATAATGATTGCATTGATTCACTGTCAATACTGATTTATTGTAAAGAACTGATATCCACTTTCTAATTGATTCTCCAAATTTGAAGAATTGTAATGTTTTATTGATGAAAGACCAAGATAGGGAATCGAACGCTTTCTCAAAATCAACAAGCAGAAGCAGGCCAGGAATGTTGTTAGTTTCAGTGTATTGCATAATGTCATAAATTAATCTAGTATTTTCTCCAATGTAACGTCCAGCTAGAAATCCTGTTTGACTTTCATGTATTAGTTTATTAAGTGCAGTTTTAATTCTGTATGCTATAGCAGATGATGCTATTTTATATTCTGTAGTCAACAAGCAAATTGGTCTGTAATTTTTCAAAAGTGTTCTTGGCTTATTTTCTTTAGGAATAAGTGTAATAATTCCTTGTCTGAAGGACAGAGATAGTTCTCCTTTGATGTAACTATAGTTTATGGCTCTTAATACAAAATGACCAATTTTTTTCCAAAACATTTTAAAGAATTCACAAGAATAGCCACTTATTCCAGGACTTTTATTATTTTGCATCTGTGAAAGTGAGTATGTAATTTCTTTCATTGTGAGGGGCCCTTCTAAATGTGCAGCTTCGGACAGTGTTAATTTGGGAATTTTAAGATGGATTAAATCTGTGTCCAAGTCAATATCTGTTAAGTTGCTATCTCTGCTTCTGTATAATTCAGTATAGAATAATTCAGCTTCTTTCAAGATTTGTTTTTGATCCGTGATGATTGTACCATCAGCTTTTTCAACTTTAGGAATCACTTTGCTAAGCATGATGTGTTTTTCTAGTGCACAGTAATATTGTGTGGGTTTTTCCCCATCTGCTATATTGGTGGCTCTTGATCTAATTTGTGCACCTTTTACTTTAGTTTGTCTGATTGCTGTTAATTCAGATTTAACCTGTTCTAATTCTATCATGCTTTCAGCATTTAGATTCTTTTCAATAGTAACAATATTTTGGAGTAATTGCTTTTCCTTATTATCATTCTGTTTTTTAATATATGAAGAATGCGAAATCGACTTTCCTCTGATTTCCATTAACAGTGTGTCCAAAAACAGTTGATCATCTATTCTTAGTTGTACCTCATTATAAGGAATGCTCGATATTTGTTCAAAGTTATATATTGGTACTGCATATTGTTTTACTATTTCATCAATTTTATTATTTATAACTTTAACATATTCAATATCATTTAATAAAGAATTATTATGCTTCCAGAATGGTTTGCCTTTTACAAAGCTGTTGAAACAAAGAGTCAATACAACAGCTGAATGATCAGATCTATAACTATTTTCTATAGAACAATCTTGCAAAGATGTAACAAAGTTCTCAGTTACTAGGAAAAAATCTAAACGGGCTTGCTGGAACGGTGTGCGTCTCCTCCATGTATAACGTTTCCAGTCTGGATGTTTTTCTCTAAATGGATCAATCAGAAATTTACTGTTTATTATTTCAATTAGTTTTTCTCTAGCTTTCTTATTATTCAATTGTTTGTATTTGTCAAGGTCTTTTTCTGGATTTAGAACCAGATTAAAGTCACCACACCAAATTAGAGAGTCATTGTTGATTTCATCTATTTTTGATAAGACTGTGTTATAGAAATTTGGGGAGTCATTATTTGGCCCATATATATTTACTAATGTACATCTGTTATTACCAATTGTAATATCTAGGATTAGAAAATTACCATTACTATCGTGAATACTTTGGTGTACTTTATAATCAAGTCCTTTTGTGAACAATATCGCGACTCCTCTGGAATTTGATTTGTATGAACTAAAGTAACATTCACTGTTCCATCTATTTCTTGTTATCTTTTCATCATTTCCTGGAATTAAATGGGTGTCTTGTAGACAATATATTTGACAGTTTTTACTCTCTAAGTAGTGGAGTATATCAGTTCTTTTTGGTATTTGACCTATCCCTTGGCAATTCATCGTCAACATTTTTATATTACTCAGAGCCATGATAATTTTCGTAAGAGTTTATAATAGGGATAAAAATGAACATATGTCTTTTGGATTCTGGGCTGCAGACCATCAAATATAAACAAAAACAAAAAGTGAGAGGATATGTGCACAAAAGGTACAGCATAAATAAAGTTAGGTGCTAAACTAGGTGTCATCAGGTATTGTGCTACTAATGCAATATTGTCTATAGCTATGATATTGTAAGAAAAAGGTAATATACTGGTCGAGGACATACATATGAAGCAGACATAATTGAAAATGTGTTCAGATATACCATACTTCCAACTACTCAGATAGGATTTCAAAATAGGACATACTAGTACTCGATATCTACAGATATACACATGATAAACAAAGAACCACATGTGAACTTATTAATACGTTACTGTCACTAATGCAATTACAGTTCAAAACTATAACTGATACAAGATTAAATACTGCACATGTTTGGCAAAGACAACTCTAGACAGTATATTTCTAGAAGTATATAAAGAAAGAAAAATAACTACTTTGTAAGACTATAATTATATAGTTGTATATCTCACAACATGAAACTGTACTGTTGTGCTTACCGCCCATGATGACATTACACCCTGTTAATTTAAGCAGTTTGTGCACATCTGTGCAATATTTATATGTATTTATAGTATTTATAGTTATTGTATGATATATTATATTGCAGTATATACATATGTTATGTGTGTTTCTATATACTAGTACACATTGGATTAAAGACGAACATATTTTCTGCGCATTCATGCATATAACTATCTATTGCAATATGCTCCAAGCATTTAGGCATACAAAACAAGAAAATAATCTAGAATAGCAACATTACAGTACAAGATAACATTATAATCATTCATGAAAAACTTCCAGACAAAGCAAACATTCAACTATACACATGTTCAGTCATTTATTTTATCACTGCGTCAATATCGTCATTAATGTCAAATTTGAATCTTTTGTTGTATTTAGTTTCGCCATACACTGAGCCATTGAAGTACCAGGCTGAATTCATGGATTCATGACTGCTGATACGGGAGATCAGCATAGAGTTCAGTTTGGTGACATCATCTTTCAACTGATTTCCAGAAGCTTTCATTGCTGACCTCACTTTCATTATCTGTATTTTGTCGCTGTTGTTTCTTAGCTTCACTAAGACTGGTTTAGGGTTTCCTGGTATGCGATGCATAGCAACAACATAAGCTGAATCTAGTAGCACTCCTTGTTTGGCAAACATATCTTTTATCTCCATTCGCAGGCTATAGCTATACGGTATATAAGATTGAAGACTGTTTTGCATAGTGTTATTTATGATATGTACGGTATATAAGATAGAAGACTGTTTTGTATAGTGTTATTTATGATATGTACGGTATATAAGATTGAAGACTGTTTTGTATAGTGTTATTTATGATATGTACGGTATATAAGATTGAAGACTGTTTTGTATAGTGTTATTTGTGATATGTACGGTATATAAGATTGAAGACTGTTTTGTATAGTGTTATTTATGATATGTACGGTATATAAGATTGAAGACTGTTTTGCATAGTGTTATTTATGATATGTACGGTATATAAGATTGAAGACTGTTTTGTATAGTGTTATTTATGATATGTATGGTATATAAGATTGAAGACTGTTTTGTATAGTGTTATTTATGATATGTATGGTATATAAGATTGAAGACTGTTTTGTATAGTGTTATTTGTGATATGTACGGTATATAAGATTGAACTGTTTTTTATAGATTTATTTATGATATGTACGGTATATAAGATTGAAGACTGTTTTGTATAGTGTTATTTATGATATGTACGGTATATAAGATAGAAGACTGTTTTGTATAGTGTTATTTATGATATGTACGGTATATAAGATTGAAGACTGTTTTGTATAGTGTTATTTATGATATGTACGGTATATAAGATTGAAGACTGTTTTGTATAGTGTTATTTATGATATGTACGGTATATAAGATTGAAGACTGTTTTGTATAGTGTTATTTATGATATGTACGGTATATAAGATAGAAGACTGTTTTGTATAGTGTTATTTATGATATGTACGGTATATAAGATTGAAGACTGTTTTGTATAGTGTTATTTGTGATATGTACGGTATATAAGATTGAACTGTTTTTTATAGATTTATTTATGATATGTACGGTATATAAGATTGAAGACTGTTTTGTATAGTGTTATTTATGATATGTACGGTATATAAGATAGAAGACTGTTTTGTATAGTGTTATTTATGATATGTACGGTATATAAGATAGAAGACTGTTTTGTATAGTGTTATTTGTGATATGTACGGTATATAAGATTGAACTGTTTTTTATAGATTTATTTATGATATGTACGGTATATAAGATTGAAGACTGTTTTGTATAGTGTTATTTATGATATGTACGGTATATAAGATAGAAGACTGTTTTGTATAGTGTTATTTATGATATGTACGGTATATAAGATAGAAGACTGTTTTGTATAGTGTTATTTATGATATGTACGGTATATAAGATTGAAGACTGTTTTGTATAGTGTTATTTATGATATGTACGGTATATAAGATAGAAGACTGTTTTGTATAGTGTACTGGATATAACTAGTACGGGCTACGAAAACATACCGTTGAATTTTCTTTATTCCCAATCATAACTGTGTTGTTGCAACTATTCCTGTGTTATGTACTATTCTTCAATAAAACTATTGTTTAAACTAACGTCAATTCTTTAAATGTAAAGTTGCATCAGTCAGTTTCACTAAATGCTAAGCATAGTGTTGAACAGGTATTATGAATAACTCGGTTAAAGGAGGTCAGACATGCAGGCAGGCACACACACGCACAGACAGACCGGCACTACACAAAACAATAACCCCCGATCCTACGATTATAAATATACGAGTAGTGTATACTAGAGGACATAGAAAACACACACCTACACTATATGATTATTATTATTACACGAACACGAAATACGAAGGATTCCATCAAAGATATATCACATCTTTATTACAAAACACAAACTGAACAACTAAACATATTCCAAATTGTTTAACACTATGTATTTATATATACTGAGTCAAAAAAGAAACGATACCAAACTAAAAATGACGTAAAACGGATAAAACCATAGAAAGGTTTAATATATTATTATGTATCAGTACCGGGTATCTTATTGCAACGTCAGCCAACCATAAACACAGGTAAATAAACACCCGATAATCCTGGAACGCCGAATTTCCGATTTGCACGTGCTCCTCAACAAAGACAACTTCCTACACATGTACAAATCGGAAAACCGGTTTATTGTACTGGTATTGCATTATCATCGAGGAAAAACACCTTACATACCCATTGTTACCTCTAACAAAATGCCTAGGCTAAACCGCAATCAGAGAATGCGTGCCATTGGCATGATTGACGGCGGTTTACGTCAGCGTGACGTCGCAAATCGACTCGGGGTTACGCGGATCACGATAACACGTCTACTTCGACGTTATCGAACACATGGATCGGTGGACGACCGTCCAAGATCTGGTCGACCACGTGTGACGACGCGTGAACAGGACCGTCACATTCGGACGTCACATTTACGTGACCGGTTCCTACCTGCTACGCACACAGCTGCCGTTACTCCTGGGATGACCAACAATCGCATCAGTGCACAAACAGTCAGGAACCGGCTCGGTGAACGTGGCATTCGTGCCTATCGGCCATACGTTGGACCCATCCTGACACGACGTCACCGTGACGTACGGCGGGAATGGACGACGGAACGTGCTCGCTGGACTCAGTTACAGTGGAATTCGGTGATGTTTAGCGATGAATCGCGGTTCTGTTCGGGGGCGGAAGCGTTATGGCGTGGGGCGGTATCACCTTCGGCAGTCGCACTGAACTGTTAGTGGTGGACGGGAACCTAAACGCCCAGCGGTACTGTGATGAGATCCTTGCGCCAGTTGTTGTGACGTTCTTTAACGCCAACAGAAACAAACGTCACACTGTTCCAACAGGACAACGCCAGGTGTCATACTGCTCGGATTTCCACCACATTATTGGAGCAGAACAATATTGAAACCCTGCCGTGGCCTGCTTTGTCACCAGACTTGTCACCCATAGAACATTTGTGGGATACGTTAGACCGCCGCGTCAGACGACGTCAGCCGGTAACGTTAAACCAACTGAGGGATGTTTTGCGTCAGGAGTGGACAAATATTGACCAGCAAGAGATTCAGACACTCTTCCGTTCGATGCGACGGCGGTGCATTGCAGTGAGAGACGCAAATGGTGCCCATACTCGGTATTGACGTCTGTGTGAAAACTCCATTAGACCCCTGTCCGACGAATTACGTCACCACGCAGCAGACAGTGTCGGAGGCTCATTATGCTTTATAAATCTTTCAAACATGTTGGACTATCATCTTATGACTTTTCAAAGAATTTTCTTAATAAATGTTGAAATTATAGACACATAAACACCAGGTATCGTTTCTTTTTTGACTCGGTATAGTTATTGTTCTTCATGTAAACAGCACACTTATCTGAAGTGTGCGTTTTCTATGTCCTCTAGTATATATATATATGTTTAGTCAGATTATGTGTCATGTTACTCTATACTGTACAGATGACATATGCTACATTTTTGTATATGTAAAACTGGCACACGACCATAATGTAGCATTAGTTTATGAAGTGTGTGAGGCAATCAAACCCCTATTGCAAGTCTTATAATGGCTGTCCTATTGGTCCAGTGGTTAGCGCACTCGCTTCTCACCAATGCAACCCGGGTTCAATCCTCGGACCGGGAAGTATGTGAGATTGTACGATGGTCGCCAGATAGGACAGGTGGGTTGTCTCCGGGTACTCCGGTTTCCGTCCACGTGAATGACCACATTTACGCTTTCATCCGCGCCAACGAAAGTGATTAATATAAGTTGTTAAAACTTGCTATAAATAAAATAAATAAAGTTTTAAAAAAAAAGAAGAAAAAAGTCTTAATAATTTATAGTAACCGAAACGAGCATTTGGTTTGCTCCATGCGTCGCAAGCCAATCATAGCATAGCAGCCTATCATAGCATAAGAAGCCTGTCATAGCATAGCAGCCTATCATAGCATAACCAGCATGTCATAGCATAGCAAACCTATCATAGCATAGCAGCCTATTATAGCATAGCAGCCTATCATAGCATAGCAGCCTATCATAGCATAGCAAACCTATCATAGCATAGCAGCCTATCATAGCATAGCAGCCTATCATAGCATAGCAAACCTATCATAGCATAACAAACCTATCATAGCATAGCAAACCTATCATAGCCTAGCAAACCTATCATAGCATAGCAAACCTATCATAGCATAGCAAACCTATCATAGCCTAGCAAACCTATCATAGCATAGCAAACCTATCATAGCATAGCAAACCTATCATAGCATAGCAGCCTATCATAGCATAGCAAACCTATCATAGCATAACAAACCTATCATAGCATAGCAAACCTATCATAGCCTAGCAAACCTATCATAGCATAGCAAACCTATCATAGCATAGCAAACCTATCATAGCATATCAGCCTATCATAGCATAGCAAACCTATCATAGCATAGCAGCCTATCATAGCATAGCAAACCTATCATAGCATAGCAAACCTATCATAGCATAGCAAACCTATCATAGCATAGCAAACCTATCATAGCATAGCAAACCTATCATAGCATAGCAAACCTATCATAGCATATCAGCCCTATCATAGCATAGCAGCCTATCATAGCATAGCAACATATCATAGCATAACACTCCTGTCATAGCATAGCAAACCTATAATAGCATAACCAGCATGTCATAGCACAGCAGCCTATCATAGCATAGCAGCCTATCATAGCATAGCAGCCTATCATAGCATAACAGCATATCATAGCATAACAGCATATCATAGCAGAACACTCCTGCCATAGCATAGCAGACCTATCATAGCATAACAAGCATGTCATAGCATAGCAAACTAATAAGTGTGTCACTATACTAACAGTACTACATCGACACTATCTACTAACAGTAGGTATATTCATTGACATGTTTATGCATGTTTTGATTTGTTCACAGGAGCTTGTAATTCTATCCATAAGCCATCAAAACCTTATTCCTATATACTAGGATGCATCACCCGTATCGTTTCATAGAGGGAGGGGGTCCTAGCATAGGTGTGTGAATAGAAAGGGTCATATGATATAGGTATACGGTTTGCTTGTGGTTTATCGGTCCATATTTAATAGAGACGGCTCCCAGGGTAGACGTACAAGGCTATTGGTGGCTATGGATACAGTCAAGCTCATGCGATTTCATATATAATAGATCACACTCGGTAGACTGTCACGTTTTTTAAATGGTACATACTGCCGTGACACACTGTAAGCTACCAGAATATACTCAGCTACTAACCAGCTTAATATTATATACGACCCTGCAAAAGAAGTACTTTAAACAGTAGCAGACAAGCGATCATATATTGATTTTAGCGGTTATTCTAGCTAGAGCTGCTACGCTAGAGCCTGTGCGGCTAACTTGAACAGCTACACGATTTCCTGGACGTGACCCCGGGCGATACACAAGCTGGTGACCTAATTTCATTTGATTAATAATTGTAACAAGGATACACCGGCCGGTTATTTAATAGGCCTATATAGCTTTCAACTAGCGCTATTCGGGTAACACGACTACAAGTGTGTGTAACATGTATTGATTTACCAGTGCTTATTGAAGCAGGCATTTTGCAAGTTAAAGCATAAATACATCTCAGTTATAAGGTGAATAACGAATTAAGCAGGTTTAAAATCTTACCCCGACATGGCGAATGCTGGAAGAATTGTGTTTCATTCCTGTATTCCTGTTTCACTGCAGCTAACCCAGATGAAACTAGATCAAATAGTTTTAAGATAACATACTTCCTAGTCACGTGATCAAAACAAAACAGCTGAACAAAGACGGTAAAGAACTCATGATAAAATACAGTGGCTTCCCTTTGATATGAATATTATATACTGAGATAACTATGCACACACGGGATAGCAGCGTATATGTATACCAAACTAATCTAGAGGGTTAAGCAGTTTTGGGATTAATAATAATAGTTGCACGGGTTCCTGACAATTACAATTGCTTTACACGTACGGTATATGATTTTGCACAAATACAATACTCAAACTGGGTAGCAGGGATAGGGCCTTCTGGAAGTGTGTGTTTTTACGTTTATTTATCGTCGCTACCGGTTGCCCATATGAGGCACGCCTCCTGAAGAGATTAGCATCATGTATGTACATGTACTGTATATAAAGTAACATTATATTATTATTAAACTAAAACAAAGTGTTTCACTATGCTGTGGTGTCTGTCTGTCTGTCTGTCTGTCTGTCTGTCTGTCTGTCTGTCGGTCGGTCGGTCGGTCGGTCGGTCGGTCGGTCGGTCGGTCGGTCGGTCGGTCGGTCGGTCGGTCGGTCGGTCGGTCGGTCGGTCGGTCGGTCGGTCGGTCGGTCGGTCGGTCGGTCGGTCCGTCCGTTGGTCGGTCCGTCCGTCCGTCCGTCCGTCCGTGTGTGTCCGTCCGTCCGTCCGTCCGTCCGCATCCACATCCACATCAATACATTAATGAGCCAATATCAATAACACTGTGACACTCGTCATACCGTGCTAACGTACTGTGACACTCGTCATTCCGTGCTAACGTACTGTGACACTCGTCATACCGTGCTAACGTACTGTAACCATCGTCATGCCGTGCTAGCATACTGTGACAATCGTCAATCCGTGCTAACGTACTGTGACACTCGTCAAACCGTGCTAACGTACTGTGACAATCGTCATACCGTGCTAACATACTGTGACAATCGTCATACCGTGCTAACGTACTGTGACAATCGTCATACCGTGCTAACATACTGTGACAATCGTCATACCGTGCTAACATACTGTGACATTCGTCATACCGTGCTAACATACTGTGACAATCGTCATACCGTGCTAGCATACTGTGACAATCGTCATACCGTGCTAACATACTGTGACAATCGTCATACCGTGCTAACGTACTGTGACATTCGTCATACCGTGCTAGCATACTGTGACAATCGTCATACCGTGCTAGCATACTGTGACAATCGTCATACCGTGCTAACATACTGTGACAATCGTCATACCGTGCTAACGTACTGTGACATTCGTCATACCGTGCTAACATACTGTGACAATCGTCATACCGTGCTAACATACTGTGACAATCGTCATACCGTGCTAACATACTGTGACAATCGTCATACCGTGCTAACGTACTGTGACAATCGTCATACCGTGCTAACGTACTGTGACATTCGTCATACCGTGCTAACATACTGTGACAATCGTCATACCGTGCTAGCATACTGTGACAATCGTCATACCGTGCTAACATACTGTGACAATCGTCATACCGTGCTAACGTACTGTGACATTCGTCATACCGTGCTAACATACTGTGACAATCGTCATACCGTGCTAGCATACTGTGACAATCGTCATACCGTGCTAACATACTGTGACAATCGTCATACCGTGCTAACATACTGTGACAATCGTCATACCGTGCTAAACGTACTGTGACTTCGTCATACCGTGCTAACATACTGTGACAATCGTCATACCGTGCTAACATACTGTGACAATCGTCATACCGTGCTAACGTACTGTGACAATCGTCATACCGTGCTAACATACTGTGACAATCGTCATACCGTGCTAACATACTGTGACAATCATCATACCGTGCTAACGTACTGTGACATTCGTCATACCGTGCTAACGTACTGTGACAATCGTCATACCGTGCTAACATACTGTGACAATCGTCATACCGTGCTAACGTACTGTAACCTACTATTGCATAACCGATACACTACTGTTACACAACGTCTACACTACAACTACACAACGTCTATACTACAACTACACAACTGCTACGCTACACCTACACAACTACTACGCTACACCTACACAACGTCTACACTTACAACTACACAACTGCTACGCTACACCTACACAACTGCTACGCTACACCTACACAACGTCTACACTACAACTACACAACTGCTACGCTACACCTACACAACGTCTACACTACAACTACACAACTGCTATGCTACACCTACACAACGTCTACACTACAACTACACAACGTCTACACTACAACTACACAACCTCTCTCTATATTACAACTACACAACTGTTACGCTACACCTACACAACTGTTACACTACACCTACACAACTGTTACACTACACAACCTCTACACATAGTGTAGCGATAGCCTATCTGTAGTATAACATTAGTGTAGTAGTTGTGTAACTGTAGTGTAACGATTGTGTAACTGGAGTGTACCAGTTATGTAGCGATTGTGTAAAGTAGTGTAGCGATTGTGTAAAGTAGTGTATACCGATTGTGTAAAGTAGTGTATAGCGATTGTATAACTGTAACAGTAGTGTAGCGATTGTGTAACTGTAGTATAACAGTTAGTTGTGTAGCGAATGTATAACAGTATCGTAGTGATTGTGTAAAATAGTGTAGCGATTGTGTAAAGTAGTGTAGCGATTGTGTAAAGTAGTGTATACCGATTGTGTAAAGTAGTGTATAGCGATTGTATAACTGTAACAGTAGTGTAGCGATTGTGTAACTGTAGTATAACAGTTAGTTGTGTAGCGAATGTATAACAGTATCATAGTGATTGTGTAAAATAGTGTAGCGATTGTGTAAAGTAGTATAGCGAGTGTGTAACAGTAGTGTAGCGATCGTGTAACTCTAACAGATATAGCTTGATCTCGAACTGGAAGATATAGCTTTATCTGGACTGGAGGATATGGCTTTATCTCGGACTGGAGGATATTGATTTATCTCAGACTGGAGGATATGGCTTTATCTCGGACTGGAGGATATGGCTTTATTTGGGACTGGATGATATGGCTTTATCTCGGACTGGAGGATATGACTTTATTTGGGACTGGAGGATATGGCTTTATCTCGCATTGGAGGCTATTGCTTTATCTCAGACTGGAGGATATGGCTTTATCTCGGACTGGAGGGAGGATATGGCTTTATCTCGGACTGGAGGATATGGCTTTATATCGGACTGGAGGATATGGCTTTATATCGGACTGGAGGATATGGCTTTATATCGGACTGCAGGATATAGCTTGATCTCGGACTGGAGGATATGACTTTATTTGGGACTGGATGATATGGCTTTATCTCGGACTGGAGGATATGACTTTATTTGGGACTGGAGGATATGGCTTTATCTCGCATTGGAGGCTATTGCTTTATCTCAGACTGGAGGATATGGCTTTATCTCGGACTGGAGGGTATGGCTTTATTTGGGACTGGAGGATATGGCTTTATCTCGGACTGGAGGATATGGCTTTATCTCGGACTGGAGGATATGGCTTTATATCGGACTGGAGGATATGGCTTTATATCGGACTGGAGGATATGGCTTTATATCGGACTGGAGGATATAGCTTGATCTCGGACTGGAGAATATGACTTTATCTGGGACTGGAGGATATGACTTTATCTGGGACTGGAGGATATAGCTTTATCTCGGACTGGAGGATATGGCTTGATCTCGGACTGGAGGATATAGCTTGATCTGGGACTGGAGGATATGACTTTATCTGGGACTGGAGGATATGACTTTATCTCGGACTGGAGACTATGGCTTTATATCGGGCTGGATGATATGACTTTATCGCGGACTGGAGGATATGGCTTTATATCGGACTGGAGGATATGGCTTTATATCGGGCTGGAGGATATGACTTTATCGCGGACTGGAGGATATGACTTTATCTCGGACTGGATGATATGGCTTTATCTCGGACTGGAGGATATGGCTTGATCTCGGACTGGAGGATATGACTTGATCGCGGACTGGAGGATATGACTTAACTCGGACTGGAGGATATGACTTTATCTCGGACTGGAGGATATGGCTTTATTGGTGGGGTTGGTTTTCTCGGACTGTAGGATATGGCTTTATCTCGGACTGGAGGATATGGCTTTATCTCGGACTGTAGGATATGGCTTTATCTCGGACTGGAGGATATGGCTTTATCTCGGACTGTAGGATATGGCTTTATCTCGGACTGGAGGATATGGCTTTATCTCGGACTGTAGGATATGGCTTTATCTCGGACTGGAGGATATGGCTTTATCTCGGACTGTAGGATATGGCTTTATCTCGGACTGGAGGATATGGCTTTATCTCGGACTGTAGGATATGGCTTTATCTCGGACTGGAGGATATGGCTTTATCTCGGACTGTAGGATATGGCTTTATCTCGGACTGGAGGATATGGCTTTATCTCGGACTGTAGGATATGGCTTTATCTCGGACTGGAGGATATGGCTTTATCTCGGACTGTAGGATATGGCTTTATCTCGGACTGGAGGATATGGCTTAACTCGGACTGGAGGATATGGCTTTATAGAGGGCTGTCTTCTTGCTTGTATGGTAGTAATACTATGATAACACGCTCTTGTATTGTGTAATGTTATTGAATGACATCAAATAGTGTGTGGACACACGTAACTTATAATAATTATACATATGATCTTACACGCGTGGTTATTTCATACCATATTTTTTAAAACTAGTTTTGGAATTTTTTTGGAAATGCATATTTCGCATGTTGTGTTCTTGTTCGTTGTATCATTGTTCAAGCCACCGGTGTGTCAATATAATCAGGTAAACTGAGCGTAGACAAGATACATATAGATATAGAGACACACCCGACTCTAACCTGGTGAGGAAACGAGACGTTATATGATACCGGATACCAGTATATATCTAATACGGTGTTCTTGTAATTTCCTCATCATATGAAAGCAACATTTCTAGATTTTACAAAATGCGACCGGACGAACATAAAAAGAAGAAAAATACACAATACAAGAAGAAACATGGAGTGCCAGATAAAGAAAACAAAACTGAAACAAGAACAAAGCATACTGTTGATGACAAGAAGGAAAACTCGCAGGGAAAAGTTGTCGATCATTCCAAACCGACTGAAGTGAAAGTAGGTGTTATCGCGCTCATGCAGTCATGGTGGATCTATCTTATCTTCCGCTAATGTCGAACCCCTCGCGGGGACGTAGACATGTTGCGCGTCAAAAACCGCAAAGAAGTTAAAAGTATGAGTAGTTAAAAGTATAATTTAAGAAGGTAATGATAATAAGTTGTGGTAAAAGTTTAAAAGCAGCTACGCAGAACAACTAGGGACTGGCATGATGATGTTCAATATGGCAAACTGCTGTATAGTCTGTAGTTGCTATAATTAACCTATAACTAAAGGACAGGCAATGACAAGCAGGACGGGAGAGAGTAATTTTCAATGGGAATAGCAACAAGATCATTTTGAATTTTATACATAAGGGATAACCTATTGTCAATACGCCGTTGATCTAGTCTGCGTAGATTTAGGGAATGAAGCATGTCTGTAACACTAGAGGTACGATAGAAGTCAGCCTTTATCCAACGGGCTGCTTTTTGCTGGACACCTTCAATTTGGTCTATCAATGTTTGGGTATGGGGCGACCAGATCTCGGAGCCATATTCAAGCTGGGGTCTCACTAGTGTCTGGTAAGCCATGGTCTTAAGGGGTTCAGATTTGACCTGGAGGTTTCTACATAGAAATCCTAATGTTTGGTTTGCTTTCTTTGTTGACCTTTTTATGTGGGTGTCCCACGACAGGTTATTTGAGATATCCACGCCAGGGTATTTGGCTGAGGTGACCGACTCAAGTAGGACTCCATGGAGTTTATATTTGCTGGGAATAGGATGTTTCCTTCTGGTGACGTGGATAACTTGACATTTGGAGGGGTTAAATTCCATGTCCCACTCCAACTATCCAGGATCTACCAGGTTAGGGATAGAAGCAGTAATCCCACAAAACAGGTGGCAGTAAACTAAAGGTGGAATTAGACTACTCTTCAATTGAAGATAAATTTAACCCTAATGTCCATATTACTGCAATTGTCTCAAGATTACTGCCCATTGTATATTTCGTTACTGCCTCTATCGTTAACGCTCTTGGTAGATCTACCAACTCTGGACTATGTTTAATATTTCCCCAGATTACCTACTGCAATCAATTGAATCCCATTCTTTTGAAGATATGCCAGTGGAAAGTTAAGCTCGGCTTTGTCTATAAAATGTGTCATATGTCAAAGGTTCTGGCCTTCGATTTGAAGTCTAGCATTGCACAATTGTAGACAAACATTTTTAGAAATGCAATCTACCTATTCAGGCAATGAGATTCAATTGAAATATGGTAACTATTGCAATGTTTTATGGAACTATTTATATCGGGATACAAAATCTAATCATACCTCCGTAACTGAAAACGGTTTGTTTTACATCTTGTTAAATTGTTCGTGAATCGTAATCAAGTTGTAAGCCCGCCCATGCAAATAGCTCATTAGCTGTGCTCCATTTATGTATATGTAGTAGGTAGTTGTGTAAATGTTTAATCAAGTAGTATGTAACTGACACCCTACATATACTGGTAGGTTAATTGAAATGTTAGTGTTGTTTTACAGATAACCTCGAGGGAAATTAAAACAGTATAAAATGTGTATACCGCATAGATATATTTATTTCTGCAGGATGTCGAGGAAGATGCTGCAGAGGAAGATAGACAGTATAGAAAACGTAAACTTGTAAGCAACTGGAGTCGATATGCAGACACATCTGGCAGCGAGGATGAGGATTTTCCTCTCCAAAGAGGGGAGGACTTCAACAAGCTTCTGGCTGAAGCAGGTACTTGTCACATTTAGAATTATTCAGTGCTCCAGATGTGATGCGTAGACTCGTATATATGCTTCAATTTTCATTGAAGAAAGTATATTTTGATGGCAATATGGGCACTGATTATTGAACGTCGAGTGATAGAAACAGTTTTTCATGTATATATTATTCATTTTTGTGCGATATGTTTTTAAAAACTTTGGTATGGATCGACTTCAAAATTGATGCATACATTATGGCAAAAACAGGTGCACTTGGAACACTGTACTGCTCTTGTCTTTGCCAGACTGTTTATTCACCAGAGCTTAGCATGTTATGGGACAATAGCAAAGTTTGAGCATATGTCCAAGTGCCGCTGCATTATTGATGTTTGCTGTTCTGGTCGACTCTTCGTCCAAACTTGAAATTGTTGTTTGGACGAAACTACAATGTAGCCATTACCGATATGAGCAGTAGTATTTATGAGTACCCTCTGTGGTATAATGGTTACAGCATCCACCTTGACATCGAGATGTTGTGAGTTTGATCCCAGTCTGAACCACAGTATTTCTTCCGCATCAGGAATGTTGTCTCAAGAGCGATTAATTTAATATAACAACTTGTTTTGCAATCAAGCTAAAATAAATGTATATAATCTCTTATCGTTAACTTTATATACCAATTTACCTAGAAATATGCATAAATTACAGTTTAATTTACAAATTATAAGGATTATTCTCTCAACCAATCAGAATACTCCCAGGTGTTATTACACATGTGTACATATAAGAAATTATGAAATGACTGTATTACGCTGAATACAAGCAAAGTTATGTGATCAAATTATTTATTAAAACATTATTGTATTGCAATGACTGTGATACAATATCATGTATAATAATAAAATAAATGTCTATAAACTAATGAGCACCCATGACTTTTCTAACTTACTGTAATCCAAAGCAGCTTTAACAATCATTTAAATATGCATAATTCTTAAACATTTTACCATTTAAGGAGGTTCAGCCACACAGTTTAGGTTCAAGGATGAAGAGGAGTGGGCTGTTGAAAACCAGGATACAAACACGACATTTCTAGGTCTGGATTTCGAAAATTTGTCGTTTTCATTATCGAGTATTCCGCTGCACGACAGGCTTGGAATAGAGCAACATCTGTTCACAGTAAGTGTGCTTATCATGTTTCATATATGAAAAAGTTGGCAGGTTCTTATGGATGTTGGTGCACCCAAGTACTTGTTAACCACTGGAGCCTGCCCAGGTAAACTGCCCGCTGACAATATAGCCCAAAATGGTGCTGATGCAGGCGTAAAACCCGAAATATAACATATAACATAACTAACTGTAAATGAACACATAACATGGGGGTCATGTCTCAATGGACATCCGTTATATATATATATAACGGATGTCCATTGAGACATGACCCCCATGTGATGTGTTCATTTACAGTTATTTATGTTATATGTATATATATATATAACGGATGTCCATTGAGACATGACCCCCATGTGATGTGTTCATTTACAGTTATTTATGTTATTATATATATATATAACGGATGTCCATTGAGACATGACCCCCATGTGATGTGTTCATTTACAGTTATTATGTTATATGTATATATATATATAACGGATGTCCATTGAGACATGACCCCCATGTGATGTGTTATTTACAGTTATTTATGTTATATGTATATATATATATAACGGATGTCCATTGAGACATGACCCCCATGTGATGTGTATTACAGTTATTTATGTTATATGTATATATATATATAACGGATGTCCATTGAGACATGACCCCCATGTGATGTGTTATTTACAGTTATTTATGTTATATGTATATATATATATAACGGATGTCCATTGAGACATGACCCCCATGTGATGTGTTCATTTACAGTTATTTATGTTATATGTATATATATATATAACGGATGTCCATTGAGACATGACCCCCATGTGATGTGTTCATTTACAGTTATTTATGTTATATGTATATATATATATAACGGATGTCCATTGAGACATGACCCCCATGTGATGTGTATTTAAGTTATTTATGTTATATGTATATATATATATAACGGATGTCCATTGAGACATGACCCCCATGTGATGTGTATTAAGTATTATGTTATATGTATATATATATATAACGGATGTCCATTGAGACATGACCCCCATGTTATTGTATTAAGTATTTATGTTATATGTATATATATATATAACGGATGTCCATTGAGACATGACCCCCATGTGATGTGTTCATTTACAGTTATTTATGTTATATGTATATATATATATAACGGATGT
>CM026404.1:79137261-79207608 GCA_014843695.1 Archivesica marissinica
AGCAGTAAGGACCCCCATGTTATATGTATATATATATAGCAGTAAGGACCCCCATGTTATATGTATATATATATAGCAGTAAGGACCCCCATGTTATATGTATATATATATAGCAGTAAGGACCCCCATGTTATATGTATATATATATAGCAGTAAGGACCCCCATGTTATATGTATATATATATAGCAGTAAGGACCCCCATGTTATATGTATATATATATAGCAGTAAGGACCCCCATGTTATATGTATATATATATAGCAGTAAGGACCCCCATGTTATATGTATATATATATAGCAGTAAGGACCCCCATGTTATATGTATATATATATAGCAGTAAGGAGTAAAGTCAAGTTTTCTTAACCCTTTGCACTCTAGCAAACATTTGGCTAAATAGCAAACAGTATAGAGCCAGATCAGACGGAACAGAACATACCATCTGATCAGGCTCTATGCTCTTTGTTATTTGGATAGTGGAGCTAAACATTTGGCTAAATAGCAAACAGTATAGAGCCAGATCAGACGGAACAGAACATACCATCTGATCAGGCTCTATGCTCTTTGTTATTTGGATAGTGGAGCTAAACATTTGGCTAAATAGCAAACAGTATAGAGCCAGATCAGACGGAACAGAACATACCATCTGATCAGGCTCTATGCTCTTTGTTATTTGGATAGTGGAGCTAAACATTTGGCTAAATAGCAAACAGTATAGAGCCAGATCAGACGGAACAGAACATACCATCTGATCAGGCTCTATGCTCTTTGTTATTTGGATAGTGGAGCTAAACATTTGGCTAAATAGCAAACAGTATAGAGCCAGATCAGACGGAACAGAACATACCATCTGATCAGGCTCTATGCTCTTTGTTATTTGGATAGTGGAGCTAAACATTTGGCTAAATAGCAAACAGTATAGAGCCAGATCAGACGGAACAGAACATACCATCTGATCAGGCTCTATGCTCTTTGTTATTTGGATAGTGGAGCTAAACATTTGGCTAAATAGCAAACAGTATAGAGCCAGATCAGACGGAACAGAACATACCATCTGATCAGGCTCTATGCTCTTTGTTATTTGGATAGTGGAGCTAAACATTTGGCTAAATAGCAAACAGTATAGAGCCAGATCAGACGGAACAGAACATACCATCTGATCAGGCTCTATGCTCTTTGTTATTTGGATAGTGGAGCTAAACATTTGGCTAAATAGCAAACAGTATAGAGCCAGATCAGACGGAACAGAACATACCATCTGATCAGGCTCTATGCTCTTTGTTATTTGGATAGTGGAGCTAAACATTTGGCTAAATAGCAAACAGTATAGAGCCAGATCAGACGGAACAGAACATACCATCTGATCAGGCTCTATGCTCTTTGTTATTTGGATAGTGGAGCTAAACATTTGGCTAAATAGCAAACAGTATAGAGCCAGATCAGACGGAACAGAACATACCATCTGATCAGGCTCTATGCTCTTTGTTATTTGGATAGTGGAGCTAAACATTTGGCTAAATAGCAAACAGTATAGAGCCAGATCAGACGGAACAGAACATACCATCTGATCAGGCTCTATGCTCTTTGTTATTTGGATAGTGGAGCTAAACATTTGGCTAAATAGCAAACAGTATAGAGCCAGATCAGACGGAACAGAACATACCATCTGATCAGGCTCTATGCTCTTTGTTATTTGGATAGTGGAGCTAAACATTTGGCTAAATAGCAAACAGTATAGAGCCAGATCAGACGGAACAGAACATACCATCTGATCAGGCTCTATGCTCTTTGTTATTTGGATAGTGGAGCTAAACATTTGGCTAAATAGCAAACAGTATAGAGCCAGATCAGACGGAACAGAACATACCATCTGATCAGGCTCTATGCTCTTTGTTATTTGGATAGTGGAGCTAAACATTTGGCTAAATAGCAAACAGTATAGAGCCAGATCAGACGGAACAGAACATACCATCTGATCAGGCTCTATGCTCTTTGTTATTTGGATAGTGGAGCTAAACATTTGGCTAAATAGCAAACAACATAGATCCTGATCAGACGCGGCGTTACGCCGCTGCTGATCTGGATCTATGTTGTTTGCAAATGTGATTTTATTTACTCAGCATGCAATGGGTTACGGTGGGATTTTTAAAATTTAGTTCTCGCTGGAGATAACATGAAAGCGGGGGCTTTACATATATGTGTACCACAAAGCCAGGAACCACCTTGAATCTGTTTCATTGTCACTTGTGTTCAGCCTCTGTAATGAAGATTAGCCCCAGTACAATTTGTCGTACGGACAAGTGGAATTGTGCATCTCAGTTGTCCGCGGACAAGGAGATAAATGTTGGACTTTCTAAGTAACTACTCTCATTGTATGCATGTTTACTACATGAATAAATTATAACAAATTAGTTAGCGGAAGTTTGAAATGTAAACATTGCGCAATGGTGGTTATGTATAAAACATTTACCAAACCCAGCTATGTCAGCAGACAGTGTTCAATCCGAGACGAAGCAACTCGTCAGAGTTTTATTTTACTGATGTTTACAAATTACTCGAGTCAGTGCAGCGACTGATCATTGTTTTAAATCAAGGCAGGGTGGTCATGGCCCTGCAACTTCATGTAACAAAAATCTCAATAGCAAAAGAACATCAAAGTCGGATAGACAAGACAAAGACTAAAACTAAACGAGTTGCAACGATAACGTGGTTGTTGATTCCTGGATTATGGGGTTTCCGTGGATGCAATCAGACGATCGTGATCAAGTTACACTTGGCATACGCACACAGTACCCACAATTAGCAGACACAACATCCAGTTTATATGTAGGCAAGCAATTTGACATTTCTAGCACATCAAGTGTATGTCAGAACCTGAATCAAAGGGCAAGTCAACTTTGGAAGTTTGGTCTTAATTTTGGTGACAAGTAGGATTCAGTGATGGAAAAGTCAATTTTTGCTGTCTACTTGTCCATGGACAAGTGAACAATCTCCAGATTTCCACACCCAGGGATCACTTTAGAGGGCGATGTGGGCGAAATTGTCGCCCTAGGGACCCTGACTTCGCCCTCTGGGGGCCCCACTTCTCCCTAAAAAAAAAATTAAAAAATATATATATATTTTTGGGTTTTTACGATTTTCAAACAAAATTTTGTCTAGTATACATTAAAAGCACTCCTTCTATTCAAATGTTGTATTTAATGGTTGTACTGTGCATTTTAACCCTATTTTGCAGAAGTATATTAAAGAACACCATTTAAGGAAGCGATCACGCGCTCTCTCACTTCTCCCAAAAATTCTGACCTAGAATGAACCCTGCACACCCCTGTTATTATTATTTGTCTTTTTTTAAAAATAATATTTTATTGCATTTTTTCATACAATACATTACATATATACATACAATACTAAGAACAAATCGGAGATTAATATGTAATTATATGGTTGCAGTATACGATACATTTATTTTGTCAAGGGAAAAAAAGCAAATGGGTTGGGCTACAAGTTATAACAACATTATTTACAACCCTCCCCGTATTTGTCTGGCAAATAAGGCTACTTCTAAATACAATAGAATGAGGGAAACGTTGCTATGCAATATGAAATCAGTAACCTTTAATTCATTTAGAAGACTTGTGTTATATTAACTGGTTTTTAAATGACTTCCGTACAACTAGGCACCCACACACATAGACATATGTTCTCGCACTGTTAGCAAGTCATTTTCTTATGCCTTTTATGGAGAAAATCTAAATAAGCTTTTAACTTTCGATTTAATCCATATGTTCTTGTATATTAATGTTACAACATGATGTAAATATTGCAGGGAACATTCTAGTGGGCGAAATAGTCGCCCTAGGGACCCTGACAGCGCCCCCAGAGGGCCCACTGGACCATTATAAAGCACTCCTTTTATTCAAATGTTGTATTTAATGGTCATACTGTGAATTTTAACCATATTTTGTTGAAATTGATTGAATTACACCATTTAAGGACGCAATCACACGCTTTCTCACTTCTCCCAAAAATACTAACCTAGAATGATCCCCGATATTGATGAATAAAATATGTTTAAACTAAGTCATTTTCTTACTGTCGCACCTCAGTATAATGTTATCATGCAACTTGTGTTGACCATCTCCGTGGTCGAGTGGTTACGGTCGCTGACTTGTATACCACTGTAACCTATCATCGCTGATGGTCACAGGTTTGAGGCCCGCTTAGACTGTGTCTCTGTATATGGAAACGGTGGCAGTTTCTTACAGAGGTTGGTGCACCAAGTATTGGCTAACCGCTGGAGCCTGCCCAGGAAAGGTATTGTTAGGTAAGCCGGTAGCTTAAATAAACTTAAATATAAAAAATGTAACTTGAAAATACAAATTACAATTTTTGGTGGTATAACTACTTTTCTGGGATATTTATAATATAATTTCAAAGCCCCTCGTTGCTGTAGGTTCGAATCCCACTGGGGTGTTGAATTATTTCATATGAGTAAGCTATCCAGCTGGCTTGCAGTAGATCAATGGTTCTATCCGGATGCCCAACCAATTACCATGTCAGCAATACTTCACGAAGCAGCACCTGCGGTCTTCCTACACCAATAATAGAATGTCACCGTATGATCTAAGCTGTTGGCGCTACTTTAAACCCACAAAACAAACAAAATTTCTTCTATTCACGTATTCACCGGGTCACCAAGGTTACAAAACACAATGATTTTGAGATATTAGAAAATTGATTCGCAAAAATAGAAATCACCAATTTAAATGTGGTATTGGTGTTTTCCAATCTAGGATTACATTGTTTGCAGACTTATTTACGTGATAATTGATTGTTTGAGACAGTTTAGGAGAAGTTTTATTTAACCCTTTCAACACTACAGGCCTCTAAATAGACTTACAAAAAGGTGTAGATCCAGATGAGCCGGCTCGTGAAGAGCTGTCTCCTCAGGATCTGCACTTTTTGCCAGTAATAATTATTTACTATTTTTTAGAAAAAATTACCCATTTTGATAAATGAACTGGTCCAAAGGTAATTTTCTTATTAATTTATTGGTCTAAAAATATCATGCACCAGTCCATGTCAGTTACTTGGGGTTGAATAAGTTAAACTGTCACTATTTTAGTGATATTGTCTTCATTTCTCTCACTGTGTTCATCATCTGGCAACAAGAATTGTTTGGATTACAATGTTCATACGAAGCAGCATCCTGTTCACTGCTTGCCATTGACCCGAATAACCATGTCATTAGAATGATTGGCTGTAAGTAATGTAGCAGGGTTTTAGGTTGTAAAACAACAAATAAATTGCCTATTAATACATAGTAAAAAGTAATAACATACAGTCTGTTTATTTATATTTTCAATCTTTCCTTTCTTCTGATACCACGTCCACTGTGAAGATGTATTCAAATCAACCTGTAACACACCAAGAATATTCAAAATATCACGTTTCACCGAGCTCACCTGTGAATAACGTCACTGTGTTTACACACTGTATTCCTCCGCCAAATAATACTCTATACCAACCTTCAGTTTGCAATGGCCTGAATTCTTATACCACATCTTTTCTACACATCAACTACCGTAGTCTGAAGTCTTCTCAAGTCACATAATTTCTCAAAAAACACAAAAACTATACACTGCCTGTCATGAAAATGCATTTTTACCAAAAAGACAAATTTACTATATTAGTTATTGGGACTACATTCGACCGCGGATGCACTTCTGCCTATTTACGTATATACAACCAGAACGACAAACCATGTTTTGTTCGACTATCAATTACGCAAATACCAATATTATTCAAATCAACCTGTAACACACCAAGAATATTCAAAATATCACGTTTCACAGAGCCACTGCTCACCTATGAATAACGTCACTGTGTTTACACACTGTATTCCTCTGCCAAATAATACTCTATACCAACCTTCAGTTTGCAATGGCATGAATTCTTGTACCACATCTTTTCTACACATCAACTACCGTAGTCTGAAGTCTTCTCAAGTCACATAATTTCTCAAAAAACACAAAAACTATACACTGCCTGTCATGAAAATGCATTTTTTACCAAAAAGAAAAATGAACTATATTAGTTATTGGGACTACATTCGATGCACTTCTGCCTATTTACGTATATACAACCTTTATGCAAGTCTCTTGTTCAGGTCAGTGTCTGCATGTGAGACGTTGTTATTTTGTTTGCAGGAAGAGCAGACAGAAGAGATGAAAATGAAAGCTGTAGAAATGAAAAAGAAGTACATGGAGATTTCGGGACAGGAGTCACAGGACCAGACAAATTCAGAGGAAATTGGTGCAGTAAGACATAAAGGCCCTGTACTATCTAAAGAAAGCGAGAACGTTTCTGTAAATCCTGTCAGACAGTCTGAAACCAGTGAAATAAAAATTACAGACACTAAAGGTTTTACTGATATCTCAACAGAACAAATAGCTGTGATTAGCAATGAACAGAACACTGAAGCAAGTCAAGCAAAGCACAAAGCAGATATAGAACATACAGATAAAGGTACAGTCCATCATAAGACAGGAAGCAAAGAAGTAGCACACTTAGAAGACGATTTAGACTTTATACTTTCATTAGATTCATGTAACGATATGAAAACTGAACAACTTAATGATAGCAATACACAGGTTCAGGACAATAAAAATTCCAACAGAACTAAAGAAGCAGTTGCATCTAAAATACATGTAAACAGTTCAGAAACAGTAAAGACAGATGGAAAAACAATAAAAGGTAAGAAAATCTTATTTTGTATGGGTTAATAATCATTATTTTTGAAGTATAACTTCATAATGTAAAAAATATGACCTAAATTTATTTAGAAATGACTATCCTTGGAAATGGCTTTTAAATCGACATTACATTGGTGAAAACATACATACAGAATGTATTTTCCTATTATAATGTATAGGTGTTTTCAGAATATTTACCTAAAAAGCTGAGTATTTCAACTAAATAAACAACTGTCGTATACGATGTTTGTTGACATAACAAAATAATGTAAATAGGGTCAACATGCATGCGTAATACAATGTGTGTATCCTGAATAACGAGATTTATGGAACTACTTGATAGTATTGCCAAGTATGGTTTGTAATATGTATCCATGGGGGCCGAGTGGTTACGGTCGCTGATGTCAAATCACATGACCCTCACCGCTGTAGTTTCGAATAAGTGAGGAAGCTGTCTGCAGAAGGTCGGTGGTTCTACCCTGGTACCTGTCCGTGCCTGAAACACGGAGGGGCACCCGGGGTCTTCCTCCACCAATAGTAGCTGGAGAGTCGCCATATCACCTAACCTGCCATATCACCTAACCTGCTGTATCACCTAACTTACCATATCACCTAACCAGCCATATCACCTAACCTGCCATATCACCTAACCTGCCATATCACCTAACCTGCCATATCACCTAACTTACCATATCACCTAACCTGCCATATCACCTAACCTACCATATCACCTAACCTGCCATATCACCTAACCTGCCATATCACCTAACCTGCCATATCACCTAACCTGCCATATCACCTAACTTACCATATCACCTAACTTACCATATCACCTAACCTGTCATATCACCTAACCTACCATATCACCTAACCTGCCATATCACCTAACCTACCATATCACCTAACCTGTCATATCACCTAACCTGTCATATCACCTAACCTGCCATATCACCTAACCTGCCATATCACCTAACCTGCCACATCATCTAACCTGCCACATCATCTAACCTGCCATAACCTGCCATATCACCTAACCAGCCATATCACCTAACCTGCCATATCATCTAACCTACCATATCATCTAACCTGCCATATCACCTAACCTGCCATATCACCTAACCTGCCATAGCACCTAACCTGCCATATCATTCTAACCTGCCATATCACCTAACCTGCCATATCACCTAACCTGCCACATCATCTAACCTGCCATATCATCTAACCTGCCATATCACCTAACCTACCATATCACCTAACCTGCCATATCACCTAACCTGCCATATCATCTAACCTGCCACATCATCTAACCTGCCACATCATCTAACCTGCCATATCATTAACCTCCATACACCTAACCTGCCATATCACCTAAGAAATGAACATCTTACATATAATTTAACAGCAGTAGACTGAAAGGGATTAGAATGAAATAAAAAAGTTCTTCTCCCTTATCAATTGGATATACAATAGCTAGGCTGGTGAATAATATATTTAACAATGAAAATACGTGAACTCTATTCTAGGTATGCTAAAGAATTTCAGAAGTTATTGTATTAGTCAGTAAATAGTTTTGGATGTTAAAAAGAAAATGGTTAATATTTAAATGAATATTTGAAGAAATTTCAAGAACATGAACTATCAAATCGGAGCACGAGAAGAAAAGATTAGTGTAGAGAAATGTGGTTAAATAGGATCAGTTGTTGTGTCAATAACGACAGCATTCAGATAGGTATATGCTAAAGAATTTCAGAAGTTATTGTATTAGTGAGTAAATATTTTTGTATGTTAAAAAGAAAAAGGTTTAATGCTTGAACATGCATTAGTGTTCGGTGAATCGTACATTATAAAATAACGTGTGAATTATAGAGTATTTGTTGGATAGCTTTAGTGAAATGCCATAGTATAATCTGACCTAGCCCCTATCTATGGCTGTAGTTACCTCCCCTGATATTACTACATCTGACCTAGCCCCATTCTATGGCTATAGTTACCTCCCCTGATATTACTACATCTGACCTAGCCCCATTCTGTGGCTGTAGTTACCTCCCCTGCTATTACTACATCTGACCTAGCCCCATCCATTCTGTGGCTGTAGTTACCTCCCCTGACATTACTACATCTGATCTAGCCCCATTCTGTGGCTGTAGTTACCTCCCCTGCTATTACTACATCTGATCTAGCCCCATTCTGTGGCTGTAGTTACCTCCCCTGACATTACTACATCTGACCTAGCCCCACCCATTCTGTGGCTGTAGTTACCTCCCCTGACATTACTACATCTGACCTAGCCCCACCCATTCTGTGGCTGTAGTTACCTCCCCTGACATTACTACATCTGATCTAGTTTTCAAATCCTGAATTGTAGTAGAATTATATTGTTTCTCTCTGTTTCAGGTAATGTGAATCTTGAAGACTGGCTGGATTCTATGTTAGATGACTAACTAAGATGTTATGGATAATGGAAGTCATGATAGCGCAGTGGTAGCACATTCAGGTGCCAAAGTCCCAGAGCAGTAACGATTGTGCCATTAGGCAAGGCATTTAAATTCCACGTTTCCACTTCTCTCCCTCGTGTCGTGGTGATGGATCCATCAGGAACAAGGTCTCGAGAGTGATCAATATAAGTTGTAACTTGTTTTGCAATCGAGCTAAAATAAATTTGAATATATTAAGTCACGTACTGATGTCAATAATTATTGTGTATGCCTTTGATAGTGCAATAAAGTAGCGGGTTCACTGTGCTTTCGCGGTTTATTTTTGGAAATTACCGGGACATCATAAGCCCACTTCATCAAACTAAATTACTAATATAATACTGCCAGTAATGACAACGAATCTCTATTCTATTGTTTCGCAACCGAGCTAAAATAAATTTGTATAAACTAAGATGTCATGTATTGATGAAGAGTACTTCGTTGATAGTGATGACATGGTACATGCACATATGGCTACTAGAAAGAAAACACTATGAGAAACACGACACAACTCTCCAAAACCTCCCATTAGAACATGAGGTGAAGGTGATGGTTTTGCTTTATTAAAACTTGCATTCAATTATTCTGATTTTGTTTTTGATAAAACTATATTATTGTTTGCTTTCCAATGAAATATAGAAATTTATCAGTGAAATAAAAATGATAAAATGTGTTATTCCACGGGTTGCTTTGCACGTGTGGTACCTAGCTGCTGCATATTAATATGTTGTCAACGTGGACGTTTTTGGAGGTCAGTGACGTCATTAAGTCATTTATGGTCGTCTAAACGAGGAGTTCCAGGGCCATTTAGCTCACGGTTGCATCATAAAAATACTTGTTTAATGTTTAAGTGAATGATTGAATAATATTTCACTCGTGGACATAGAAAGCTATTGGTATCTCTCGTGGATAGCACCACTCTAGCACCTACTAGGAATAATAATGCTTTCAATGTTCATTCGGTAAAATACAATTCGATCATATACTGAAACTAACAAATATCCTCTTAACATTGATTCTGTTACCAATGAGGTGAAGGGCCGTACAAAGGTCTAGACAGCCTCGTGTGACGTCAGCAAGTGAAGATCGCACCCCTGCTATGCTCCACATTTGAGGTCTGAGAACAGTTTTATGACATCGGGCAATGGTGGGTGATGTGATCAATGGTACTAAAATGTACACTAGGAGGTAGCTGGGCAGATGTCTGTCTGTCTGTTGGTGGGTTCTCGCTACATATCACCATAGTGGTCCTTAATGGAGCCTATGTTTTGCAATGGATATATAGAGGATATTAATGCGTTTTCATTATTTGGACATATGACATATCAGCGTTATTTTCACCGCTGTCGTGCAGAGTTACAGTTGATAGCACTCATTTGTGCAGTCACATTGTGGAACTTTTTGGGGGAGGTGGTGGGACACTTGAATTTATTCAAGGTGTACATTATATTCCATTTATATGTTTTGTTAAATCGGGTTTCCTTGCAGTCTGCAGTCATTCCCATTAAAAAAAAATTTGTTTGTATGTTTTTTGTTATGTTTCAAATATATGTATTATGGAAATCCTATTTACATATAGGCTATACCGGTAAGCAGAAAACGATCCAATATGTAAAATAGTGGTTTGTGTGTGGTGCATAACGCCGAACCTACGTGCCCAACACAGTGCCAACATTTTTTACATTTTGGATCCGTTTGAGGCTTATATCTTACTTAAAGGCCTGCAGGTTGACCTATATTTGACCTTAAACACACGAGGAATAGCGGTACAAATATGACGGTCGACGCACTAAACACACGAGGAATAGCGGTACAAATCTGACGGTCGACGCACATCGTATTTGCCACATGCGAGGCCCTGCATGGTATACATCTAATACATGAGCACCACTTATATCTATTATGACCCACGTACATATCAGAGGTTATAAATTGCTGAAATTGAAGTTCTGTATTTTTATAGTACTTACAACTGGTATAAACAATTCAACTCCACTTATGGCCCAAATAAGGCTGGTTGCGCGGGTTAGGCAGCCAGTTCCTGCATTGCTGTACCACACATTCAGGCATCAGTTCCCTCTTATGCCAAGTACAGTCTCCTCTTCTAGCCGCTACTTTTCTCTCTATATATCTGACATCTTTCCATGCGCCACAATTATATAGCATTGCCCAAAACCTCCTGTATAGAAGCTTTCTCTCATGTGAATTTAGATTATGCGGTGGACGATTATTAGCAGGCCACCAAAGTTGTTTGTTCTGTTCATTTATTATGCAAGGGGAACACAAGCACAGTGGACACTCAGCAACACCTTCAGCATGCTGAGGCATAGGGGGAGGTACGTAAGCAGCCTCTGCAACGGGCATGGCGGTGGCTGTTTCTTCTATTTCCATCTCTACGTCCCAGTTCTTATTTTGCAAGAAAGTCAGCAATTCTTTTCTCTGCTCATCAGTTACATACATTGTTATTTTACTCAATGGCATCTTGTAGAAATCGGCAGAATATGTGTAATACTCGTATGTTCAAGAGATTATAATTATAATATTATACATGTACTCATAGCATTCACTGTGATTATTATGTAGCATCAATATCGGTAAACACACACTGACACAGAGAAATATTTAAAATATAACAGAAAACTTGCGAATAATACTGTAGATATATAATTAAATGAAGTATGAAGGTTACCATATAACGAACACCTATAGTTTATTCATATAAATATATACATGCATACAAATTATCATAACATGTAATCTATGTCCCTGGGCTGATCTGGATTATGTAGTTTGAATACTCATAACTATCAATTTTCTTTACAATCAATAATATACGTTTACTTAAATTGTCAGGGCCTCATTTTGACTAATTCTCAGCTCACAGAGTGATCGTGCATATTAACCGTTAGAAAATACCTACATACGCCAAATTATACTGAATGTACTGTTAACAGGTAGTAAAGTATAAATCTTTACAATTGGACGGTGTCAAACTGCAGGCCTTTAAAACACACACTTATATAACAAGATCTTACTACCGTAATTAAAATTGTTCATTTATGCATAGGATTTAATATGATATTGTGGCCTTTAGAAAGCTGTCCAATATTAACCCTTTCAACACCACGAGCCGTCTCATCAGGATCTGCACTTTTTGCCAGTAATATTACTATTTTTAGACAATAATTACTCATTTTGATCAATGAACTGGTCCAAATTTAATTTTCTTATTAATTTATTGGTCTGAAAATATCATGCACTAGTCCATGTCAGTTACTTGGTGTTGAATGGGTTAATGGACTGCAAGTAGATATACACAGGTATGACGTCACAACAGTGTTTTAAAGTTAAATATTAGTGTCACCTTTAAACATATAAAGACAGCCAAATGTTTAAAACAAATTAGATCTACACAGTACAAAATAGTGTCAAAATGCATTTAGTCCTCGCTCCACCACCCCTTCTCTTTTTTCCACCCCAGTATGATCCCTCGCTAGGGACTAGCCAAATCATTCAACGGACGCATAATTCAGGTATTACAAGTAAACACTATATCTAGGCTACCTATGATTCACTGCGGCACTCTTTCAGGGTACAGGTTCATAATAATAATGTGTTTACACTTAACAGTCGAACACAATAAACAACGACAATAAATCTATTTTACATTTAATACAAGTTCTGTATAGTCATTTAAAACACTACAAACAGAAAATAGGTGGGTGTTGTCAAACGACGAAAAGAGAGATTTCTAGATGTGAAAATGACCCGGATTGAATTTGTGATAAGCGAGCGCGCTAACCACTGCGCTAATCGTGAGAAGCGAGCGCGCTAACCACTGCGCTAATCGTGAGAAGGGAGTGCGCTAATCGTGAGAAGTGAGCGCGCTAACCACTGCGCTAATCGGACAATCGCTTTGCTGAAACAACAACAGACTTTCATTTTGTATGTGTAGTATAGGACGAACGATGGTACCATGTGCACAATACACGAGATCTGTTCTCCCAATTAAACTACAGTCTGCATCCGTTATGTCGAATTCCGTCGGACCGAACAAAATACATCGACATAAACATAGTTTGACTTAACGAAATTCGATATAAATGGAGCCAGTTATATGTAAAATGATAAGTGTCTGAAACTTTGATCCGACTTCGAGATAATTCGACATAGCCGACTTTGACATAACCGGATAATTCGACATAGCCGACTTTGACATAACCGGATAATTCGACATAGCCGACTTTGACATAACCGGATAATTCGACATAGCCGACTTGACATAACCGGATAATTCGACATAGCCGACTTTGACATAACCGGATAATTCGACATAGCCGACTTTGACATAACCGGATAATTCGACATAGCCGACTTTGACATAGCTGATGTACAAATGTATGCTGTACATCACTACAAGTATTATCTGGATTGATGAGACTGAAATAACGATTAAATCTTTTAACCCTTTGCACACTTTTAGCGGCAGATAAAATCACTTTTGCAAACAGCATGGAGCCAGATCAGACGGCACAGAATGAGAACGTGCTGTCTGATCAGGCTCTATGCTGTTTGCTATGTGGATAGTGGAGCTAGAAACACTTGGCTGAATAACAAACAACATATATCCTGATCAGAAGCAGTGTTACGCCATGGCTGATCTGCATCTATGTTGTTTGCAAATGTGATTTTATTTACTCAGTGTGCAAAGGGTTAGAGCCCTATTTCTATGTCTACTCAAAATGTGCTGCACACCGAGTATCCGCACACCGAGCTGCACACATTGATGAGCGTATGATTAACCCTTTCAACACCACAGACCTCTAAATTGGCTTATAAAAAAAGTGTAGATCCAGATGAGCCGGCTCGTAACGAGCCGTCTCATCAGGATCTGCACTTTTTTCAAGTAATATAACTATTTTTAGAATTTTTTTTACCCATTTTGATAAATGAACTGATCCAAATGTAATTTTGTTATTAATTTATTGGTCTAAAAATATCATGGACCAGTCCATGTCAGTTACTTGGTGTTGAATGGGTTAAAAATACCCAATAACCGTCTTATATTTGCATTTTTGAATAAAAATATATTCAGGTTTTAAAGATCTGCCCACAAATCAACATGTTTTTGTGAAGTTATTATCGGTAAATGTCGGTTTACTAAAGAAAACACAATGGTAAGGTGCATTCTAATTGGTGTTTATTTTCTTCCTTATGTGTAGAAAAATGATGTGAGTGGTGACTTTGGGAAGTTTTAGTATTTTAAAAACACTACTAACTGTAAATTGCAGAACGGAACAAATCTTTGGTCACCAAACACCAATTTCTTTTCATATTTGTGCCCCCCCCCCCCCCCCCCCGCTACCTTAGCCTGTGAACATGCGTTGGTATAGTTTACCTTTGTCCGAGCCTTATTGAGTTTCTGATAATATCAACGTGTCGTTTTGCCAGAAGTAAAAAAGGAGGCGTCGCTTATATGGGTAACCGGTAGCGACGATAAATTTAAACTTTAAAAAAACAATAAAAACAATACGATGTGTCTTATATCCGACATGCATGCCAACTTGGGGTCAGCGCAAGACTACATAAGTTCATACAACAACAACAACAACAACAACAACAACAATACCTTTATTGCATTAAACATTCATACAATGTCTACATGGATTTACAAAAGAGAAAGATGTTAATATACTCTTTGCTTATACTAATTTTAGTTTCTATATACATTTGCGAAATATATGTATTTTGCTAAATTTCTACCAATGGTTTTTGATTTTTGTGACATTAAATTAGTGAATTTATTAATAGTTGGCCATGTATAGTAATAATGTTTTAGATATTTCTGTCTAAGATCTCTAAATTTCGGACATATAAGAAGGAAATGATATTCACTTTCTATCATACAGACGAGCTGCAAATTGTATACATGTATAAAATTATATCAAGGACAATTTAATATGAATGCGTATAGATATATATGGTATATACAGTCAAGCTGCAAATTGTATACGTTGTGTACAACATTAATAAACAAAGATTTAACATGAATTATGAGACCAAGAATGTCGTGATAGTGCAGTTGTAGCGTGCTTGCTTCAGATGGGAAAGGTCCGGAGTTCGCGCCCAGCTGTAGACGTTTGTAACGATTGTGCCCCAGCTGTAGACATTACGAGTGTGCCCTTAGGCAAGTCGTTTAAATTCCACACAGACTCTTCTCTCTCCCTCGTACTAATGGATTCCATCCAGAATGAGGCCTCGAGAGTAATTAATTTAAGTTGTGGGAACTTGTTTCGCAATCAAGCTAAAATAATTTGTATAATTTAAACTAAGAATATCTGTTTATATTTATTCTGTTTGCCCCTCTACCCCGCCCCTCCAGTGTGACTAATAATACAGACAAGCTAAACCTAGTTTAAACTTCAATAAGCCAGAGGCCCATATGAACATGAAACAATGATACACATGGATATACTACAGTGACTGTGAAATAACAGTACTTCGATACGTATACTGTACTTTCGCAGTACTTCGATACATATACTGTACTTTCGCAGTACTTCGATACATATACTGTACTTTTGCAGTACTTCGATACATATACTGTACTTTCGCAGTACTTCGATATGTATACTGTACTTTCGCAGTACATCTATACGTATACTGTACTTTCGCAGTACTTCGATATGTATACTGTACTTTCGCAGTACATCTATACATATACTGTACTTTCGCAGTACATCTATACATATACTGTACTTTCGCAGTACATCTATACATATACTGTACTTTCGCAGTACATCTATACGTATACTGTACTTTCGCAGTACATGTACTTCGATATGTATACTGTACTTTTGCAGTACATGTACTTTGATACGTATACTGTACTTTTGCAGTACATGTACTTCGATATGTATACTGTACTTTTGCAGTACATGTACTTCGATACGTATACTGTACTTTTGCAGTACATGTACTTCGATACGTATACTGTACTTTTGCAGTACATGTACTTCGATACGTATACTGTACTTTTGCAGTACATGTACTTCGATACGTATACTGTACTTTTGCAGTACATGTACTTCGATACGTATACTGTACTTTTGCAGTACATGTACTTCGATACGTATACTGTACTTTTGCAGTACATGTACTTCGATACGTATACTGTACTTTTGCAGTACATGTACTTCGATACGTATACTGTACTTTTGCAGTACATGTACTTCGATACGTATACTGTACTTTTGCAGTACATGTACTTCGATACGTATACTGTACTTTTGCAGTACATGTACTTCGATACGTATACTGTACTTTTGCAGTACATGTACTTCGATACGTATACTGTACTTTTGCAGTACATGTACTTCGATACGTATACTGTACTTTCGCAGTACATCTATACGTATACTGTACTTTCGCAGTACATCTATACGTATACTGTACTTTCGCAGTACATCTATACGTATACTGTACTTTCGCAGTACATCTATACGTATACTGTACTTTCGCAGTACTTCTATACGTATACTGTACTTTCGCAGAACTTCTATACGTATACTGTACTTTTGCAGTACTTCGATACGTATACTGTACTTTTGCAGTACATGTACTTCGATACGTATACTGTACTTTTGCAGTACACGTACTTCGATACGTATACTGTACTTTTGCAGTACATGTACTTCGATACGTATACTGTACTTTTGCAGTACAAGTACTTCGATACGTATACTGTACTTTTGCAGTACATGTACTTTGATATGTATACTGTACTTTCGCAGTACTGCGATACGTATACTGTACTTTCGCAGTACTGCGATACGTATACTGTACTTTCGCAGTACTTCGATACATATACTGTACTTTCGCAGTACTTCGATACGTATACTGTACTTTTGCAGTACACGTACTTCGATACGTATACTGTACTTTTGCAGTACACATACTTTGATACGTATACTGTACTTTTGCAGTACATGTACTTTGATACGTATACTGTACTTTTGCAGTACATGTACTTTGATACGTATACTGTACTTTTGCAGTACACGTACTTCGATACGTTACTGTACTTTTGCAGTACATGTACTTCGATACGTATACTGTACTTTTGCAGTACATGTACTTCGATACGTATACTGTACTTTTGCAGTACATGTACTTTGATACGTATACTGTACTTTTGCAGTACACGTACTTCGATACGTATACTGTACTTTTGCAGTACATGTACTTCGATACGTATACTGTACTTTTGCAGTACATGTACTTCGATAGGTATACTGTACTTTTGCAGTACATGTACTTTGATATGTATACTGTACTTTCGCAGTACTGCGATACGTATACTGTACTTTCGCAGTACTGCGATACGTATACTGTACTTTCGCAGTACTTCGATACATATACTGTACTTTCGCAGTACTTCGATACGTATACTGTACTTTTGCAGTACACGTACTTTGATACGAATACTGTACTTTTGCAGTACACATACTTCGATACGTATACTGTACTTTTGCAGTACACGTACTTCGATACGTATACTGTACTTTTGCAGTACACGTACTTCGATACGTATACTGTACTTTTGCAGTACACATACTTCGATACGAATACTGTACTTTTGCAGTACACATACTTCGATACGTATACTGTACTTTTGCAGTACACGTACTTCGATACGTATACTGTACTTTTGCAGTACATGTACTTCGATACGTATACTGTACTTTTGCAGTACATGTACTTCGATACATATACTGTACTTTCGCAGTACTTCTATACGTATACTATACTTTTGCAGTACACATACTTCGATACGTATACTGTACTTTTGCAGTACACGTACTTCTATACGTATACTGTACTTTTGCAGTACATGTACTTCGATACGTATACTGTACTTTTGCAGTACACGTACTTCGATACGTATACTGTACTTTTGCAGTACACATACTTCGATGCATATACTGTACTTTTGCAGTACTTCGATACGTATATCAATACTTCAGTTTTCAATTTACACCTAATACAGTAACAGTACAAACTATCTACACAGGCGCTTGGGGGTCTGGACAAGTGGTTTCGGGTTCAAAACCAAATGTTTTATTATGTATTTAACCCATTCAACACCAAGTAACTCACATGGACTGGTCCATGATATTCATAAACCAATAAATGAATCAGAAAATCACATTTGGACAAGTTCATTTATCAAAATGGGTAATTATGTCTAAAAATAGTCATATCACTGGCAAAAAGTGCAGATCCTGATGAGACGGCTCGTCACGAGCCGGCTCATCTGGATCTACACTGTTTGTAAGCCTATTTAGAGGTCTGTGGTGTTGAAAGGGTTAAGGACATTTTGATAAACCACAGGCTTTACACTAAGTTTAGAAGTGTAAGCCATATTGAAGCATATTTACAAAATGGCACCCCGCCACTATCAAGTAATTATGAAAAAAGAAAAATATGAACAATTTGGTTTTGAACTCGAAACCACTTGTTCAGACCCCAAGCGTCTGTGACACAGGCAGCAACATGTATAACATTTATAAACAATTTCACATGAATGATTATAGATACAAGCGAGCTGCCAATTCTATATAGTCTATACAATATAAGTGTGCACAACAGCTTATAAATGTGCAATTCAATGCGATTTATCAGATCCTACACCGAGCAGTGTTGTAACAATAACAAAAGATCTTTGTAATGTGTAAAAATATATATTGATATAACACATGCAGGCCCGTGGCCATACTGAGGCACACCGAGGCAACTGCCTCGATTAAAATTTCCAAAGCAAACAATACAAATGAAATGTATAAAATGTTGACTGCCATAAAAGAGCTGAATGGTCAGTACGTCTAAACTGACTAAATCAGAAAACTCAAGCATCGCTGTTATACACCAACCATTTTAAGTGGGAACATGCCCCCGGACCCCCTAGATTGCCTCGGTTGAAATTTGCCTCTGGCTACGGTACTGACATAAATTTATGTAAAAATACCCGAATACCCTCTAAATAGCACACGCGGCACGCTTACACGCACGCACGCACGCACGCACGCACGCACGCACGCACGCACGCACGCACACACTCTTAGTGTATGCTAATTTCTTCCTTAACACTATATACATAAGGGAACTGAAGAAATGGTATCTTAATACAAGTTGTATCTTAATAGATGAGAGGTATTTCAAGTTAGTGTTACTGTACTATGCATGCACAACAGTCAGGGCTGACTAATAACAGTTCCTCTGTACAACCGTTTAATAACCTTATGTCGGAGTATTTAACTGTGGTAGCTCTAATGGTCAGTTCTTTTAGTGGAGACACTGCATCATTTTAACCATACTCACGCTAGCGTCAGATACAACCACTTATGCAAACAGCATAGAGCCAGATCAGACGGCACATATCGTTTGCTATTCGGATAATGGAGCTAAAACACTTCGCTGAATAGCAAGCAACATATATTCTGATCAGACCCGGCATTACACCGCGGCTGATCTGAATCTATGTTGTTTGCAAATGTGATTTTATTTACTCAGCAGGCCAAAGGATAAAGCTAACATCGGGTCTGTCAATTACCTAAGTTTATTAAAGCAAGCCATCATTTTAACACCCATCCATCTGAGGAAACCGAGCAGGTACGTACGATTGAATGCTGCTAGAGAAGGGATTAATAGCTTCTCTAACTGTATCATCGGGGCCTCAACCAACATAGAAACAATGAACGCTGCTAAATAGGACAGAACGAGATTCGAAATGAACAGATACACCATGTTGAAATCTGAATAATGTATAGGTTGTGGCACATTGTAGTAGTAAGTGAAGATCACTATTGGGTGTACAAGGTACGCAGCATAGGTCAACCGTCCAAGAGGCGCCCACATTTTCCAGGACAATACATCCCTAACTGGACCTCCATTACCGGATACACACGCAACAACTACCCATGCCAAGCACAGGCTCCATGCTGTTCTACTTAGAGAGATATAGAATATACTCTCAACCATCGTCATATGGGTACCAGGGTGGCTGTTATAATGATATTGTCCGAAAATCACAGCCATTGCAGTTGCTATAGCAACGCACCATCCACCTACTGCTACCGCTTTGTGCAGTTTTATCCGATTGTTGCATGAAGCGAGAACATAACCTGTTAGCATGCCAACTAGATACACGGACCAGCGTGCATATGGCCTAGCATACAGAGGTCCATTTTTACCCCAGGGATCATCCACGTGCTTTGTTGGCTGTCCGCTTAACTCGTCGTATATACCATAATACCACACTAGACATCCTCTGATAACAACCCCAGCTAATATCAAGAAACTAGTCAGTGAGATTCCTATATATTTAAGCCGATCTCTGAGGCTAAGGGTGACTATAACTAGAGGGCCAAGAACCAAATAAAACTGCATATCATTGGCTAAATACCAACTCCACCCCATGCAAGTAGTACCAAGGTTGCCATAGTTGGGATACATGTTGTTAATGTATAAAAGGTTGGTCCACCAATATGTCTTGCACACGTCAAATGTGTCTTTAAATGCATCTGCTCTAACCATGAACGTCATTGGGCCAGAAATGGTATTGACGAATACGTAAGTATAATATAGAATTATAAATCCATACAGAGGTGTTAGTCGCCAATATCTATGTAAAAAATAATACGGCCAATTTAGGCGACCCTTTTCTCTGATTTCTTTCAAAGCTAGATAGGCGACTAACAGTCCACTTAGGAAAAAGAAACTGTCCACGGAAAATGTGCCGTTTACTATTGGCTGAAATGTAAATCTCTGAATTAGTGTCGCTGCTTCTAAAATGTTGTCTACAACTTGCAGAATAAAAGCATAAGTATGATCAAGAATTACCCACCACATACTCAGTACACGTATGCCATTCAGACATGCCAGAGGTCCAACCGCTGTTGACGTTCCAAGTAGTTTTTTACCATTACTAAACACGGAAAATACTCGACATAAGTCCAGCATCTTCTGTTTCACACCGTACAGTGTGCCTTCTTGGACAGTCGGAGAAAACAGTTCACCAGACAGAAGTCCAGTCCTATCAGAACTGTTCATATCGATATTATCATCCTCGATATTTTGCAAAGTTTCTTTTGCAAATGACGAAGACCAATAGTCCACAAGCGTTGCCAAGGTTATTATTAATCCAATAATTCCAGAAATTGTCAATACCGTAATGGCACCGCTATCCAGGCTTTTGGGCTCATCAGAAATCACCTCGTAAACACTCAAGGATTGGTTAGCAATAGGTGGGTATATCGTGTGTGCCTCCGATTGCAGGTTCTGGATCAATTTATTCGCAAAAGTCTTCACATCAGCTTCACCACATGAATCAGGAAGGCATACGCCTAGGACAACGGGGTATGTTTCCATTAATACAGGTTTTCCGTTAAGAACTACAGAGACTGAGAAATACTCTCCCTTGAAGGATTTGTTTGTCTGTGGGTTGAGGACGGACTCGATGGAGAGACATTCCTGATAATCTCCGACCCAGTTCCACTTCCCTTGCAGGATTCCAAAAGGAATCTTCGCAGCTGCATCAATGTACGTTACAGAAGCAGTTTGATTGGTAGTATCCAGTCTATTGTATAGTAGCAGTGCATCCAACTTGCAGTATTCAGGTAACCCTAGTTGGTCTGTTGCCTTGAAAGCATCCATGAATGATGAAGCATAGCTCTGTTTACTAGTTGTGGTATAAGCTTTCAAAATATCTTCGAACATTAATGTCCCACTTCCAGGCGTTGTTTGAAAGTGAACAGGTATCCCAATGTTACGCAGGTCTATGCTGTTAACATCATTTCGCCCCTCGGAAATCGAAAATAAGACAATCAGTGTGAAATTCACAATCGCAGTTGTTCTTAATCTAAACATTATGAATTCACTCAATGGTAATATATTCACAGCTAAAACTGCAGCCTAGCTATGTAACTATTACACTGTTCACAGGTTCAAACAAAGAACTAGGCTACTAGGCCTAAATAAAATAAATGCATAACTGTATACCTACTACTAGGCCTAGATTTACGTCAACCAGTAGGCCTATATTATAGATATGTATAAATCAAGTTCAAATCCTTGCACAAATCAGTATCACGCACTATGTATTAGTTCCATATTAACGACTCGATTCTGAAAATGTGTATGACTCAACTGCACATGAAATAACTAGATCAGGTATCCTGTTTGTCCTACATTTTCACCCAGGAATTATGTCAAAATCGGTGCAAGCTTAGAAATGTACCTTGGTTACCTCCCTTCATTATAGCATGAGTGTGTGTTGGTAAGTACAGTACTGCATATGTATATATTAAACTATATTATTATTATTATTATGTAAATGCATGAAGTTGAACTAATCCCAACAAAGCTTGCAATGTGCAAGAAATTTTAACTGATAATTGGAATACGTCTTAAATATTGCGATTATCACAAAAATCTTGTTTTCACACCGTGATCGGAGGAACTCACTAACCATTGACGTTTTACACATGTGTATGCAACAAAAAGTTGGTATTGAATTACCATATTTGTCTATTTTCCTGATAACTAAGAGTTCTATGATATAGGTAGGTTACCGTTCTGGCGTTGGGTTAAAAGGTACGACCAGAATGAACATCCCTGTAATGATTGTTGACTTCATCATTATTCTAACACAGAACTAATTTTGGTGATCAGCCATCATCAGGTATTACAGATATTGAGATACACGCTGTCATTCTACTTCTAGTTTCCTTCGTTCTCCGGTGGTAGAGCGTTAACGATAGAGGCAGTAACGAAATATACAATGGGCAGTAATCTTGTGTGATTACTGCCTCTATCCCTAGCCGTGGTAGAGCGTCGGGGGGGGGGGATTTCTGCCCCTAGCCGTGGTAGAGCGTCGGGATTACTGCCCCTAGCCGTGGTAGAGCGTCAGGATTACTGCCTAGCCGTGGTAGAGCGTCGGGATTACTGCCTATCCCTAGCCGTAGTAGAGCATCGGGATTACTGCCTCTAGCCGTGGTAGAGCGTCGGGATTACTGCCTAGCCATGGTAGAGCGTCGGGATTACTGCCTCTATCCCTAGCCATGGTAGAGCGTCGGGATTACTGCCTAGCCGTGGTAGAGCGTCGGGATTACTGCCTCTATCCCTAGCCGTGGTAGAGCGTCGGGATTACTGCCTCTATACCTAGCCATGGTAGAGCGTCGGGATTACTGCCTCTATCCCTAGCCATGGTAGAGTGTTGGGATTACTGCCTCTATCCCTAGCCATGGTAGAGTGTTGGGATTACTGCCTCTATCCCTAGCCATGGTAGAGTGTTGGGATTACTGCCTCTATCCCTAGCCATGGTAGAGCGTCGGGATTACTGCCTAGCCGTGGTAGAGCGTCAGGATTACTGCCTCTAGCCATGGTAGAGTGTTGGGATTACTGCCTCTATCCCTAGCCGTGGTAGAGTCGGGATTACTGCCTCTATACCTAGCCATGGTAGAGTCGGGATTACTGCCTCTATCCCTAGCCGTGGTAGAGCGTCGGGATTACTGCCTCTATCCCTAGCCGTGGTACAGTCGGGATTACTGCCTCTATCCCTAGCCGTGGTAGAGCGTCGGGATTACTGCCTCTATACCTAGCCATGGTAGAGCGTCGGGATTACTGCCTCTATCCCTAGCCATGGTAGGGCGTCGGGATTACTGCCTCTATCCCTAGCCATGGTAGAGCGTCGGGATTACTGCCTCTATCCCTAGCCGTGGTAGAGCGTCGGGATTACTGCCTCTATACCTAGCCATGGTAGAGCGTCAGGATTACTGCCTCTATACCTAGCCATGGTAGAGCGTCGGGATTACTGCCTCTATCCCTAGCCATGGTGGAGCGTCGGGATTACTGCCGCTATCCCTAGCCGTGGTAGAGCGTCGGGATTACTGCCTCTATTCCTAGCCATGGTAGAGCGTCGGGATTACTGCCTCTATCCCTAGCCATGGTAGAGCGTCGGGATTACTGCATCTATCCCTAGCCGTGGTAGAGTGTTGGGATTACTGCCTCTATCCCTAGCCATGGTAGAGCGTCGGGATTACTGCCTCTATCCCTAGCCGTGGTAGAGCGTCGGGATTACTGCATCTATCCCTAGCCGTGGTAGAGCGTCGGGATTACTGCATCTATCCCTAGCCGTGGTAGAGCGTCGGGATTACTGCATCTATCCCTAGCCGTGGTAGAGTGTCGGATTTGCAATCGGGGTTGATACTCGATCAAGTCCCACATGTAGAGTGGTGGAACATATGCTCGGCGTAAATCCCACATGTAGAGTGGTGGAACCTATGCTCGGCGTAAATCCCACATATAATGACCAGTATAAAATGTTAATTGCACTTGCCGTATATTATTATTTTCTTAAATCGTGAAAACAACTTTCAAAACACTTTTGTTGACAGTTTTAGCTTCATCACGTGACCTTGTTGCTCAATACAGCTATTGCAACGGTGTCGGGTCGGCACCCGATTATATAGGGAAGTCAAGACTTCAGGGCACGGCGCACTTGTTATTTTTCATTTATCCACCATAACTGTTTGAATATCTTATTTTGATATAGTACATCATTGAATAAAAACACTTATTGGTCTTAATCAGAAATGGTATAGAAACTATTTTTCGTGTTAGGTGTAGATTTTTAAATTTGGATAGCTACCTGAATTGCTCATACACCGTATCATTTTCGGTGGAAATATTCTCCCAATGATGTGCTTGTTTATATTCGTCTGCTGGACAAGTCACGTGAGAGTTGCATCAGCCTACCGATACACTCAACGGAATGCATGCTTCAGCCCTGTCAGGCGAAAATAGCCTAGAACTAAATCAATATTTTAAATACGGATGGAAATGGAAAATACGCCGAGCATAGGTTCCACCACTCTAGTGTCATTGATTGAGCAAGGCACCTCACACACATGGCTTACTAGCCGCTTAGTACTGGTTAACCCATTTCATTCTGGATACATTTAAAGGCTTTTGCAACAACATAGATCCAAATCAGCTGCAGCGTGATGCTGTGTGCTGATCAGGATCTATGTTGTTTGCTACATAGCCAAGTGTCTTAGCAAGATCATCTGAATAGCAAACAGCATAGAGCCTGATCAGACGGCACATTTCATGATGGCTGATCTGGCTCTATGTTCTTTGCAAATACTGTTTGAACAGTATCCAGAATGAAATGGGTTAACTGCTTAGGTTATCTAAGCCTGGGGGTTTGACATTAATGAAACATACATAATCATTACATACATGTCAAACCTGGATATATTTTCATGCTTAAGCTGCTAACCAGCGCTAGTTAAGATTTTGCAGGAGTATGAATAAAGTGACCAAGCAAAGAAATGGTGGGAAAGTTAGTGACCCGACGTGGGACTCAAACTCGAGAACACTAGTCAAACAGCTCTTGGAACTGAGCTAGCCGGGCCGATGTTCTACACAAGCTGAAATATACTACACTCTCCTGTCATTTATTCTTTAGGAGCCGCTACTCCTTTGCCTGTACCAAACAAGTTATCGTGTTACAGATATACAGGTCGTGAATAAAATGCTGCTGATCATAATAATGTTACATCTATTTTTGAAAGTATTTGTTGAACGTCGCTTCAGGTGCTAAAGGTCCTGGGTTCGAGCCCCGCTGGAGCCTTTACGATTGAGCCCTTAGGCAAGGCATTTAATTTCCACCTTGCCTCTTCTCTCTCCCTCGTGGCGATGAATTCCATCAGGAATGATGTCTCCAGAGTGATTAATATAAGTTATAAGAACTTGTTTCGCAATCGAGCTCAAATAAATTTGTATAAACATCTATTTTTCTTTTATAGAGGTAGATTTAGCAGAATGGGCCGTAAGAACAAAAACAAGAAGGGATCTCCTAGTAATGGAACATCAGGATCGACAGAAGCTAACAAACAACTTAGCAAAGTAGCTAAAAAAGAAACGATGGATCTCATCAAAGTTATATTAGAAAGTAATATACATTGTGTACTCTTAGGTGATATTGATTGACTTACCTGACCATCCAATTCATAGATTGTGGAGTGAATTACCATAAGCTCCTGTAGCTTTCAATTCAATCCACTTGTCTTGATAGTTGTATTGTATGGATGTTATATGTACAGATGTTATAGGTCATGTTTATCTTGATAAATAAAATATGTTTAAACCAATTCATAGATTAGAAATTCTGACAGTTTATGATGATGGAATGGTACATGTATCTACAGTTGGTGTCGGACATTAACCCTTTCAACACCACAGACCTCTAAATAGGCTTACAAAATGTGTAGATCCAGATGAGCCGGCTCGTGACGAGCCGTCTCATCAGGATCTGTACTTTTTGCCAGTGATATGACTATTTTTAGACATAATTACCCATTTTGATAAATGAACTTGTCCAAATGTGATTTTCTGATTCATTTATTGGTTTATGAATATCATGGACCAGTCCATGTGAGTTACTTGGTGTTGAATGGGTTAACTGAAGTCAGATGATTTTCTGTCAACTTTTCGTTTTTAGACGAATTTTACAATGTCAAATATTTTGTGTGGTTTAATACATAATATATGACTGCAGTTCAATTTGTCTTGAAATGTTCCACTTCTAGACCAGTCATGAGACACACTGAGCCCTGGCCTGGGGGTTATAAAACTGTTCTCCAATCTCAGTCTCAAGTTTCTGATTGGTTCAGTTAAGTCTAAATATCAGACTCAACCAATCATATCACTTAGTTTGAGATTTGAGAACAGTTTTATAACCTCCGACCCTGGTCCCATGAATGACATCGATCACTTTCAGACTTCTTGATATATTTTGATTAACGGTCTAGCCTGTCTATTTCTGTAACAGGTATTGCTTAGGCAAGGCATGTATATTTCACATTGCCTCTTCTCTCTCCCTCATGTCGATGGATTCCATCATGAAATAGGTCTCGAGAGCGACTAAATTAATGTTGCAAGAAGATTTTCGCAATCGAGCTAAATCAAATTTGCATAAAGTATCCCTCTTGTTAAAGTTTAAACTTTATTTATTTTACAACGATTGCGAAGCAAGTTTTAACAACTTATATCAATCACTCTCGTTAGCGCTAATCGTTTAGCCTCTTGTTGTCTTTATGTGTATTTAGCACCACTAATTACTTTTGCAGAATGTTCCCAACCTGGAGGCAGCGGGGCCAAGGAGTTTGAAGATTACCTGGAGATAAGAGAAACTGTGGAGAAGATAAGGGACTTGCAGAAAGGTTTATAGATGTGGCGTTGTTGCTTTCCTATCTGTTTCAGTGTGATTGCGGATATTTACGTAGTTTGTGTTGATTGAGTGTAATTGTATATACCGGGTATTATCTAGTTAGGTATGGTTGTATGCTATACTGGTATTGGTGTCGTGTCTATCTAGTTAGGTATGGTTGTATGCTATACTGGTAATGGTGTCGTGTCTATCTAGTTAGGTATGGTTGTATACTATACTGGTATTGGTGTCGTGTCTATCTAGTTAGGTATGGTTGTATACTATACTGGTATTGGTGTCGTGTCTATCTAGTTAGGTATGGTTGTATACTATACTGGTATTGGTTTCGTGTCTATCTAGTTAGGTATGGTTGTATGCTATACTGGTAATGGTGTCGTGTCTATCTAGTTAGGTATGGTTGTATACTATACTGGTATTGGTGTCGTGTCTATCTAGTTAGGTATGGTTGTATACTATACTGGTATTGGTGTCGTGTCTATCTAGTTAGGTATGGTTGTATACTATACTGGTATTGGTTTCGTGTCTATCTAGTTAGGTATGGTTGTATGCTATACTGGTAATGGTGTCGTGTCTATCTAGTTAGGTATTGTTGTATACTATACTGGTATTGGTGTCGTGTCTATCTAGTTAGGTATGGTTGCATACTATACTGGTAATGGTGTCGTGTCTATCCAGTTAGGTATGGTTGTATACTATACTGGTATTGGTGTCATGTCTATCTAGTTAGGTATGCTTGTATACTATACTGGTAGTGTTTGTATTGATGTCGTGTCTATCTAGTTAGGTATGGTTGTATACTATACTGGTATTGGTGTCGTGTCTATCTAGTTAGGTATGCTTGTATACTATACTGGTATTGGTTTCGTGTCTATCTAGTTAGGTATGGTTGTATGCTATACTGGTAATGGTGTCGTGTCTATCTAGTTAGGTATTGTTGTATACTATACTGGTATTGGTGTCGTGTCTATCTAGTTAGGTATGGTTGCATACTATACTGGTAATGGTGTCATGTCTATCTAGTTAGGTATGGTTGTATACTATACTGGTATTGGTGTCATGTCTATCTAGTTAGGTATGCTTGTATACTATACTGGTAGTGTTTGTATTGATGTCGTGTCTATCTAGTTAGGTATGGTTGTATACTATACTGGTAGTGTTTGTATTGTTGTCATGTCTATCTAGTTAGGTATGGTTGTATACTATACTGGTAGTGTTTGTATTGGTGTCGTGTCTATCTAGTTAGGTATGGTTGTATACTATACTGGTATTGGTGTCATGTCTATCTAGTTAGGTATGGTTGCATACTATACTGGTAGTGTTTGTATTGTTGTCGTGTCTATCTAGTTAGGTATGGTTGCATACTATATTGGTAGCCAACTAAGAGCCATATATAGTTCGCAGATAAATATTTGAAGCCATGTATTTGACAAAACATGTGCCAAAAATAAGAGAGAGAAAAAGTTGCGCCAAATATTTATGCCAATTCACAAATTTTAGCACCAGCATTTCATTTTTGTCTAAATTGAAGCCATTTGTGACCAACAGCGGGAACCCTGGTTCTGTTTTGGTGCCATATGAGCGGGACTGTCTGTGTGCAAGGGAAGTGTAACAACCATACTATGTAAAGCTTTATAACATCATTACATCGGTTGTATACTGCAGATGCTTGTCTTGTGCCGGAGAAACGAGGAGACAGGTTTCCCGCATTTCTGGAATGGTTGAAAAATAATAAAGTGGATGCTGACAGTGTTGATGTGCACAATTTTGCTGGGCTTGGGTACGGATTACAAGCCTGTGTGGATCTTAAGGTGTGTGTTCTATCTCTTGTTATTAACCCCGTCATAGCAACAGGGTTATTAGTCCCCACCATAGCAACCAGGGTATATGGATTTTTTTGTCTTTGTGCATGTGTGTACAGGCTAATTCAAAAACTGTTTGTAGATTTGGATGAACTATTGTGCATATATAGAAGTGTGGTTGGTTGAAGTGATTCTAAGTGTCTAAGACCGCTCCTATTGATTTATATAGTAAACTATACATGTTTGTAACTCAAAGCAAGATAGACCAGGTCTCTCCTCCACAACGTGCACGTCATGACCTAGGCACAGCTCACAGCAGGAATATGGGTCAAGGACTTCGCTGACGGAAGCCATGCCATCGAAATCGCGTGACTATACATTTACATATAGAGTACCTTACTGCTAACTTCCCTACTTGGTGAGACAGCAACACTTAGTGCTGGCGGCGGCAGATAGCTGGTTTTCTTTTAGTCGGCTCCTTCAAGGGGACGGATCTCCTTCGAGGAACATGGTGGGACGGATACTTCTTGATGGCGTAAGGACCCCAGCGAAGAAACCGGAACCATTATTGCTGCTGTGAGCTGACAAATCGTGGAGGATGTGGTCCTACATGGGACCCCTTCGAAAGATGGTACAGGACTTGTTACCCTGAGAAGAACGAAGATGCCTTTCCGGTTGTCAACATAAACAACTTAGATGACAACGTAAATAGTAAACTATACATGTAACTCGAAGCAAGATCTATACAGTCAAACCTGTCTTAAGCAGCCAGTCATGGGAATCACAGAAAGTGGCTGCTTAGCACAGGTGGCTGCTTAATAGAGGTCAAATGTATAATAAAACAGCAAATTGGGAATCTGGAAACTGGCTGCTTAATGGAGGTGACCACTAATGCAGGTTTTACTGTAGTTTCAATGGACCATTCAAATAAGCCATACCACATGACCTTGTGTTTCACGTATTTGTAACTGAAAACTCTGGAAATATGAAATGGAATTTAATATGAATTATATCGTCACGACACAATTATAATGAAATTCTACGACTTATTTTTACCACTAGTAAAGAGATAATTATAAAGATATAATAACCTAATTCCTGTCAATGAGAGAGTGTTTTCACTGTCAGGAAATGTTCACTTTCAGGAAGGGGACCAGTTCCTAGCAGTTCCCCGAGACTTGATGATGACCACCCAGTCTGCAAGAAGTTCACCATTAGGTACAGGCTCGACTTTATTATACAATTAACAATCGGTAAACAGGCACAGGAAATAGAGGATAGTTGTGTTTATTAGTGTGAGATAGGATATTATTTCATCACAAGATGATTTACAACAGAGTGTCAACTGTGCATGAACGAGACGAAATCAAATGCTGTCTTACACTAATAAACACAAATCATGTTTTTCTTTTATGATTTCCATGATTTTATAATATAATAATGGTTATCAAATTGAATTCATTTTAACTTTTATTTAAACATTATTTATTTGACGATTGCGAAGCAAGTTTTAACAACTTATATTAATCACTCTCGTTGACGCGGATGAAAGCGTAAATGTGGTCATTCGTGTGTTAGGAAACCGGAGTACCCAGAGAAAACCCACCTGTCCGATCTGGCGACCACCGTACCATCTCACATACTTGCCTGTCCGAGGAACGAACACAGGTTGCATTGGTGAGACTTGCAATAGGGGTTTGATTACCTAGCTCTTCATAAACTTGCAGATGATTCTCAGAAGGCTTCAGACATATAACTGCTCTAACATTATGTAATTCAACAAAATAGGGTTAAAATACACAATATGACCATTAAATAGTACATATGAATAGAAGCAGTTGTTTATAATGGGGCAGTGTATCTTATTGGACAAAATTTTGTATGAAAATTGTATAAATAAAAACGCAGAGGTAACGCGTTCGCTTCAGGTGCGAAAAGCCCAGAGTTTGCGCCAAGCTGTAGCCGTTACAATTGTGCTCTTAAGCAATGCATTGAATTCCACATTGCCTCTTCTCTCTCCCTCGTGGCGATGGATTCCATCAGGAGAGGTCTCGAGAGTGATTAATACAGTAAGAGAGAAGAGGCAAGTGGAATTTATAATCGTAACAGCTCCAGTGGGGCGAGAACTCCGGGCCTTTTGCACGTGACGCTCGCTTCCACGTTCGCTTCCACTGTGCTATCACGACTTCCACTGTTTTTCTTTATGTAAATGTATTAAATTCTTCAATATTCCAATTACAGGACCATTGATTAGTGAGGACAAAATCTTGCAGGTGATGCCGAGCGTGGTGTTGGCATTGCATCTGTTGTGTGAGAGACGGTCACCGGACTCGAGCTGGAAACCATATCTGAACATCCTGCCCGACACATACAACACACCATTGTACTTCTCACCAGAGGAACTGACATATCTCAAGGGATCACCTGCACAGAGTAGGGTGATATTTAACCATTTGCACGCTAGCGGCAAATAAGTGCCTAATACACCTTTTGTAACGTTATAATGCTAGATGTATGTATGACGTCATATTTTCACAGATGGCATGATGGTCGTGAATATTCGAAAATCTTTCCTCTCTAAAACTGTTTTTTTTCATCAGAAAATAGCATAAACAGGATAATAGGTTACTGTCTTATAAATGTTTAATTATTAGGCTCGTCTCCGAAATAAGAATACAATGCTCGGCAGAACCTCGTCCTTGTATATTTTCTCCAAATCGCCCAATAAATTAAAACTTGCAAGACAGTGACCTAATATTATCTATGTACCATGTTTATGCCAGCATATAGTAAAATGCTATTTTAGTTGTAGCTTTTATATGTCCAACTACAGTCGAACCTGTGTTAGTGGTCACCGCCATTTAAGCAGCCAACCTGTATTAAGCGGCCAGTTTCCAGATTCCCACTACAGTCAAACCTGTCTTAAGCAGCTAGCCAATGGACTCACAGAAAGTGGCTGCTTAATACAGGTGGCTGCTGGTATAGAGGTATAATGTATAATAAAACAGCAAATTGTGAATCTAGAAACTGGCTGCTTAATGGAGGTGACCACTAACATAGGTTTGACTGTATGCTACTTTGTTATACATTTGCTTTCTAAAGTTTCTATTAAGCAGCCACCTGTGCTAAGCAGTCACATTCTGTGATTCCCTTGGCTGGCTGCTTAAGACTGGTTTGACTGTATTTCCATTGTACGATGATAAGATCATAACATAATTACATAGAGATGATGAGAAGATGACATATTTGTCCTGCGTATAGTCAGCGTTGTGTAGCACAGTTCTAGCGTACATCTTGCACCTTGTGTTTTCAGCTGATTGTATAAACCAGTACCGGAATATCGTGAGACAATACGCCTACTTCTATAAATTGTTCCAGAATGATGCTACTTCACAGAATCTTCCCATCAGGGACTTCTTTACTTTCGACGACTACAGGTGTGTTATTGCTCTTTTACTGTGGCTGGGATGCGCGCTGTGACTTGGATGCGCACTGTGGCTGGAATGTGCGCTGTGGTTGGGATGCGCACTGTGGCTGGAATGTGCGCTGTGGTTGGGATGCGCGCTGTGGCTGGGGTGTGCGCTGTGGCTTGGATGCACGTAGACATGTGTTGGATCCAATATTGCTCATACCTCGTGTCTAAATGTGCTATCCGCTTAGCGCAGTGGTTAGCACGCTCGCTTCTCACCAATGAAAACCAATGTGTTTGATCCTATGTCTGGGAGGTATGCAAGATGGTATTGTGGTCGCCAGATCAGGCAGTTGCATTTCTCCTGTTTCTCCAATTTCCACCCACATGAATAACCACATATATATATATACACTTGTATCCGTGCCAACGAGAGTGATTAATACAAGGTGTTGAAGCTTGTTTCACAACCGATAGCATTTAAACAATAAACATAAATAAAAGTATTTTATTAAAGTTTAAACTAAATTTGATACTTAGATTACTTAGATATGTTTCTAAGTGCCCATCAATTACAGGACAACACTGCCTGCTTTTCACAAACATTAGAGAAATGCAAGTCTGAAGAACATATCTGTGGTCGAGTGCTTACGGTCGCTGACTTGTATACCACTATAACCTATCATCACTGGTTCGAGCCCCGCTCAGGCCCTGTCTGTTTATATGTAAAAGTTGGCAGTTTCTCAAGCAGGTTGATGCACCTGTACTTGTTAACCGCTGGAGCCTACCCAAGAAAGGTGTTGTTAGGTAAACTAGCGAAAATGGTGCTGATGATGGCGTAAAACCCGAACAAACAAGTCTGAAATATTCATGCAGATTTCCACATAATTATGTACTTGTTTTGCTTAAGATGGGCTGTGTCGACTGTGATGACTAGACAGAACCAGATACCCACCCAAGATGGCAGTAAGAAGACATTTGCACTTATACCACTCTGGGACATGTGCAATCACTGTAATGGCCTTGTAAGTTATTTAGAGCAGTTATATGTCTGGATCGTTTTGAGAATCATGTACATTCACTGCATTGGCCTTGTAAGTTATTCAAAGCATTTAGATGTCTGGAGCCTTCTGAGAAACATGCAAATGTTTTCATCTTTATTTAGATGATAAATCTTATATACTGATTATGGGAGTTGCCCCAGAGAGTGCCAAAGATTACTGTATTTCTTTCATACAATTTTACCTTGACCCGAGTAATTTTCCACAAATAATCTCGGGGAATTCCCAATTTACAGATATTTTACAGATTTTTACCATTTTCATCATTTTCGCCAAACTGGGTTTTTATTAGCCAATTTTGCCATATTTTAGCTAATGGCTACTCTGGTGAATGCTAGCGTGGGCCCTGATATGCTAATGAATTGAGGGCTTCTTGGCAAACTATTTATCAGAAGTTTCAAACCTAGTTGGGGGGATCATTCTGGAAAGTACCTCAATCATTTTAAAATACCGGTCTACCTTCAATCCAAATGTCTTGGTACACATCAAATGTCCAGGTTGAAGCCCATAGCCAACCCAAAAGTGGTATGGAACGTTGTCTAACCATGCCAGATCCCAAGTGCATACTGTCGGAGGGCCACGGTTTGCCTCTAAAGGATGAGATCAGATGTCAAAGTAGGTGGAAAAGAGCTGATATTGGCACCATTATCGACCCCTTATTAAGGCCTCTATGATCGGTCATCCCAAGTTTAAGAGACTTTGCAGTACATGGGCATGTGTCCTAATGTTCTATGGTAGTATTGGATCCAGAGGCCCTATGTCATATAGTGTGTAACCCAGTAAATATTACTTACTACATGTTATGTTATGTTATATTTCGGGTTTTACGCCTGCATCAGCACCATTTTCGGCTATATCGCCGGCGGGCAGTTTACCTAACAACACCTTTCCTGGGCAGGCTCCAGCGGTTAACCAGTACTTGGGTGCACCAACCTCCGTAAGAAACTGCCAACTTTTTCATATAAATGAGACACGTTCTGAGCGGGGCTCGAACCCGTGACCATCAGTGATGATAGGTTACAGTGGTATACAAGTCAGCGACCTTAACCACTCGACCACGGAGGCGGACTCTTACTACATGTATATGACCATAGCGTAAAATAAATGTTTGTGTCTTGCTGTGATTGGGTCCCTAGATAGTGCAAGTTTGAGTGCCTTGTCCCCGTATGTATCGATGAAGCAGTCTCGTGTATTATACGGGTCACGTATAGCACAACTGGCACACCTTTAGGGACTGAATGCCGGCGGTTTGAGCTTGGTTCCAAAATGTTGTTAAATATTTCCAATATATTGCTTTAGTGATTGTGCCACAGGCTCAACCCAGTTCAGCTCCCTCTGCAGTGTACAGAAGACCTCTACCTACAGTACACTGGGCCTGCCGGGTACTTTATGTTAGCCTTGTGTAGGGTCCGGGCATCTTGGCATGCATAGATATAGGGTCATCCGGGCATCTTGGCATGCATAGATATAGGGTCATCCGGGCATCTTGGCATGCATAGATATAGTGTCGTCCGGGCATCTTGTTGGCATTCATAGATATAGTGTCGTCCGGGCCACTTGTTGGCATTCATAGATATAGGGTCGTCCGGGCCACTTGGCATTCATAGATATAGGGTCGTCCGGGCATGGGGGCATCTTGGCATTCATAGATATAGGTCGTCCGGCATCTTGGCATTCATAGATATAGGGTCGTCCGGCATCTTGGCATTCATAGATATAGGGTCGTCCGGGCATCTTGGCATTCATAGATATAGGGTCGTCCGGGCATCTTGGCATTCATAGATATAGGGTAGTCCGGGTATCTTGGCATTCATAGATATAGGGTCGTCTTGGCATTCATAGATATAGGGTCATCCAGGTATCTTGGCATTCATAGATATAGGGTGTCCGGGCATCTTGGCATTCATAGATATAGGGTCGTCCGTGTCTTGGCATTCATAGATATAGGGTCTCCAGGTATCTTGGCATTCATAGATATAGGGTCGTCCGGGTGTCTTGGCATTCATAGATATAGGGTCGTCCAGGCATCTTGGCATTCATAGATATAGGTTGTCTTGGCATTCATAGATATAGGGTCGTCCGTTCTAGTAGGTGGTGTCATGCTGCATCATGATATAGGGTCGTCCGGGCATCTTGGCATCGCATAGATATAGGGTCGTCCGGGCATCTTGGCATGCATAGATATAGGTGGCCGGGCATCTTGGCATTCATAGATATAGGGTCGTCCGGGCATCTTGGCATGCATAGATATAGGGTCGTCCGGGCATCTTGGCATTCATAGATATAGGGTCGTCCGGGCATCTTGGCATTCATAGATATAGGGTCGTCCGGGTATCTTGGCATTCATAGATATAGGGTCGTCCGGGCATCTTGGCATTCATAGATATAGGGTCGTCCGGGCATCTTGGCATTCATAGATATAGGGTCGTCCGGGCATCTTGGCATTCATAGATATAGGGTCGTCCGGGCATCTTGGCATTCAGTATACATAGAAACCAACAAGTATTATGACATATTTTGTATTTTCAGATAACAACAGATTTTAACCTAGAGAAGGACTGCAGTGAATGTTATGCATTGAGAAATTTCTGCAAAGGAGATCAGGTACAAACATTACATACTGTATGTATATTCCAGGCCATAAGTCGAGGGTCAAAAATGCTGATCCTTCCATATGTCGAGGGTACATTCTGGACTTATGAAATTGGTTATGACAATGGTTTTTAGAGATGTCGAGGGTACTTTGTGGACTTATGAAGTTAGTTTAAACATATTTTATTTCAAGAATCAAACATTCGACATAGTGTAACATACAAAGTATTTAGGTGGATTGGATTGAAAGTTAATAACTTATTAAAAATCCTCTCCAATGAAGTTGGTTATGACAATGGATTTTAGAGATGTCGAGGGTACTTTCTGGACTTACCGGTATATGAAATTGGTTATAACAATGGATTTTTGAGATATCGGGTTGATTTTATTCCATTGCAAATCATAAACAAATACACTTGATGCACAACAATTATTTATCAAGTTTGTTTATCAGCCTTTCTATGGTCATTTATTCTGTAAATAAGTGTACGTAAAGTGTTATATTGAATAAAATAAACAAACTAACAGACTATTAAGTTTGAACAAATAAAAACAAATTTTTCAAATGTTTTTTTTTTCAAAATTAAGCTTGCTTGTTTTCTCATCCATAAATTGACCTTGTACTTTCATCATATTTCTGTATAGAAAATGGTCGACTTACGGCCAGGCATATACGGTACTATCGATATATATTCGCTATTTGTCTTACAGTGCATATGGTATATTTGATATTGGATATACCTTGTAGCATATCACATCTACTGTTTGCATATCATATTTCTCCACTTGGGATTTCTCCATATTTTAACCCATTTCCAGGGATCATTCTAGAGGGCGATGTGGGCGAAATTGTCGCCCTAGGGACCCTGACTTTGCCCTCTGGGGGCCCCATTTCTACCATAAAAATTTTTTTTGGTTTTTATGATTTTCAAACAAAATTGTGTCTATTAAGATACACTGGCCCATTATATAGCACTCCTTCTAGTCAAATGTTGTATTTAATGGTTGTACTGTGCATTTTAACCCTATTTTGCAGTAGTATATTAAAGAACACCATTTAAGGAAGCGATCACGCGCTTTCTCACTTCTCCCAAAAATTCTGACTTAGAATGAACCCTGATTTCATTCTGGATACCATTCAAACAGTATTTGCAAAGAACATAGAGTCAGATCAACCGCCACGGAACGTGCTGTCTGATCAGGCTCTATGCTGCTTGCTATTCAGATGATCTTGCTAAGACACTTGGCTATGTAGCAAACAATATAGAACCTCTAGAAGATCTATGTTGCTTGCAAAAACCTTTAAATTTATCCAGAATGAAATGGGTTAAGCTAGCAATTTTAATCCTTACAGTTCTAATCACAACAGAAGTTGCTTTTGCAAACAGCATAGAGCCAGATCATCAGACATCATGTCTGATCAGGCTGTTTGCTATTCGGATAGTTGGCACGTTATGACAAGGCTGATCTGGATCTATGTTGTTTGCACATTCATTCCAATTTATTCGACATTTTAAGGGTTAATAAGATACAAATATATGTTAAAAGTGATACGGTCCGCCTCCGTGTTCGAGTGGTTACGGTCGCTGACTTGTATTTCATATCTCATTTATATGAAAAAATCGGCAGTTTCTTACGGAGTTTGGTGCACCAAGTACTGGTTAACTGCTGGAGCCTACCAAGGAAAGGTGTTGTTAGTTTATACAAATTTATTTTAGCTCGATTGCGAATCAAGTTCTTACAGCTTATTTTTATCACTCTCTGTACCTCATTCCTGATGGAATCCATCGCCACGAGGGAGAGAAGAGGCAACGTGGAATTTAAATGCCTTGCCTAAGGGCACAATCGTAACGGCTCCAATGGGACTTGAACTCCGGTAGTTTCGCAACTGAAACGAACGCGCTACCACTGCGATATTATGACTTCCATAATGTGTTGTTAGGTAAACTGTCCGCCGACGATATAGCTTAAAATGGTGCTGATGCAGGCGTAAAACCCAAACAAACCATAAGTGATATATGTACATCCTATTCTTTGCTATTATTATTTAACACAAACAAACGGAGCTATGAAGAGAAACAAACAAAATATTATTACTTAACTCAGTATAATACCATCATTTCATAATTTCTTATATGTACACACGTGTAATAACACCTGGAAGGATTCCGATTGGTTCAGAGAATAATCCTTATAGATTTGTAAATTAAACTTTAAAGTGTACATATTTCTATTTGAATGGGTACATAACATTAATGCTAAGACAAATTATGATTTAAAAGAAGTCTTGGAGCAATAATAATGTTTTTTAAAATATAAATATGACGCTGCTTATTTAAAGTACAGTTTGATACAGTATAGTTTAATACAGCATAGTTTGATATAGTGTAGTTTAATACAGTATAGTTTAATACAGCATAGTTTAATACAGCATAGATTAATACAGCATAGTTTAATACAGCATAGATTAATATAGTGTAGTTTGATATAATACAGTATAGTTTAATACAGCATAGGTTAATACAGAATAGTATAATACAGTATAGTTTAATATAGTATAGTTTAATACAGCATAGTTTGATATAGTGTAGTTTAATACAGTATAGTTTAATACAGCATAGTTTAATACAGCATAGGTTAATACAGCATAGTTTAATACAGTATAGTATAATACAGTATAGTATAATACAGTATAGTATAATACAGTATAGTATAATACAGTATAGTATAATACAATATAGTATAATACAGCATAGTTTAATACAGCATAGGTTAATACAGTATAGTTTAATACAGCATAGGTTAATACAGCATAGTTTAATACAGCATAGATTAATATAGTGTAGTTTGATATAATACAGTATAGTTTAATACAGCATATGTTAATACAGCATAGTTTAATACAGCATAGTTTAATACAGTATAGTTTGATATAATAGAGTTTAATACAGTATAGTTTGATATAATAGAGTTTAATACAGTATAGTTTAAATTCTCTCGTTACAGATATTTATTTTCTATGGAGCTAGATCCAATGCGGAATTATTGGTCAATAACGGATTTGTGTATTATGAGAATGAACATGACAGAATGGCCATCAAATTGGGTAAGGTCATTCTCAGCTTCCTGTTGTGTGTAGTACACTGTAACCATGTTGCAAGACTAGCTTGTCCTTGTCAAACCTGTGTAGAAAGGCCACCCTTGGGAGAGGAGAAAGTAGGCTTTGTAGAAGGTGGTCTTTAAATTCCACATTCTATTAACCTGCCAATCACAACTAAAGTCGCTTTTGCAAACAGCATAGAGCCTGATCAGACAGACGGCACATTCCGATAGTGGAGCTACAATACTTGTGTCTGAATAGCAAACAACATAGATCCTGATCAGACGGCATATTCGGATAGTGGAGCTAAAAAACTTGTGACTGAATAGCAAACAACATAGATCCTGATCAGACGCGGCGTTATGCTAACTATCACATATTTGAAATATGCAGATAATCCCTTCACTGAAATGAGAATGAAATATTGAAGGTTTCCAGCATGGTATAAAATATGACATGGATCACCTTGAAGTTACCAGTATAAAAGTGTGTGTTTTATAATACAGTCAAACCTGTCTTAAGCAGCCAGCCAAGGGAGTCAGAGAAAGTGGCTGCTTAGCACAGGTGGCTGCTTAATAGAGGTCAAATATATAATAAAACAACCAAATGGAAATCTGGAAACTGGCTACTTAATACAGGTTGGCTGCTTAATGGAGGTGACCACTAACACAGGTTTGACTGTAGTGTCATCCTATTGAATGGTCCAGTCGTTTCTGACTATGAGACACCTCTCATGAACAGCAATTCTTCCCGAATACTATTCTTGGAGGCTAGGCTGATATGTAATCGGTATAGCTTATTTTAACCATTTGGCAGCTCGCTAACCTAATGAGTTTCAAACCCTCGACCTCCTGCTCCATATGCTAACCACTAAACCATGGGGATGGTTTATGTGTAGCATGTTACCGTAATACACTGAACAAACTTACCTGGTGTTTAAAGCGACATTACATCGCAAAAAGCCCCCAAAATGCTTTTTTACGTATAAATAGCATTGCTACTCTAAATTCTTCAGAAATAATTCGAACACTAACTTTCTATACATGAACAGTGTTTTGTGGTATACAAACTCTCAAAAGTGAAAGTATGATTTCATATAACGCTCTTCTCCTGAATTGATGTTTATTTATTATTTGAGTCTATACCAAGCGCGTGCTACTGTTGTTTAGAGATATTTTAAATCATATTAGTCTAAAAAATAATGCACAACGGGTGTGATATAACGGTAAATCTGTACCATAAATCGTGTTATTCAGGATACACACATTGCATTACGCATGGACGTTGACCCTATTTACATTATTTTGTTATGTCAACAAACGTCGTATACAACGGTTGTTTATTAGTTGAAATACTCAGCTTTTGAGGTAAATATTCGGAAAACAATTAAAAATTATAATAGGAAAATACATTCTGTAGAAATTTGCGTTTTCACCGATGTAGTGTCACTTTAAGTATATTTGTAGCAAACTAATAACCATACAATATCAATATTCACATTGCCATGTGGTTCTTATTAATTCTAACTCGATTATGCTACAGGTATATAACTCGCATTGTGGAATTATAGACAGCTAGACCTGTATACTTTGGTGATGTAATGGACATTTGAACTCCAAACACGATATTGATAGACAAGTTGGTGACTTGGGTATTGCTACATTATGCAATTGTTAATGCTATAAGAGTGTGTATATTTCTTTACAGGAATTAGTAAAAGTGATGCATTGTTTAATCTGAAATCCGAGGTGCTCAACAGATGTGGACTGTTACCGTGAGTATTGTGTCTCGTAGTACGGTGCTCCTTTAAAGCGACATTACATCGCAAAAATAATATAGTGCATATTTTACCTATAGATAGCAGTGATAATACAAATTCTTCCGTAATAATTCGAACGCTAACTTTCAATCAGTAAACAATCAATAAACAATCAATAAACAGTGTCTTCAAGCTCTGTGTGAAAGTAGGATTTCATATAACGGTCAGCCACTCTCCTGAATTGACGTTTTTATAGTATTGTAGTCTATGCTTTAATGCTGAGATAATTTAACACTTTGCACGCTAGCAGTAGATAAAATCACTTTTGCAAACAGCATAGAGTCAGATCAGACGGCACAGAAAGTGCACAGAATGTGCTGTTTGATCAGGCTCTATGCTGTTTGCTATTTGGATAGTAGAGTTCAATGTTGTTTGCAAATGTGATTTTATTTTACTCAGTAGGCAAAGGGTTAAATAAGATTAGTCTAAAAAATAAATATGCATTGGCACAAATGTGAGATATAATGGTAAATCTGTACCATACATGTTGTTATTCAGGATACACGCATTGTATTACACATGGATGTTGGGGCATAATTGCATGCTCTGATTCTGAGGCAAATATTTGGGAAAACATGATAACCATATAATAGGAAATTAACATATTAGTGCAATTTGCTTTTTTCACCGATAAGTGTCGCTTTAAATACAACATGGAAAATTATTGTAATGGAAAGTAAATAATACATGTCTACCATTTCTTGTTTCCAATAAAGAGTAGTAAAGGGAAGTAAGTCATATATGATTTTTGAGGTCCCGCTGGGACTTACTGATGAGAGATTATCTAATCGAATGTCCCATTACTATAAGCCCATCTGGGAATATTCCAAAGGTCTATGGAGATTAGTCTGTCTCCGTGGTCGAGTGGTTATGGTCGCTGACTTGTATATTACTCATTTTGATAAATGAACTAGTCCAAATGTCATTTTCTAATTAATTTATTCGTCTAAAAATATCATGGACCTGTCCATGTCAGTTGCTTAGTGTTACATAGTGTTGAATGGGTTCAAAGCTATTTGTATCTGTTAAAATGAATAGAATGTACTTTCAGATCAAGAACGTTTTACCTTCACACAGGAGATATGCCTGTCGACAGTGATCTGTTAGTCTTCCTCAGAATATTTCAAATGGATGAAGGTACGTGCTTCCTTACAGTATATCAAATGGATGAAGGTACATGTTTCCTTACTTACAATATATCAAATGGATGAAGGTACATGCTTCCTTACTTACAATATATCAAATGGATGAAGGTACATGTTTCCTTACTTACAATATATCAAATGGATGAAGGTACATGCTTCCTTACTTACAATATATCAAATGGATGAAGGTACATGCTTCCTTACTTACAATATATCAAATGGATGAAGGTACATGCTTCCTTACTTACAATATATCAAATGGATGAAGGTACATGTTTCCTTACATTATGTCAAATGGATGAAGGTACATGCTTCCTTACATTATGTCAAATGGATGAAGGTACATGCTTCCTTACTTACAATATATCAAATGGATGAAGGTACATGCTTCCTTACTTACAATATATCAAATGGATGAAGGTACATGCTTCCTTACTTACAATATATCAAATGGATGAAGGTACATGCTTCCTTACTTACAATATATCAAATGGATGAAGGTACATGTTTCCTTACTTACAATATATCAAATGGATGAAGGTACATGCTTCCTTACTTACAATATATCAAATGGATGAAGGTACATGCTTCCTTACTTACAATATATCAAATGGATGAAGGTACATGCTTCCTTACTTACAATATTTCAAATGGATGTGAAGGTACATGCTGCCTCAGAATATTTCCAATTGATGAACATGACATATTAACTGACATTTTCACACAATTAGTACTCCACATTGACAAATAAACTTCGACCTTGACCCTTTTCTATGTCAAAAGTCAAAATTTTTATCAGCGTAATGTTGGCATCAGTTGCCAGTCCTTTTGTTTGGTTGTTGTCATGATAGTGTAATTTTGTATGATTTTGCTATACAACTGCCATGTGTTAATTAAGAACTAATATTTGACTTTCCGTTCTAACATGACCAAACTATCGAAAAAGCAGAAAATTAGTTGGTGTTATTTATTAGAAAGAATGATGTCACAAAACTACAGAAATGATGTCACAAAACTACAGAAATGACATCACAAAACTACAGAAATGATGTCACATTTGATATCACACGCTAAGTCATGTTTTATATCAGATTAACAACAGTAACTTCCTTCTTAGTTTATACAAATTTATTTTAGCTCGATTGCGAAACAAGTTATTTCAACTTATATTAATCACTCTCGAGACCTCATTCCTGATGGAGTCCATCACCATGAGGGAGAGAGAAGAGGCAACATGGAATTTAAATGCCTTGCCTAAGGGCAGAATCGTGATGGCTCCAGCGGGACTCGAACTCCGGACCTTTCGCAAGTGAAGCGAATGTGCATCCATTGCGCTATCACGACTTCCACTTCCTTCTTTGCGTATACAGACAAAATGCCGAGTTATTTTGGAATGCTTGTATTTGATACACAGTTGATTATTACCTGCTCCTCTTCCAGAAACATTAAGCGGAAAGTTTGCTGAATCAGAGGCTGCAGAGTTACGAGAGGAGCTCGGAGATTTAGATAAAATAGCATCTGTAGACGTGGAAACCAAGGTGTGGAATTACCTGGAAACGAGGTCTAGTCTCCTGTTGAAGGCATATGAAACAACGATAGAGGTTTGTTTAGTTCATACAAATTTATTTTAGCTCGATTGGGAAACACGTTTTTACAACGTTAGATTAATCGCTCTCGAGACCTCATTCCTGGTGAAATCCATCGCCATGAAGGAGAGAGAAGAGGCAATGTGGAATTCCACAATAAAGGTTTGTTGTATATCATAATAATACAACATACTTCTCACCTGCTGGTTAATAATTTGGTGTACCTGTACTTGTAGCAGTAAGATGACGTGAGTATTAATGTATATGTTGCCATGATGTACATTGCTGAATTGCTATAGCAAATCAGGCCTGAAAATTGTAAAGTATTTCCCAAATTTGAAATTCTGGTCTTAAGCTCTCTGATTTGTTGATTTCAGTGTAGCTCTCAGAATAATCAATTGCTTAAGTTTAACCCTTAGTCTGCCAATCACGACTAAAATCACTTTTGCAAACAGCATAGAGCCAGATCAGACGACGCAGAACGTGGCGTCTGATCAGGCTCTATGTTGTTTGCTATTCGGATAGTGGAGCTAAAACACTTGTTTGAATAGCGTATTGCGAATACTAATATTGCGTTATACCGCGGCGGATCTGGATCTTTGTTGTGTTAGCTATGACTGGTTCGGTCCCCTGCTTGCATAGGGATAATGTGCAGCAGACGGCTGTACACACCTGCTTGCATAGGGATAATGTGCAGCAGACGGCTGTACACACCTGCTTGCATAGGGATAATGTGCAGCAGACGGCTGTACACACTTGCTTGCATAGGGATAATGTGCAGCAGACGGCTGTACACACTTGCTTGCATAGAGATAATGTGCAGCAGACGGCTGTACACACCTGCTTGCATAGGGATAATGTGCAGCAGACGGCTGTACACACTTGCTTGCATAGGGATAATGTGCAGCAGATGGCTGTACACGCTTGCATAGGGATAATGTGCAGCAGACGGCTGTACACACTTGCATGGAGGCGGGCCTCTGTGGCTGAGTGGTTCGGTCTTTGACTTCAAATCAATTGCCACTCACCTCTGTAGGTTCGGATGTCAATTGGGTAGGTGGTTCTACACGAGTGCCCGCCCGTGCCTGGTTTACTGCTAGGAACGACACCCAGGTTCTTCCCCCAACAATAATTAGATGGATTTTCTCCATTTGACGCGAGTGCCCGTCCGTGCCTGAAATACTAAGCTGTTTGTGCGACTTTAAACCCCATAAACAAACCTGCCAATTACAGGCAACAACTTGTAAATGTGGTCATTCATGTGGGAGGAAACCGGAGTACCTGTGGAAAACCCCACCTGTCCGCTCTGGCGACCATCGTACCATCTCACATACTTCCCGATCTGAGGATCGAACAATTGCTGAGAAGCGAGCGCGCGAACCACTGAACCACTGCGCTAATCGGACAGCCACAATCCATAAATTCCAAACCCCTACACCCTACGTTTCATTAATTTACTGATATACTAGTATTTCCTTTATTTTGTAGGAAGATGATGCAGTGTTACAGAAGAGTAAGCTGTCGGAGGCAGCATTGTTATGTGTTCAGTTGCGACGGTGTGAGAAGAACATCCTCAAATCCACAGTGGCTTACGCAGCCCAACGAAAGGCAAAGTTACAGCCACAATACAGCACATAGCTATATATATGCTCATAGTGAACACCTAATCATTTATTACCATTGCGTGTATTATGCGGTACATCATCACCGGGCTCAAGAGTGGCGACACAGGCACAAGACACAATTTTTTACCCTATTGTCATATATTAAGTACTGTTTACTGTAAACTTACTATATGACCATAGGGCAAAAAAAAAGTGTGCCTGTGGATGGTGATATATGACACGTGTGAATATAGCCAGTTATGCAGTTTGCTGGTGGGCTGATGAGTGAAATTGTGTGGAAACCACGGCGACCAATCTAGAGTCTGCTTCATTGAGGGTGGAGTGCAATATACAATTACTTGTCATTGATATGCATCATTCTGTTAGTGTTAGTGAATTTTATACAAACATACTGTTTATATCACAGGGATGCTAGTGTTCTAGTGCACTGTGCTTACAGTGGAAGTCCGCAACTCCTGCTAGCCTGGGTTCCAGTCTGTCAATTTATCACTTTTTAACTTCTAGCAAAATGACTTTGTTGATATGATCAGAAACTCAAAATATAGCAACGGCTGTTCCTAGGCTAAACTCCTACATGAAATATGTTAATTGTTCTCGAGACATCCATTGCAACAGAGGAGAGAGGAGGCAATGTGGATTTAAGTGTCTTTGCCTAAGGACACAACCACTGTGTTTCTGTTCGACCTCCCAACCTCTCCGATTGCGAGGTAAACAGATTGTACATTGTGTGGCATTCCATACAAGATAGCTTCAGATTGTACACCTCATCAATTTCACCACGAAATAATTAATTATATAAACCCTATCCCTATCGACAACCAGTCTGCCTCCGTGGTCAAGTGGTTACGGTCGCTGACTTATACTCTGACATCACTGATGGTCACGGGTTCGAGCCCCGCTCAGGTCGTGTCTCATTTATATGAAAAAGTTGGCAGTTTCTTACGGAGGTTGGTGCACACAAGTACTGGTTAACCGTTGGAGCCTGCCCAGGAAAGGTGTTGTTAGGTAAACTGCCCGCCGGCGATATAGCCCGAAATGGTGCTGATGCAGGCGTAAAACCCGAAACATAACATAACAATAACATATCGACAACCAATTTGATCTCACATCAAGGCATTTTAGATCTATATTTTACCCATTATCAGAATCCATCCACCAATCAACAAGACTTCCTGCCATTCCTGTGGGTGCTCTTTACAGCGTGTGTGATTTACCTTTATTTATCGTCGCTACAGGTTGTCCATATGAGCGATGCCTCCTGAAGAGATTAGTCATTTTAGATTTTTGGAGGATTAGTTTAATAATATTTTATTTGCTCTATACATATATATAATCAACACATTCTACACAATTATTCATATATACAAGGAAATACAGGCATAGTGAAGGATAGTGCATGATACAGACAGACCCATTCCAGAGTCTCCTCTGGTTCGTTTACGTGTACAGTGTGTAAAGCATCAACACAAGACCACGGTTTTAAGTCCCATCTGAAAGACTTAATATTATTAGGGTCAGACGGGGGATCGAATCTGCGATCCCCGAGATGAGTCTTAATGTATTTATATCTCACCAGAGAGGTGGGAGACATATTGATCTTGTACATTCTGTCCATCTATCACAAGATTGTGTAAACCATTGGTTGGATTTTCACGAAACATGATCAATTCATGGCTTACCAAGTCTAGTCATGCATATAATCATTGTGTTCGTTTCATTTTTCACAGTTATGGCCCTTTGAAGATTTTTAGATATCGCACTTTCGTGGATTTGTGATGAATATAGTTTGTCCGGGCTACTTCTGCTAAATCCATAGCCATAATGATCAGTTTTGAAACCTAGTTCTGCATTTCACAAGAGTTATGCCCCTTTACTTCACTGGTTGAAGAGACATGAATTTTCTTTGTTCGAAAACAATTTCTAGTTTTATTAAAATATAGCCGAATTGTGAAAGCAAATACATAAAATGTCATGTACACTGTGGAAGCTGGTTACGTATATGTGGGAGTAAACACTCCTATGTATGGAATGCCTACTTTTCTTGTCCATACACAAAAATGTGTTGACCCATTTTCTGTAGCAGTAGTGAGTGTATTTCTGTATCATTCTGGGTAAGTTGTGTATCTGCATCCTTCTTGCTTGCTTTTTATTCGCTATTTCGTCCTATGTTAACTTTGATGTCTCTTTCTTGATTCTGATCTTCATTATTTGATCAGCTTTGTATTGGATGCCATACTTTACGTAAGGTTTGGTGATCTAGCACGTTGCAATCAGTGTGTATTGGATGCCATACTGTACGTTAAGGTTTGGTGATCTAGCACGTTGCAATCAGTGTGTATTGGATGCCATACTGTACGTTAAGGTTTGGTTATCTAGCATGTTGCAATCAGTGTGTATTGGATGCCATACTGTACGTAAGGTTTGGTGATCTAGCAGTTGCATCAGGTGTATTGGATGCCATACTGTACTAGTTTGGTGATCTAGCAGTTGCAATCAGTGTGTATTGGATGCCATACTGTACTAGTTTGGTGATCTAGCACAGTGTGTATTGGATGCCATACTGTATAGTTTGGTGATCTAGCAGTTGCAATCAGTGTGTATTGGATGCCATACTGTACGTAAGGTTTGGTGATCTAGCATGTTGCAATCAGTGTGTATTGGATGCCATACTGTACGTAAGGTTTGGTGATCTAGCATGTTGCAATCAGTGTGTATTGGATGCCATACTGTACGTAAGGTTTGGTGATCTAGCATGTTGCAATCAGTGTGTATTGGATGCCTACTGTACTATTGGATGGTCTGTGTGTATTGGATGCCATACTGTACATAAGGTTTGGTGATCTAGCATGTTGCAATCAGTGTGTATTGGATGCCATACTGTACGTAAGGTTTGGTGATCTAGCATGTTGCAATCAGTGTGTATTGGATGCCATACTGTACGTAAGGTTTGGTGATCTAGCATGTTGCAATCAGTGTGTATTGGATGCCATACTGTACGTAAGGTTTGGTGATCTAGCATGTTGCAATCAGTGTGTATTGGATGCCGTACTGTACGTAAGGTTTGGTGATCTAGCATGTTGCATCAGTGTGTATTGGATGCCATACTGTACGTAAGGTTTGGTGATCTAGCATGTTGCAATCAGTGTGTATTGGATGCCATACTGTACGTAAGGTTTGGTGATCTAGCATGTTGCAATCAGTGTGTATTGGATGCCATACTGTACGTAAGGTTTGGTGATCTAGCATGTTGCAATCAGTGTGTATTGGATGCCGTACTGTACGTACGGTTTGGTGATCTAGCATGTTGCAATCAGTGTGTATTGGATGCCGTACTGTACGTAAGGTTTGGTGATCTAGCATGTTGCAATCAGTGTGTATTGGATGCCATACTGTACGTAAGGTTTGGTGATCTAGCATGTTGCAATCAGTGTAACCACAGTGTGTATTGGATGCCATACTGTACGTAAGGTTTGGTGATCTAGCATGTTGCAATCAGTGTGTATTGGATGCCATACTGTACGTAAGGTTTGGTGATCTAGCATGTTGCAATCAGTGTGTATTGGATGCCATACTGTAAGTGTGTATTGGATGCCATACTGTACGTAAGGTTTGGTGATCTAGCATGTTGCAATCAGTGTGTATTGGATGCCATACTGTACGTAAGGTTTGGTGATCTAGCATGTTGCAATCAGTGTGTATTGGATGCCATACTGTATGTAAGGTTTGGTGATCTAGCATGTTGCAATCAGTGTGTATTGGATGCCATACTGTACGTAAGGTTTGGTGATCTAGCATGTTGCAATCAGTGTGTATTGGATGCCATACTGTACGTAAGGTTTGGTGATCTAGCATGTTGCAATCAGTGTGTATTGGATGCCATACTGTATGTAAGGTTTGGTGATCTAGCATGTTGCAATCAGTGTGTATTGGATGCCATACTGTACGTAAGGTTTGGTGATCTAGCATGTTGCAATCAGTGTGTATTGGATGCCATACTGTATGTAAGGTTTGGTGATCTAGCATGTTGCAATCAGTGTGTATTGGATGCCATACTGTACGTAAGGTTTGGTGATCTAGCATGTTGCAATCAGTGTGTATTGGATGCCATACTGTACGTACGGTTTGGTGATCTAGCATGTTGCAATCAGTGTGTATTGGATGCCATACTGTACGTACGGTTTGGTGATCTAGCATGTTGCAATCAGTGTGTATTGGATGCCATACTGTACGTAAGGTTTGGTGATCTAGCATGTTGCAATCAGTGTGGCTTTATTTATATAAAAAAATGAGATAAATATGTTAATATTGCTTAAAGACTTATTTTGTTTTTCTCCAAATTTCAATCGAGCTATAAACCATACCAGAAGCCGGGGCATGGCAACATAAGTAAAGGACCAAGGTTACTTAATATTAATTCCATTTTTCTATGGAAAGAAGTATAAAAGAGAAATCAGCATGGTAACTGGCAGTGTCTGAATTGTTTCTAACAACTGTACTGTGTTGGTTTCTAACCGTTTACCAGAAACTGTGATCAACTCGCCAAACCTGGACCCATTCGAGTGAGCCTAGTATATATGGTATATACATGCTGGTTTATACGCCACCACCCTTGTCAGTGTATTATACGTCATCAGCCCGATGTCGGGATATTATCACAGGAAGTTGATATAGTGCATTGTAAGAGGGGTCATATGATAGAGGCACAGGGTTATTGCTATCATATACATTGTTGTGTGTGCCTTATCAAGTTACTGTCAGTCAGTAAGTAATCCTGCCACTTTGAGTGCAATGAGAGACATTACTGGGTTTTCTATTACCTCCCTTGATGGATAAAGTCAGATTTATCACTAAATGTATATTGGTCCTTTTAGTTGGAATCCTTTGTTTTTATTGTTGTCGTCTAAACAGATGTTGCGTTAGGATAAATGTAATTTTATCAAAATCGTGTTAATTAATTGAACCTATTTTTACAGTAAGGTATCCATTGGGCATGCTAAAGAATATCTGTCGACATTTAATAATAAGACGAGAATACGGATGAGAATGGAAAACATGTGGTACAAAGGAAACAGCGATAAAAACAGAGGAAACCAATTAAGAGGACCAATATACTATTATGAGTATTCAGGGGCAGTAACTGACTAATGTTTCTCATTCATCACATTTCACCATGAATTACTTAGCTGGGCACCCCTCTATTTTACACATTAATGGAGTTACTATTTGGGGCGTTGACATGTAATCCCTATGTATCTACCGGAACTACTTTCATCTAGAAATAATTGACACTACATCAAAACGCTAATTTCTACAGAATGTATTTTCCTATTATATGGTATAATTTTTTCCCAATGTTTGCCTTAAAAACTGAGTATTTCAACTAATAAACAAGCGTCGTATACGCGGTTTGCTGACATAACAAAATATGTAAACATACATGCGTAATACAACTAGTGTATCCTGAATAACACCATTTATGGTACAGATTTACAGTTATATCTCATTTTGTGACTATTCTTAGTTAAATTATCTCTAAGCGACATTATCTGGCATTTAGTATTTACTCCGATGACAAACAAACGTCAATTCAGGAGCATGGATGACAGGTATATGTAGTCATACGTTCAATCCATAAAACACTGTTTATTGATTCAATGTTAATATTCGAAAGAATTTGTAGTAGCAATGCATTTATACGTGAACAATGTCGTTTTAACTGTATATAGCTCGCTTAAATAGAGCTCCATTAGGTTCTTACAAAACCATCTACAATTAACTGGCGGTTAAGACCAAGCACCTCACTCGACCCTCAAATGCATAGTACCCCACCCCCTACACGGGTATGGCCAACACTATCATTGTAGCTGGTCAGTGGTAATGACTCCGGCCTCATAATTCAGGTGTCACAGGTTCGATTCTGCGCTATGTCGTGCTAAAATTATAATAGTTTTTGGGATGACACATTAAACTGCGTAATCGTGTTAGTGCTTTACACTGTTAACGAAACAACAGAGGACAACCAACCGTAAGCTGTATATATAGCTTTCTGTCCAATTCCTTAATTCAATACAGACGGATACGTAGTCCAGTGGTTAACACGATGGATTGGGAATCCAGGGATCGCAGGTTCAATCCCCCGTCTGACCCTGATAAAATTAACAGTCTTTCAAATGGGACTGTAAACCGAGGTCTCGTGTCGGTGCTTTACACCGTGCACGTAAAAGAACCAGAGGAGATTCTGGAATGGGTCTGTCTGTATCATTGCACTAGCTTCCAAAACTCTAAAATGACTAATCTCTTCAGGAGGCGTCGCTCATTAGTCGCGGGTTAATAGTTTCCATCGGTATATGAACTACATCGGGAGTGTTCAAGATATGTGGAGGACCCGTGTTCTTATAATTCCATAGTATGTGCTTTTATTTCGATGTACAGTTGAACCTGTCTATAAAGATCATCCACTGGAATGGCCAAAATGGTCTTTGTTGACGGGTGCACATGGTATCTACTCAAGAGGTTACTATAATGGGTAGTGGTACACCTAAATATCTGTCTCTATCTGGGCTTTAACACATGTTTGAGCATAAATCGGACGTAATGAGTACAAGGTTTAATTCTGTATAGGTGCCGTAAAACTTTTCTCCAATCTCAAAACTCATTCTCAAGCGTCTGATTGGTTCAGCGGACAGTAACACTCAGAATAAACCAATCAGATCATTTGAGATCTGAGAAAAGTTTTATAACCTCGGGCCCTTGGCGTTAACATGTTTGAGCATAAATCGGACGTAATGATTACAATGTTCAATTCTGTATATGTGCCGTAAAACTTTTCTCAAAACTCATTCTCAAGCATCTGATTGGTTCAGCGGACAGTAACACTCAGAATCAACCAATCAGAACATTTGAGTTGCCGTATAGGAGCCGTAAAACTCAGCTACAATAGACATACGAAGATAAAACAAGACTATTTATTACATCTATGTTTTATTATGATTCATAAATAATCTTTTGGATTTCTGAACAAATCTACAAATCTGTCTCTATTGAATTGTCTCCCAGTCCAATGTACATTTACTAAACGTGTCCAGAGTTGCGAATCCGTAACTCAGTTTATTTTAATTTATATGTCAGTTAAAGCCATATAGTTTTAGTAATTCTGAAAAGAACATGTTTCGTATTTCATGTTGCTACAAATAAAAATCCCCCAGTATCCCTGGAGATTAGAAACAGATGTCTCTGTGTTTGGTTTGTGCATAATGACGGTGTACAATAAAATATTATCGGAGTTTATAGTTTGTCTGGGTCACAGAGATAAATCGTCAGCTCGTCTATCTCTCCTTCAAATGGTTGAAGATGCTCAGCATGGCCAATCTGAACAGCACATTTCACATTTCGTAGATAACCTGGAGCACCAACGGCATCAGAGTCCACGCCGTTACTACCACTGAACAGCCCGCTATCGAACCGGTATTCGGCTACCTTCAGCGGCCTTGGTAGGACTGGGTCAACATCACGTTGTGGTACGAACGTATACGCAAATTTAGCTTCGTTTGTCCCAACTCCAAAATATTGATTACTACTGTCCTCGGCAATCAAAATAGACCAGCGATTCCCACAGTCGCTATTGGCAACAAGAGCTCGAGCCAGACCATCGTTCCACCTCTCGTGCGTGGAGCTATATTTAGCTTTAATAATGACAGTGAAGCTGTGTTCGAGATTTGTGAATCTAGGAATGATCAGCCTGCTGTTTATCCCGTTGAATACGGCGACGCCGTCTCTAATTTCAACATTTTCATTTCCCACCCAGTTTCCTCTTCCTGATTCATCTCTGTGGTCGACAGTAAACGGGAGATGGATTTCCGGAGTACATGTCCGTTTCTGCACAATTTGGGAGATAAACTCTGGGGTAAACTTCAAGCATGCGCACGAGTCCTCCGCAAACATAGTCCCTGGAGCACAAGGTCTTACCATCAAGCCCCAGCCGGCAATTTCCTGCTGGTAACTGCTCGGTTGACCGAGTATCGCTTTTTTGTCACAAACAATCGGAACATGGAATCTCTCAGCGATGCCAAAACACGTGTCAGTGCATGCGTCATTGACGTCAAAGACGCATCCTATGCCATCGACATATGACTCGTTTTTGGGACAGCACATCGGTTGTGATCGTCCGTTTAAACATGTCCAGTAACCTCTGCAGTTTGTTTCGGCGCCATATTCAGAATTATCCGGCTGGTATAGGCACCTGTCAGTGTCGCACTGTATTTTGGCGACGGATGAACACGTTAGAGCATTCATATCCCAGTACGTCGCAAACGGACAACTCATAATTTGACCATCGAGGACGTTGTTCTCGTTATAGAGACACTGTATGAACTTGTCACAATCCGTGTGATTGTTGTATCCGGCTCCGTTTATCATTACACATCCAACGCATAGATCCTGTGAAGTCTGTGCAAGGGAACCATGGAGGCTGACAATTAGGAACACGCAGGTTGAAAGTTGCATCATGCTTCTTGCATATAGTAAGTCGATCTGAAATGTTAAAATGATCTTAAATACGTGTTATATATACGCAAGACTATTTGGAAAAGTATGTACAGACGGATCTGTACTCCAGTGATAACACGCTGGACTGGTAATCCATGGATCGTAGGTTCGATCCCCCGTCTGACCCTAATAAAATTAACAGTCGTCCAGGTGGGACGTTAAACCTAGGTCTCGTGTCGGTGCTTTACATCGTGCACGTAAAAGAAACAGAGAAGACTCTGGAATGGGTCTCTGTCTGTATCATTCACTATCCTCCAAATCTAAAATGATTAATCTCTTCAGGAGGCGTCGCTCATATGGACAACCGGTAGCGACGATAAATAAACGTAAAACACACAGAGAAAAGTAGCCTATGTGGACAAAATACAATAAACAAGTGTTTCGAATGTATTATCATCTGTATTCGTTAGTTATGCTATATTAGCGAATGGAATTTCCGGTTAGCAAGCTCGCTTCTCAACAATGCAACCCGGGTTCGATCCTGGACGTCGTGGGAATTATGTGAGATGGTACGGCGGTCGTCACATGGGACAGGTGTGTTATTTATCCGAGTACTACGATTTCCTACCACACGAATGATCAACGTTCTCTTTAAATGTTGCTTGGCAATCAAAACTAAATATTCAGCTAATATGGTGACACCATACAAACTGTGCACATTTATATTGAGCGTTACTTTGATAACATTTCATAAGTACACTCTAACGATGCAACGATTATCAAACAAACCCTGACAAAACCCATTGGTCCGATTTGACTGTGTGTGTGTTTTACGTTTATTTATCGTCGCTACCGGTTGCCCATATGAGCGAGCTTCCTGACGAGATTAGTCATATTAGATGTTGGAGGATTGTACACTGATACGGACAGAAACCCATTCCAGAGTCTCCTCTATATGGTTATTTTACGTGCACGGTGTAAAGCAGTCAGACGGAGGATCGAACATGCGATCCCTGGATTCCCAGTCCACCGTGTTAACCACAATATTACCGATCCGTATGTATATTTGATGCTAAAAACATTGTGTCGAGATATAGTGCGTTCGCTTCAGGAGCGAAATATCCGGAGTTCGCGCTCCTCTGGAGCCGTTACGATTGTGCCCCTAGGCAATACATTTAAATTCCACATGCCTCTTCTCTCTCCCTCGTGACAGACGGATCTGTAGTCCAGTGGTAACACGCTGGACTGGTAATCCAGGGATCGCAGGTTCGATCCCCCGTCTGACCCTAATAAAATTAACAGTCTTTCAGATGGGACGTTAAACCGAGGTCTCGTGTCGGTGCTTTACACCGTGCACGTAAAAGAACCAGAGGAGATTCTGGAATGGGTCTCTGTCTGTATCATGCACTATCCTCCAAAATCTAAAATTACTAATCTCTTCAGGAGGCGTCGCTCATATGGGCAACCGGTAGCGACGATAAATAAACGTAAAAACACACACTCCCTCCCTCGTGGCGATGGATTCCATCAGGAATGAGGTCTCGAGATTAATAGATTAATAATTTTCGTTTCGTAATCGAGCTAAAATAAATTTGTATAAATTTAATCATTGTGTGTCGTTTGAAACTTTAATTTTATTCATTAATATACATTTGAGTTTGATATCAATATGTTTGTTCCATCATTATACCTCGGTGTTCACGAGACCACCAGGTTGGCATTTAGCACATCATAAAATAGATCTCATAAATTATGAAAACAACAATACAATATTATTGGTGAAGCTACTGTAACAGTTTTACCTGGCAGTAGTGAGCAGGGTATTGAAAATACAACTGATTTGAGAAACTTCCACGTATTTTCCTGGTAAATTAATGAAGGTTATGTGTGTAACATTTGGAAGTGTCGCAAAGTACATGTCAATAAGTGGTAATTAATTGTGTAATTTAAGTGTAATTAAAATACAATATATTTTACGTATATTATAAATATACATATCAAACTAAGTATTAGAGATTAATATAATATATGATTGGCGATTTAATATGAATTATTTTTAAATGCGAATTTAAATAACACACGAAATACAAGACTGTGGTTTTCCAGAAAAGAAATCTATGTCCATAATGAAAAACAAATTCGTAGAAATTCGACCATCCTGGATCGGAGTATCCGTCTATACTGACACCATAAAAAACTGCGCACTTTTATATTGAGCGTTACTTTTTCGTTACAAATTTTAGAATCATGGAGTTTACTATCATGAGTGAAGACACTAATCTTTCTTAACTCTTTCAGCGCCGAATAAATTCAGAGCATGTGCAAACAACATAGATCCAGATCAGCCGCGGCGTAACGCCGCGTCTGATCAGGATCTATGTTGTTTGCTATTCGGATAGGTGCTTCTGCTCCACTGTCTGAAGAGCAATCAGCATATAGCCTGAGGGCATGTTCTGTTCTGTCCGATCGGGTTCTCTACTTTTTTACAAAGTCGCTTTTATGCGACGTTGGCGCTGAAAGAGTTAAAAGACCATCGTCACGTCATACTTGGTACTACTTTGTTATTATTAATATTGGACTGCTGTCAAAAGGCCATAGGCCTAGTATTATAGTATTATATTAAATCATAGGCCTACCGGTACGAAATTAACAATTTTAATTAGTAGGATCTTGTTATATAAGTGTGTGTTTTAAGTAAAATATAATCCTGAAACGGATCCAATATGTAAAATATTGGTACTGTCTTCGGCGCTACGTGCCTCACACAGTCCAATAGTTTACATATTGGATCGTTTTCGGCTTATATCCTATATATACACTGTACTAATCTACCCACTATTTCGCACATGTTGATAACAAAATTGAAATTTGAATATATGTGTTCTAATAGGATATCAATTTTACACAGACGGATCTGTAGTCCAGTTGTAACACGCTGGACTGGTAATCCAGGGATCGCAGGTTCGATCCAGGGATCGCAGGTTCGATCCCCCGTCTAACCCTAATAAAATTAACAGTTTTTCAGATGGGACGTTAAACCGAGGTCTCGTGTCGGTGCTTTACACCGTGCACGTAAATGAACCATAGGATATTCTGGAATGGGTCTCTGTCTGTATCATGCACTATCCTCCAAAATCTAAAATAACTAATCTCTTCAGGAGGCGTCGCTCATATGGACAACCGGTTGCGAAGATAAATAAACGTAAAACACACACATCAATTTTACCTCTAAGGCAAGTGCACCGTTTCTTTTTAGTGTCAGTATATTTAAAATTTTAAATGCATACATGTAGTGTTTATGAAATTAGAAACAAGCACAACGTAGTGAAAACGTGAATGATAGATATATCTAAACCATGCTTTAAATCAACCTCGTGTCTAGCTAAAACTAATTTATATATAATAACTAAACTTACCTATTTCAATGATTAAATTCGATGTTCAATTTCGCAAAACACTCTGTGATAATATGATAGGAAGCCCATTGCTTATATATCCACACATTTATCTATCTATATCTATCGCGTAGAACGCCCTTTTCATTTGGTTAACCGTCAAATCCGTGTGGATGTGAAAACAACGTATCAGTTACGTAAACCGCAAGCGTTCAAGTAGACGTTGCCGTCGCACCATTGACGATGTATGCATGACGCATATGTAAGTTCATTTTATTTACTTGTAGCAGTAAGATGACGTGAGTATTAATGTATATGTTGCCATGATGTACGCTGCTGAATTGCTATAGCAAAACAGGCCTGAAAAGTGTAAAGTAATTCCCAAATTTGAAATTCTGGTCTCAAGCTCTCTGATTTGTTGATTTAATTGTAGCTCTCAGAATAATCAATTGCTTAAATTTAACCCTTAGCCTGCCAATCACGATTAAAATCACTTTTGTAAACAGCATGGAGCCAGATTGTTGTGTCTGATCAGGCTCTATGTTGTTTGCTATTCGGATAGTGGAGCTAAAACACATGTTTGAATAGCGTATTGCGAATACGAATATTGCGTTATACCGCGGCGGATCTGGATCTTTGTTGTCTTAGCTATGACAGATTCGGTCCCCTGCTTGCATAGGGATAATGTGCAGCAGACGGCTGTACACACTTGCATGGAGGCGGGCCTCTGTGGCTGAGTGGTTTGATCTTTGACTTCAAATCAATTGCCACTCACCTCTGTATTTTCGGATGTCAATTGGGTAGGTGGTTCTACACGAGTGCCCGTCCGTGCCTGAAATACTGCTCGGAACGGCACCCAGGTTCTTCCCCCAACAATAATTAGATGGATTTTCTCCATTTGACGCGAGTGCCTGTCCGTGCCTGAAATACTAAGCTGTTTGTGTGACTTTAAACCCCATAAACAAACCTGCCAATCACAGGCAACAACTTGTAAATGTGGTCATTCATGTGGGAGGAAACCGGAGTACCTGGGGAAAACCCCACCTGTCCAATCTGGCGACCATCGTACCATCTCACATACTTCCCGATCTGAGGATCGAACAATTGCTGAGAAATGAGCGCGCGAACCACTGAACCACTGCGCTAATCGGACAGCCACAATCCATAAATTCCAAACCCCTACGCCCTACGTTTCATTAATTTACTGATATACTAGTACACGGTATTTCCTTTATTTTGTAGGAAGATGATGCAGTGTTACAGAAGAGTAAGCTGTCGGAGGTAGCATTGTTATGTGTTCAGTTGCGACGGTGTGAGAAGAACATCCTCAAATCCACAGTAGCTTACGCAGCCCAACGAAAGGCAAAGTTACAGCCACAATACAGCACATATATGCTCATAGTGAACACCTAATCATTTATTACCATTGCGTGTATTATGCGGTACATCATCACCGGGCGCAAGAGTGGCGACACAGGCACAAGACACAATTGTTTACCCTATTGTCATATATTAAGTACTGTTTACTGTAAGCTTACTATATGACCATAGGGCAAAAAAAAAGTGTGCCTGTGGATGGTGATATATGACACGTGTGAATATAGCAAGTTATGCAGTTTGCTGGTGGGCTGATGAGTGAAATTGTGTGGAAACCACGGCGACCAATCTAGAGTCTGCTTTGTTGACGGTGGAGTGCAATATACTTGTCATTGATATGCATCATTCTGTTAAGTGTTAGTGAATTTTATACAAACATACTGTTTATGTCACAGGGATGCTAGTGTTCTAGTGCGCTGTGCTTACAGTGGAAGTCCGCAACTCCTGCTAACCTGGGTTCCAGTCTGTCGATTTATCACTTTTTAACTTCTGGCAAAATGACTGGGTGTCAAATGAATATATAACTGACCAGGCAACATATATCAACGCCTGTTCCCAGGCTAAACTCCTACATGAAATATGTTAATTGTTCTCGAGACATCCATTGCAACAGAGGAGAGAGGAGCCGAATTTTGAAAGCAAATTCATAAAAATGTCATGTACACTGTGGAAACTGGTTACATATATGTGGGAGTATACACTCCTATGTATGGAATGCCTACTTTTCTTGTCCATACACAAAAATGTGTTGACCCATTTTCTGTAGCAGTAGTGAGTGTATTTCTGTATCATTCTGGGTAAGTTGTATCTGCATCCTTCTTGCTTGCTTTCTATTCGCTATTTCGTCCTATGTTATCTTTGATGTCTCTTTCTCGATTCTGATCTTCATTATTTGAACAGCTTTGTATTGGATGCCACACTGTAAGTGTGTATTGGATGCCATACTGTACGTATGGTTTGGTGATCTAGCATGTTGCAATCAGTGTGTATTGGATGCCATACTGTACGTAGGGTTTGGTGATCTAGCATGTTGCAATCAGTGTGTATTGGATGCCATACTGTACGTATGGTTTGGTGATCTAGCATGTTGCAATCAGTGTGTATTGGATGCCATACTGTACGTATGGTTTGGTGATCTAGCATGTTGCAATCAGTGTGTATTGGATGCCGTACTGTACGTAAGGTTTGGTGATCTAGCATGTTGCAATCAGTGTGTATTGGATGCCGTACTGTACGTAAGGTTTGGTGATCTAGCATGTTGCTATCAGTGTGTATTGGATGCCATACTGTACGTAGGTTTGGTGATCTAGCAGTTGCAATCAGTGTGTATTGGATGCCATACTGTACGTAAGGTTTGGTGATCTAGCAGTTGCACAGTGGTATTGGATGCCATACTGTACGTAAGGTTTGGTGATCTAGCATGTTGCAATCAGTGTGTATTGGATGCCATACTGTACGTAAGGTTTGGTGATCTAGCATGTTGCAATCAGTGTGTATTGGATGCCATACTGTACGTAAGGTTTGGTGATCTAGCATGTTGCAATCAGTGTGTATTGGATGCCATACTGTACGTAAGGTTTGGTGATCTAGCATGTTGCAATCAGTGTGTATTGGATGCCGTACTGTACGTAAGGTTTGGTGATCTAGCATGTTGCAATCAGTGTGTATTGGATGCCGTACTGTACGTAAGGTTTGGTGATCTAGCACGTTGCAATCAGTGTGTATTGGATGCCATACTGTACGTATGGTTTGGTGATCTAGCATGTTGCAATCAGTGCGTATTGGATGCCATACTGTACGTAAGGTTTGGTGATCTAGCATGTTGCAATCAGTGTGTATTGGATGCCATACTGTACGTAAGGTTTGGTGATCTAGCATGTTGCAATCAGTGTGTATTGGATGCCATACTGTATGTAAGGTTTGGTGATCTAGCATGTTGCAATCAGTGTGTATTGGATGCCGTACTGTACGTATGTATTGGATGCCGTACTGTACGTGTGTATTGGATGCCATACTGTACGTACGGTTTGGTGATCTAGCATGTTGCTATCAGTGTGTATTGGATGCCGTACTGTACGTAAGGTTTGGTGATCTAGCATGTTGCAACCAGTGTGTATTGGATGCCATACTGTACGTAAGGTTTGGTGATCTAGCAGGTTGCAATCAGTGTGTATTGGATGCCGTACTGTACGTAAGGTTTGGTGATCTAGCATGTTGCAATCAGTGTGTATTGGATGCCGTACTGTACGTAAGGTTTGGTGATCTAGCATGTTGCAATCAGTGTGTATTGGATGCCGTACTGTACGTGTGTATTGGATGCCGTACTGTACGTACGGTTTGGTGATCTAGCATGTTGCAATCAGTGTGTATTGGATGCCATACTGTAAGTGTGTATTGGATGCCATACTGTACGTAAGGTTTGGTGATCTAGCATGTTGCTATCAGTGTGTATTGGATGCCGTACTGTACGTAAGGTTTGGTGATCTAGCATGTTGCAACCAGTGTGTATTGGATGCCGTACTGTACGTAAGGTTTGGTGATCTAGCATGTTGCAATCAGTGTGTATTGGATGCCGTACTGTACGTAAGGTTTGGTGATCTAGCATGTTGCAATCAGTGTGTATTGGATGCCATACTGTACGTAAGGTTTGGTGATCTAGCATGTTGCAATCAGTGTGTATTGGATGCCATACTGTACGTACGGTTTGGTGATCTAGCACGTTGCAATCAGTGTGTATTGGATGCCATACTGTACGTAAGGTTTGGTGATCTAGCATGTTGCTATCAGTGTTTATTGGATGCCAATGTAAGTGTGTATTGGATGCCATACTGTACGTATGGTTTGGTGATCTAGCACGTTGCAATCAGTGTGTATTGGATGCCGTACTGTACATAAGGTTTGGTGATCTAGCATGTTGCAATCAGTGTGTATTGGATGCCGTACTGTACGTAAGGTTTGGTGATCTAGCAGGTTGCAATCAGTGTGTATTGGATGCCATACTGTACATACGGTTTGGTGATCTAGCATGTTGCTATCAGTGTGTATTGGATGCCATACTGTACGTAAGGTTTGGTGATCTAGCATGTTGCAATCAGTGTGTATTGGATGCCATACTGTACGTAAGGTTTGGTGATCTAGCATGTTGCAAGCAGTGTGTATTGGATGCCATACTGTACGTAAGGTTTGGTGATCTAGCAGGTTGCAATCAGTGTGTATTGGATGCCATACTGTACATAAGGTTTGGTGATCTAGCAGGCTGCAATCAGTGTGTATTGGATGCCATACTGTATGTAAGGTTTGGTGATCTAGCATGTTACTATCAGTGTGTATTGGATGCCATACTGTACGTAAGGTTTGGTGATCTAGCAGGTTGCAATCAGTGCATATTGGATGCCATACTGTACATATGGTTATATATCTAGCATGTTACTATCAGTGTGTATTGGATGCCATACTGTACGTAAGGTTTGGTGACCTAGCATGTAGCAATCAGTGAGTATTGGATGCCGTACTGTACGTATGTATTGGATGCTGTACTGTACGTGTATATTGGATGCCATACTGTACATACGGTTTGGTGATCTAGCATGTTGCTATCAGTGTGTATTGGATGCCGTACTGTACGTAAGGTTTGGTGATCTAGCATGTTGAAACCAGTGTGTATTGGATGCCATACTGTACGTAAGGTTTGGTGATCTAGCAGGTTGCAATAAGTGTGTATTGGATGCCGTACTGTACGTAAGGTTTGGTGATCTAGCAGGTTGCAATCAGTGTGTATTGGATGCCATACTGTACGTGTGTATTGGATGCCGTACTGTACGTACGGTTTGGTGATCTAGCATGTTGCAATCAGTGTATATTGGATGCCATACTGTACGTAAGGTTTGGTGATCTAGCATGTTGCAATCAGTGTGTATTGGATGCCATACTGTAAGTGTGTATTGGATGCCATACTGTACGTAAGGTTTGGTGATCTAGCACGTTGCAATCAGTGTGTATTGGATGCCATACTGTACGTAAGGTTTGGTGATCTAGCATGTTGCAAGCAGTGCGTATGGGATGCCATACTGTATGTAAGGTTTGGTGATCTAGTATGTTGCTATCAGTGTGTATTGAATGCCGTACTGCACGTACGGTTTGGTGATCTAGCATGTTGCAACCAGTGTGTATTGGATGCCGTACTGTACGTAAGGTTTGGTGATCTAGCACGTTGCAATCAGTGTGTATTGGATGCCGTACTGTACATAAGGTTTGGTGATCTAGCACGTTGCAATCAGTGTGTATTGGATGCCGTACTGTACGTACGGTTTGGTGATCTAGCACGTTGCAATCAGTATGCATTGGATGCCGTACTGTAGGTACGGTTTGGTGATCTAGGACGTTGCAATCTGACAGTGTGTATTGGATGCCATATTGTACGTAAGGTTTGGTGATCTAGCATGTTGCTATCAGTGTTTATTGGATGCCATACTGTACGTATGGTTTGGTGATCTAGCATGTTGCAATCAGTGTGTATTGGATGCCATACTGTACGTATGGTTTGGTGATCTAGCATGTTGCAATCAGTGTGTATTGGATGCCGTACTGTACGTAAGGTTTGGTGATCTAGCATGTTGCAATCAGTGTTTATTGGATGCCGTACTGTACGTATGGTTTGGTGATCTAGCATGTTGCAATCAGTGTGTATTGGATGCCGTACTGTACGTAAGGTTTGGTGATCTAGCATGTTGCAATCAGTGTGTATTGGATGCCATACTGTACGTATGGTTTGGTGATCTAGCATGTTGCAATCAGTGTGTATTGGATGCCGTACTGTACGTAAGGTTTGGTGATCTAGCATGTTGCAATCAGTGTGTATTGGATGCCATACTGTACGTAAGGTTTGGTGATCTAGCATGTTGCAATCAGTGTGTATTGGATGCCGTACTGTACGTAAGGTTTGGTGATCTAGCAGGTTGCAATCAGTGTGTATTGGATGCCATACTGTACGTGTGTATTGGATGCTACTGTACGTACGGTTTGGTGATCTAGCATGTTGCAATCAGTGTGTATTGGATGCCATACTGTACGTGTGTATTGGATGCCGTACTGTACGTACGGTTTGGTGATCTAGCATGTTGCAATCAGTGTATATTGGATGCCATACTGTACGTAAGGTTTGGTGATCTAGCATGTTGCAATCAGTGTGTATTGGATGCCATACTGTAAGTGTTATTGGATGCCATACTGTACGTAAGGTTTGGTGATCTAGCACGTTGCAATCAGTGTGTATTGGATGCCATACTGTACGTAAGGTTTGGTGATCTAGCATGTTGCAAGCAGTGCGTATTGGATGCCATACTGTATGTAAGGTTTGGTGATCTAGTATGTTGCTATCAGTGTGTATTGAATGCCGTACTGCACGTACGGTTTGGTGATCTAGCATGTTGCAACCAGTGTGTATTGGATGCCGTACTGTACGTAAGGTTTGGTGATCTAGCACGTTGCAATCAGTGTGTATTGGATGCCATACTGTACGTAAGGTTTGGTGATCTAGCAGGTTGCGATCAGTGCATATTGGATGCCATACTGTACATATGGTTATATATCTAGCATGTTACTATCAGTGTGTATTGGATGCCATACTGTACGTAAGGTTTGGTGACCTAGCATGTAGCAATCAGTGAGTATTGGATGCCGTACTGTACGTATGTATTGGATGCCGTACTGTACGTGTATATTGGATGCCATACTGTACATACGGTTTGGTGATCTAGCATGTTGCTATCAGTGTGTATTGGATGCCGTACTGTACGTAAGGTTTGGTGATCTAGCATGTTGAAACCAGTGTGTATTGGATGCCATACTGTACGTAAGGTTTGGTGATCTAGCAGGTTGCAATCAGTGTGTATTGGATGCCGTACTGTACGTAAGGTTTGGTGATCTAGCAGGTTGCAATCAGTGTGTATTGGATGCCATACTGTACGTGTGTATTGGATGCCGTACTGTACGTACGGTTTGGTGATCTAGCATGTTGCAATCAGTGTGTATTGGATGCCTTGTGTATTGGATGCCGTACTGTACGTACGGTTTGGTGATCTAGCATGTTGCAATCAGTGTATATTGGATGCCATACTGTACGTAAGGTTTGGTGATCTAGCATGTTGCAATCAGTGTGTATTGGATGCCATACTGTAAGTGTGTATTGGATGCCATACTGTACGTAAGGTTTGGTGATCTAGCACGTTGCAATCAGTGTGTATTGGATGCCATACTGTACGTAAGGTTTGGTGATCTAGCATGTTGCAAGCAGTGCGTATGGGATGCCATACTGTATGTAAGGTTTGGTGATCTAGTATGTTGCTATCAGTGTGTATTGAATGCCGTACTGCACGTACGGTTTGGTGATCTAGCATGTTGCAACCAGTGTGTATTGGATGCCGTACTGTACGTAAGGTTTGGTGATCTAGCACGTTGCAATCAGTGTGTATTGGATGCCATACTGTACGTAAGGTTTGGTGATCTAGCAGGTTGCGATCAGTGCATATTGGATGCCATACTGTACATATGGTTATATCTAGCATGTTACTATCAGTGTGTATTGGATGCCATACTGTACGTAAGGTTTGGTGACCTAGCATGTAGCAATCAGTGGTATTGGATGCCGTACTGTACGTATGTATTGGATGCGTACTGTACGTGTATATTGGATGCCATACTGTACATACGGTTTGGTGATCTAGCATGTTGCTATCAGTGTGTATTGGATGCCGTACTGTACGTAAGGTTTGGTGATCTAGCATGTTGCAACCAGTGTGTATTGGATGCCATACTGTACGTAAGGTTTGGTGATCTAGCAGGTTGCAATAAGTGTGTATTGGATGCCGTACTGTACGTAAGGTTTGGTGATCTAGCAGGTTGCAATCAGTGTGTATTGGATGCCATACTGTACGTGTGTATTGGATGCCGTACTGTACGTACGGTTTGGTGATCTAGCATGTTGCAATCAGTGTGTATTGGATGCCATACTGTACGTGTGTATTGGATGCCGTACTGTACGTACGGTTTGGTGATCTAGCATGTTGCAATCAGTGTATATTGGATGCCATACTGTACGTAAGGTTTGGTGATCTAGCATGTTGCAATCAGTGTGTATTGGATGCCATACTGTAAGTGTGTATTGGATGCCATACTGTACGTAAGGTTTGGTGATCTAGCACGTTGCAATCAGTGTGTATTGGATGCCATACTGTACGTAAGGTTTGGTGATCTAGCATGTTGCAAGCAGTGCGTATGGGATGCCATACTGTATGTAAGGTTTGGTGATCTAGTATGTTGCTATCAGTGTGTATTGAATGCCGTACTGCACGTACGGTTTGGTGATCTAGCATGTTGCAACCAGTGTGTATTGGATGCCGTACTGTACGTAAGGTTTGGTGATCTAGCACGTTGCAATCAGTGTGTATTGGATGCCGTACTGTACATAAGGTTTGGTGATCTAGCACGTTGCAATCAGTGTGTATTGGATGCCGTACTGTACGTACGGTTTGGTGATCTAGCACGTTGCAATCAGTATGCATTGGATGCCGTACTGTAGGTACGGTTTGGTGAACTAGGACGTTGCAATCTGACAGTGTGTATTGGATGCCATATTGTACGTAAGGTTTGGTGATCTAGCATGTTGCTATCAGTGTTTATTGGATGCCATACTGTACGTATGGTTTGGTGATCTAGCATGTTGCAATCAGTGTGTATTGGATGCCGTACTGTACGTAAGGTTTGGTGATCTAGCAGGTTGCAATCAGTGTGTATTGGATGCCATACTGTACATACGGTTTGGTGATCTAGCATGTTACTATCAGTGTGTATTGGATGCCATACTGTACGTAAGGTTTGGTGATCTAGCATGTTGCAATCAGTGTGTATTGGATGCCATACTGTACGTAAGGTTTGGTGATCTAGCATGTTGCAAGCAGTGCGTATTGGATGCCATACTGTACGTAAGGTTTGGTGATCTAGCAGGTTGCAATCAGTGTGTATTGGATGCCATACTGTACATAAGGTTTGGTGATCTAGCAGGCTGCAATCAGTGTGTATTGGATGCCATACTGTATGTAAGGTTTGGTGATCTAGCATGTTACTATCAGTGTGTATTGGATGCCATACTGTACGTAAGGTTTGGTGATCTAGCAGGTTGCGATCAGTGCATATTGGATGCCATACTGTACATATGGTTATATATCTAGCATGTTACTATCAGTGTGTATTGGATGCCATACTGTACGTAAGGTTTGGTGACCTAGCATGTAGCAATCAGTGAGTATTGGATGCCGTACTGTACGTATGTATTGGATGCCGTACTGTACGTGTATATTGGATGCCATACTGTACATACGGTTTGGTGATCTAGCATGTTGCTATCAGTGTGTATTGGATGCCGTACTGTACGTAAGGTTTGGTGATCTAGCATGTTGAAACCAGTGTGTATTGGATGCCATACTGTACGTAAGGTTTGGTGATCTAGCAGGTTGCAATAAGTGTGTATTGGATGCCGTACTGTACGTAAGGTTTGGTGATCTAGCAGGTTGCAATCAGTGTGTATTGGATGCCATACTTTACGTTTGTATTGGATGCCGTACTGTACGTACGGTTTGGTGATCTAGCATGTTGCAATCAGTGTGTATTGGATGCCATACTGTACGTGTGTATTGGATGCCGTACTGTACGTACGGTTTGGTGATCTAGCATGTTGCAATCAGTGTATATTGGATGCCATACTGTACGTAAGGTTTGGTGATCTAGCATGTTGCAATCAGTGTGTATTGGATGCCATACTGTAAGTGTGTATTGGATGCCATACTGTACGTAAGGTTTGGTGATCTAGCACGTTGCAATCAGTGTGTATTGGATGCCATACTGTACGTAAGGTTTGGTGATCTAGCATGTTGCAAGCAGTGCGTATGGGATGCCATACTGTATGTAAGGTTTGGTGATCTAGTATGTTGCTATCAGTGTGTATTGAATGCCGTACTGCACGTACGGTTTGGTGATCTAGCATGTTGCAACCAGTGTGTATTGGATGCCGTACTGTACGTATGGTTTGGTGATCTAGCATGTTACTATCAGTGTGTATTGGATGCCATACTGTACGTAAGGTTTGGTGATCTAGCATGTTGCAATCAGTGTGTATTGGATGCCATACTGTACGTAAGGTTTGGTGATCTAGCATGTTGCAAGCAGTGCGTATTGGATGCCATACTGTACGTAAGGTTTGGTGATCTAGCAGGTTGCAATCAGTGTGTATTGGATGCCATACTGTACATAAGGTTTGGTGATCTAGCAGGCTGCAATCAGTGTGTATTGGATGCCATACTGTATGTAAGGTTTGGTGATCTAGCATATTACTATCAGTGTGTATTGGATGCCATACTGTACGTAAGGTTTGGTGATCTAGCAGGTTGCGATCAGTGCATATTGGATGCCATACTGTACATATGGTTATATATCTAGCATGTTACTATCAGTGTGTATTGGATGCCATACTGTACGTAAGGTTTGGTGACCTAGCATGTAGCAATCAGTGAGTATTGGATGCCGTACTGTACGTATGTATTGGATGCCGTACTGTACGTGTATATTGGATGCCATACTGTACATACGGTTTGGTGATCTAGCATGTTGCTATCAGTGTGTATTGGATGCCGTACTGTACGTAAGGTTTGGTGATCTAGCATGTTGAAACCAGTGTGTATTGGATGCCATACTGTACGTAAGGTTTGGTGATCTAGCAGGTTGCAATAAGTGTGTATTGGATGCCGTACTGTACGTAAGGTTTGGTGATCTAGCAGGTTGCAATCAGTGTGTATTGGATGCCATACTTACGTTGTATTGGATGCCGTACTGTACGTACGGTTTGGTGATCTAGCATGTTGCAATCAGTGTGTATTGGATGCCATACTGTACGTGTGTATTGGATGCCGTACTGTACGTACGGTTTGGTGATCTAGCATGTTGCAATCAGTGTATATTGGATGCCATACTGTACGTAAGGTTTGGTGATCTAGCATGTTGCAATCAGTGTGTATTGGATGCCATACTGTAAGTGTGTATTGGATGCCATACTGTACGTAAGGTTTGGTGATCTAGCACGTTGCAATCAGTGTGTATTGGATGCCATACTGTACGTAAGGTTTGGTGATCTAGCATGTTGCAAGCAGTGCGTATGGGATGCCATACTGTATGTAAGGTTTGGTGATCTAGTATGTTGCTATCAGTGTGTATTGGATGCCGTACTGCACGTACGGTTTGGTGATCTAGCATGTTGCAACCAGTGTGTATTGGATGCCGTACTGTACGTAAGGTTTGGTGATCTAGCACGTTGCAATCAGTGTGTATTGGATGCCATACTGTACGTAAGGTTTGGTGATCTAGCAGGTTGCAATCAGTGCGTATTGGATGCCATACTGTACATAGGTTATATCTAGCATGTTGCTATCAGTGTGTATTGGATGCCATACTGTACGTAAGGTTTGGTGATCTAGCATGTTGCAATCAGTGTGTATTGGATGCCATACTGTACGTATGGTTTGGTGATCTAGCATGTTGCAATCAGTGTGTATTGGATGCCATACTGTACGTATGGTTTGGTGATCTAGCATGTTGCAATCAGTGTGTATTGGATGCCGTACTGTACGTAAGGTTTGGTGATCTAGCATGTTGCAATCAGTGTTTATTGGATGCCGTACTGTACGTATGGTTTGGTGATCTAGCATGTTGCAATCAGTGTGTATTGGATGCCGTACTGTACGTAAGGTTTGGTGATCTAGCATGTTGCAATCAGTGTGTATTGGATGCCATACTGTATGTATGGTTTGGTGATCTAGCATGTTGCAATCAGTGTGTATTGGATGCCGTACTGTACATAAGGTTTGGTGATCTAGCATGTTGCAATCAGTGTGTATTGGATGCCGTACTGTACGTATGGTTTGGTGATCTAGCATGTTGCAATCAGTGTGTATTGGATGCCATACTGTACGTAAGGTTTGGTGATCTAGCATGTTGCAAGCAGTGCGTATTGGATGCCATACTGTACGTAAGGTTTGGTGATCTAGCAGGTTGCAATCAGTGTGTATTGGATGCCATACTGTATGTAAGGTTTGGTGATCTAGCATGTTACTATCAGTGTGTATTGGATGCCATACTGTACGTAAGGTTTGGTGATCTAGCATGTTGCAATCAGTGTATATTGGATGCCATACTGTACGTAAGGTTTGGTGATCTAGCATGTTGCAATCAGTGTGTATTGGATGCCATACTGTACGTGTAGATCCGTACTGTACGTAAGGTTTGGTGATCTAGCATGTTGCAATCAGTGTGTATTGGATGCCATACTGTACGTAAGGTTTGGTGATCTAGCATGTTGCAATCAGTGTGTATTGGATGCCATACTGTAAG
>CM026404.1:79208608-79249262 GCA_014843695.1 Archivesica marissinica
CTTGCATAGGGATAATGTGCAGCAGACGGCTGTACACACTTGCATGGAGGCGGGCCTCTGTGGCTGAGTGGTTTGATCTTTGACTTCAAATCAATTGCCACTCACCTCTGTATTTTCGGATGTCAATTGGGTAGGTGGTTCTACACGAGTGCCCGTCCGTGCCTGGTTTACTGCTAGGAACGGCACCCAGGTTCTTCCCCCAACAATAATTAGATGGATTTTCTCCATTTGACGCGAGTGCCTGTCCGTGCCTGAAATACTAAGCTGTTTGTGTGACTTTAAACCCCATAAACAAACCTGCCAATTACAGGCAACAACTTGTAAATGTGGTCATTCATGTGGGAGGAAACCGGAGTACCTGTGGAAAACCCCACCTGTCCGCTCTGGCGACCATCGTACCATCTCACATACTTCCCGATCTGAGGATCGAACAATTGCTGAGAAGCGAGCGCGCGAACCACTGAACCACTGCGCTAATCGGACAGCCACAATCCATAAATTCCAAACCCCTACACCCTACGTTTCATTAATTTACTGATATACTAGTATTTCCTTTATTTTGTAGGAAGATGATGCAGTGTTACAGAAGAGTAAGCTGTCGGAGGCAGCATTGTTATGTGTTCAGTTGCGACGGTGTGAGAAGAACATCCTCAAATCCACAGTGGCTTACGCAGCCCAACGAAAGGCAAAGTTACAGCCACAATACAGCACATAGCTATATATATGCTCATAGTGAACACCTAATCATTTATTACCATTGCGTGTATTATGCGGTACATCATCACCGGGCTCAAGAGTGGCGACACAGGCACAAGACACAATTTTTTACCCTATTGTCATATATTAAGTACTGTTTACTGTAAACTTACTATATGACCATAGGGCAAAAAAAAAGTGTGCCTGTGGATGGTGATATATGACACGTGTGAATATAGCCAGTTATGCAGTTTGCTGGTGGGCTGATGAGTGAAATTGTGTGGAAACCACGGCGACCAATCTAGAGTCTGCTTCATTGAGGGTGGAGTGCAATATACAATTACTTGTCATTGATATGCATCATTCTGTTAGTGTTAGTGAATTTTATACAAACATACTGTTTATATCACAGGGATGCTAGTGTTCTAGTGCACTGTGCTTACAGTGGAAGTCCGCAACTCCTGCTAGCCTGGGTTCCAGTCTGTCAATTTATCACTTTTTAACTTCTAGCAAAATGACTTTGTTGATATGATCAGAAACTCAAAATATAGCAACGGCTGTTCCTAGGCTAAACTCCTACATGAAATATGTTAATTGTTCTCGAGACATCCATTGCAACAGAGGAGAGAGGAGGCAATGTGGATTTAAGTGTCTTTGCCTAAGGACACAACCACTGTGTTTCTGTTCGACCTCCCAACCTCTCCGATTGCGAGGTAAACAGATTGTACATTGTGTGGCATTCCATACAAGATAGCTTCAGATTGTACACCTCATCAATTTCACCACGAAATAATTAATTATATAAACCCTATCCCTATCGACAACCAGTCTGCCTCCGTGGTCAAGTGGTTACGGTCGCTGACTTATACTCTGACATCACTGATGGTCACGGGTTCGAGCCCCGCTCAGGTCGTGTCTCATTTATATGAAAAAGTTGGCAGTTTCTTACGGAGGTTGGTGCACACAAGTACTGGTTAACCGTTGGAGCCTGCCCAGGAAAGGTGTTGTTAGGTAAACTGCCCGCCGGCGATATAGCCCGAAATGGTGCTGATGCAGGCGTAAAACCCGAAACATAACATAACAATAACATATCGACAACCAATTTGATCTCACATCAAGGCATTTTAGATCTATATTTTACCCATTATCAGAATCCATCCACCAATCAACAAGACTTCCTGCCATTCCTGTGGGTGCTCTTTACAGCGTGTGTGATTTACCTTTATTTATCGTCGCTACAGGTTGTCCATATGAGCGATGCCTCCTGAAGAGATTAGTCATTTTAGATTTTTGGAGGATTAGTTTAATAATATTTTATTTGCTCTATACATATATATAATCAACACATTCTACACAATTATTCATATATACAAGGAAATACAGGCATAGTGAAGGATAGTGCATGATACAGACAGACCCATTCCAGAGTCTCCTCTGGTTCGTTTACGTGTACAGTGTGTAAAGCATCAACACAAGACCACGGTTTTAAGTCCCATCTGAAAGACTTAATATTATTAGGGTCAGACGGGGGATCGAATCTGCGATCCCCGAGATGAGTCTTAATGTATTTATATCTCACCAGAGAGGTGGGAGACATATTGATCTTGTACATTCTGTCCATCTATCACAAGATTGTGTAAACCATTGGTTGGATTTTCACGAAACATGATCAATTCATGGCTTACCAAGTCTAGTCATGCATATAATCATTGTGTTCGTTTCATTTTTCACAGTTATGGCCCTTTGAAGATTTTTAGATATCGCACTTTCGTGGATTTGTGATGAATATAGTTTGTCCGGGCTACTTCTGCTAAATCCATAGCCATAATGATCAGTTTTGAAACCTAGTTCTGCATTTCACAAGAGTTATGCCCCTTTACTTCACTGGTTGAAGAGACATGAATTTTCTTTGTTCGAAAACAATTTCTAGTTTTATTAAAATATAGCCGAATTGTGAAAGCAAATACATAAAATGTCATGTACACTGTGGAAGCTGGTTACGTATATGTGGGAGTAAACACTCCTATGTATGGAATGCCTACTTTTCTTGTCCATACACAAAAATGTGTTGACCCATTTTCTGTAGCAGTAGTGAGTGTATTTCTGTATCATTCTGGGTAAGTTGTGTATCTGCATCCTTCTTGCTTGCTTTTTATTCGCTATTTCGTCCTATGTTAACTTTGATGTCTCTTTCTTGATTCTGATCTTCATTATTTGATCAGTTTGTATTGGATGCCATACTTTACGTAAGGTTTGGTGATCTAGCACGTTGCAATCAGTGTGTATTGGATGCCATACTGTACGTTAAGGTTTGGTGATCTAGCACGTTGCAATCAGTGTGTATTGGATGCCATACTGTACGTTAAGGTTTGGTTATCTAGCATGTTGCAATCAGTGTGTATTGGATGCCATACTGTACGTTAAGGTTTGGTGATCTAGCACGTTGCAATCAGTGTGTATTGGATGCCATACTGTACGTTAAGTTTGGTGATCTAGCACGTTGCAATCAGTGTGTATTGGTGCCATACTGTACTAAGTTGGTGATCTAGCAGTTGCAATCAGTGTGTATTGATGCCATACTGTACGTAAGGTTTGGTGATCTAGCATGTTGCAATCAGTGTGTATTGGATGCCATACTGTACGTAAGGTTTGGTGATCTAGCATGTTGCAATCAGTGTGTATTGGATGCCATACTGTACGTAGGTTTGGTGATCTAGCATGTTGCAATCAGTGTGTATTGGATGCCATACTGTACGTAAGGTTTGGTGATCTAGCATGTTGCAATCAGTGTGTATTGGATGCCATACTGTACGTAAGGTTTGGTGATCTAGCATGTTGCAATCAGTGTGTATTGGATGCCATACTGTACGTAAGGTTTGGTGATCTAGCATGTTGCAATCAGTGTGTATTGGATGCCATACTGTACGTAAGGTTTGGTGATCTAGCATGTTGCAATCAGTGTGTATTGGATGCCATACTGTACGTAAGGTTTGGTGATCTAGCAGGTTGCAATCAGTGTGTATTGGATGCCATACTGTACGTAAGGTTTGGTGATCTAGCAGGTTGCAATCAGTGTGTATTGGATGCCATACTGTACGTAAGGTTTGGTGATCTAGCATGTTGCAATCAGTGTGTATTGGATGCCATACTGTACGTAAGGTTTGGTGATCTAGCATGTTGCAATCAGTGTGTATTGGATGCCATACTGTACGTAAGGTTTGGTGATCTAGCATGTTGCAATCAGTGTGTATTGGATGCCATACTGTACGTAAGGTTTGGTGATCTAGCATGTTGCAATCAGTGTGTATTGGATGCCATACTGTACGTAAGGTTTGGTGATCTAGCATGTTGCAATCAGTGTGTATTGGATGCCTACTGTACGTAGGTTTGGTGATCTAGCATGTTGCAATCAGTGTGTATTGGATGCCATACTGTACGTACGGTTTGGTGATCTAGCATGTTGCAATCAGTGTGTATTGGATGCCATACTGTACGTAAGGTTTGGTGATCTAGCATGTTGCAATCAGTGTGTATTGGATGCCATACTGTACGTAAGGTTTGGTGATCTAGCATGTTGCAATCAGTGTGTATTGGATGCCATACTGTACGTAAGGTTTGGTGATCTAGCATGTTGCAATCAGTGTGTATTGGATGCCATACTGTACGTAAGGTTTGGTGATCTAGCATGTTGCAATCAGTGTGTATTGGATGCCATACTGTACGTAAGGTTTGGTGATCTAGCATGTTGCAATCAGTGTGTATTGGATGCCATACTGTATGTAAGGTTTGGTGATCTAGCATGTTGCAATCAGTGTGTATTGGATGCCATACTGTACGTACGGTTTGGTGATCTAGCATGTTGCAATCAGTGTGTATTGGATGCCATACTGTACGTAAGGTTTGGTGATCTAGCATGTTGCAATCAGTGTGTATTGGATGCCATACTGTATGTTAAGGTTTGGTGATCTAGCATGTTGCAATCAGTGTGTATTGGATGCCATACTGTACGTAAGGTTTGGTGATCTAGCATGTTGCAATCAGTGTGTATTGGATGCCATACTGTACGTTAAGGTTTGGTGATCTAGCATGTTGCAATCAGTGTGTATTGGATGCCATACTGTACGTAAGGTTTGGTGATCTAGCATGTTGCAATCAGTGTGTATTGGATGCCATACTGTACGTAAGGTTTGGTGATCTAGCACGTTGCAATCAGTGTGTATTGGATGCCATACTGTACGTTAAGTTTGGTGATCTAGCATGTTGCAATCAGTGTGTATTGGATGCCATACTGTACGTAAGGTTTGGTGATCTAGCATGTTGCATCAGTGTGGCTTTATTTATATAACAAAAATGAGATAAATATGTAAATATTGCTTAAAGACTTATTTTGTTTTTCTCCAAATATCAATCGAGCTATAAACCATACCAGAAGCCGGGGCATGGTAACCTAAGTAAAGGACCAAGGTTACTTAATATTAATTCCATTTTTCTATGGAAAGAAATATAAAAGAGAAATCGGCATGGTAACTGGCAGTGTCTGAATTGTTTCTTACAACTATACTGTGTTGGTTTCTAACCGTTTACCAGAAACTGTGATCAACTCGCCAAACCTGGACCCATTCGAGTGGGCCTAGTATATATGGTATATACATGCTGGTTTATACGCCACCACCCTTGTCAGTGTATTATACGTCATCGGCTCGAAGTTGATATAGTGCATTGTAATAGAGAGGGGTCATATGATAGGGGCACAGGGTTATTGCTGTCATATACATTGTTGTGTGTGCCTTATCAAGTTACTCTCAGTCAGTAAGTAATCCCGCCACTTTGAGTGCAATGAGAGACATTACTGGTATTTCTATTACCTCCCTTGATGGATAAAGTCAGATTTATCACTAAATGTATATTGGTCCTTTTAATTGGAATCCTTTGTTTTTACTGTTGTCGTCTAAACAGATGTTGCGTTAGGATAAATGTAATTTTATCAAAATCGTGTTAATTAATTGAACCTATTTTTACAGTAAGGTATCCATTGGGTGGAATTTGGACATGCTAAAGGATATCTGTCGACATTTAATAATAAGACGAGAATACGGATGAGAACGGTAAACATGTTGTATAAAGGAAACAGCGATAAAAACAGAGGAAACCAATTAAGAGGACCAATATACTATTATGAGTATTCAGGGGCAGTAACTGACTAATTGTTCTCATTCATCACATTTCACCATGAATTACTTAGCTGGGCACCCCTCTATTTTACACATTAACGGAGTTACTATTTGGGGCGTTGACATGCAATCCCTATGTATCTACCAGAACTACTTTCATCTAGAAATAATTGACACTACATCAGTGAATACGCTAATTTCTACAGAATGTATTTTCCTATTATATGGTATAATTTTTTCCAATATTTGCCTTAAAAACTGAGTATTTCAACTAATAAACAAGCGTCGTATACGCGGTTTGCTGACATAACAAAATATGTAAACATACATGCGTAATGCAACTAGTGTATCCTGAATAACTCCATTTATGGTACAGATTTACAGTTATATCTCATTTTGTGACTATTCTTAGTTAAATTATCTCTAAGCGACATTATCTGGCATTTAGTATATACTCCGATGACAAACAAACGTCAATTAGGAGCATGGATGACCGGTATATGTAGTCATACGTTCAATCCATAAAACACTGTTTATTGATTCAATGTTAATATTCGAAAGAATTTGTAGTAGCAATGCATTTATACGTGAACAATGTCGCTTTAACTGTATATAGCTCGCTTAAATAGAGCTCCATTAGGTTCTTACAAAACCATCTACAATTAACTGGCGGTTAAGACCAAGCACCTCACTCGACCCTCAAATGCATAGTACCCCACCCCCTACACGGGTATGGCCAACACTATCATTGTAGCTGGTCAGTGGTAATGACTCCGGCCTCATAATTCAGGTGTCACAGGTTCGATTCTGCGCTATGTCGTGCTAAAATTATAATAGTTTTTGGGATGACACATTAAACTGCGTAATCGTGTTAGTGCTTTACACTGTTAACGAAACAACAGAGGACAACCAACCGTAAGCTGTATATATAGCTTTCTGTCCAATTCCTTAATTCAATACAGACGGATACGTAGTCCAGTGGTTAACACGATGGATTGGGAATCCAGGGATCGCAGGTTCGATCCCCCGTCTGACCCTGATAAAATTAACAGTCTTTCAAATGGGACTGTAAACCGAGGTCTCGTGTCGGTGCTTTACACCGTGCACGTAAAAGAACCAGAGGAGATTCTGGAATGGGTCTGTCTGTATCATTGCACTAGCTTCCAAAACTCTAAAATGACTAATCTCTTCAGGAGGCGTCGCTCATTAGTCGCGGGTTAATAGTTTCCATCGGTATATGAACTACATCGGGAGTGTTCAAGAAATGTGGAGGACCCGTGTTCTTATAATTCCATAGTATGTGCTTTTATTTCGATGTACAGTTGAACCTGTCTATAAAGATCATCCACTGGAATGGCCAAAATGGTCTTTGTTGACGGGTGCACATGGTATCTACTCAAGAGGTTACTATAATGGGTAGTGGTACACCTAAATATCTGTCTCTATCTGGGCTTTAACACATGTTTGAGCATAAATCGGACGTAATGAGTACAAGGTTTAATTCTGTATAGGTGCCGTAAAACTTTTCTCCAATCTCAAAACTCATTCTCAAGCGTCTGATTGGTTCAGCGGACAGTAACACTCAGAATAAACCAATCATATTATTTGAGATCTGAGAAAAGTTTTATAACCTCGGGCCCTTGGCGTTAACATGTTTGAGCATAAATCGGACGTAATGATTACAATGTTCAATTCTGTATATGTGCCGTAAAACTTTTCTCAAAACTCATTCTCAAGCATCTGATTGGTTCAGCGGACAGTAACACTCAGAATCAACCAATCAGAACATTTGAGTTGCCGTATAGGAGCCGTAAAACTCAGCTACAATAGACATACGAAGATAAAACAAGACTATTTATTACATCTATGTTTTATTATGATTCATAAATAATCTTTTGGATTTCTGAACAAATCTACAAATCTGTCTCTATTGAATTGTCTCCCAGTCCAATGTACATTTACTAAACGTGTCCAGAGTTGCGAATCCGTAACTCAGTTTATTTTAATTTATATGTCAGTTAAAGCCATATAGTTTTAGTAATTCTGAAAAGAACATGTTTCGTATTTCATGTTGCTACAAATAAAAATCCCCCAGTATCCCTGGAGATTAGAAACAGATGTCTCTGTGTTTGGTTTGTGCATAATGACGGTGTACAATAAAATATTATCGGAGTTTATAGTTTGTCTGGGTCACAGAGATAAATCGTCAGCTCGTCTATCTCTCCTTCAAATGGTTGAAGATGCTCAGCATGGCCAATCTGAACAGCACATTTCACATTTCGTAGATAACCTGGAGCACCAACGGCATCAGAGTCCACGCCGTTACTACCACTGAGCAACCCGCTATCGAACCGGTATTCGGCTACCTTCAGCGGCCTTGGTAGGACTGGGTCGACATCACGTTGTGGTACGAACGTATACGCAAATTTAGCTTCGTTTGTCCCAACTCCAAAATATTGATTACTGCTGTCCTCGGCAATCAAAATAGACGGGAGATTCCCACAGTCGCTATTGGCAACAAGAGCTCGAGCCAGACCACCGTTCCACCTCTCGTGCGTGGAGCTATATTTAGCTTTAATAACGACAGTGGAGCTGTGTTCGAGATTTGTGAATCTAGGAATGATCAACCTGCTGTTTATCCCGTTGAATACGGCGACGCCGTCTCTAATTTCAACATTTTCATTTTGCACCGAGTTTCCTCTTCCTGATTCATCTCTGTGGTCGACAGTAAACGGGAGATGGATTTCCGGAGTACATGTCCGTTTCTGCACAATTTGGGAGATAAACTCTGGGGTAAACTTCAAGCATGCGCACGAGTCCTCCGCAAACATAGTCCCTAGAGCACAAGGTCTTACCATCAAGCCCCAGCCGGCAATTTCCTGCTGGTAACTGCTCGGTTGACCGAGTATCGCTTTTTTGTCACAAACAATCGGAACATGGAATCTCTCAGCGATGCCAAAACACGTGTCATTGCATGCGTCATTGACGTCAAAGACGCATCCTATGCCATCGACATATGACTCGTTTTTGGGACAGCACATCGGTTGTGATCGTCCGTTTAAACATGTCCAGTAACCTCTGCAGTTTGTTTCGGCGCCATATTCAGAATTATCCGGCTGGTATAGGCACCTGTCAGTGTCGCACTGTATTTTGGCGACGGATACACACGTTAGAGCATTCATATCCCAGTACGTCGCAAACGGACAACTCATAATTTGACCATCGAGGACGTTGTTCTCGTTATAGAGACACTGTATGAACTTGTCACAATCCGTGTGATTGTTGTATCCGGCTCCGTTTATCATTACACATCCAACGCATAGATCCTGTGAAGTCTGTGCAAGGGAACCATGGAGGCTGACAATTAGGAACACGCAGGTTGAAAGTTGCATCATGCTTCTTGCATATAGTAAGTCGGTCTGAAATGTTAAAATGATCTTAAACACGTGTTATATATACGCAAGACTATTTGGAAAAGTATGTACAGACGGATCTGTAGTCCAGTGGTAACAAGCTGGACTGGTAATCCATGGATCGCAGGTTCGATCCCCCGTCTGACCCTAATAAAATTAACAGTCTCAGATGGGACGTTAAACCGATGTCTCGTGTCGGTGCGTTACATCGTGCACGTAAAAGAAACAGAGGAGACTCTGGAATGGGTCTCTGTCTGTATCATTAACTATCCTCCAAATCTAAAATGACTAATCTCTTCAGGAGGCGTAGCTCATATGGACAACCGGTAGCGACGATAAATAAACGTAAAACACACAGAGAAAAGTAGCCTATGTGGACAAAATACAATAAACAAGTGTTTCGAATGTATTATCATCTGTATTCATTAGTTATGCTAGAAGTGAATGGAATTTCCGGTTAGCAAGCTCGCTTCTCAACAATGCAACCCGGGTTCGATCCTGGACGTCGTGGGAATTATGTGAGATGGTACGGCGGTCGTCACATGGGACAGGTGTGTTATTTATCCGAGTACTACGATTTCCTACCACACGAATGATCAACGTTCGCTTTAAATGTTGCTTGGCAATCAAAACTAAATATTCAGCTAATATAGTGACACCGTAAAAACTGTGCACGTTTATATTGAGCGTTACTTTGATAACATTTCATAAGTACACTCTAACGATGCAACGATTATCAAACAAACCCTGACAAAACCCATTGGTCCGATTTGACTGTGTGTGTGTTTTACGTTTATTTATCGTCGCTACCGGTTGCCCATATGAGCGAGCTTCCTGACGAGATTAGTCATATTAGATTTTGAAGGATTGTACACTGATACGGACAGAGACCCATTCCAGAGTCTCCTCTGTATGGTTATTTTACGTGCACGGTGTAAAGCAGTCAGACGGAGGATCGAACATGCGATCTCTGGATTCCCAGTCCACCGTGTTAACCACAATATTACCGATCCGTATGTATATTTGATGCTAAAAACATTGTGTCGAGATATAGTGCGTTCGCTTCAGGAGCGAAATATCCGGAGTTCGCGCCCCTCTGGAGCCGTTACGATTGTGCCCCTAGGCAAGACATTTAAATTACACATGCCTCTTCTCTCTCCCTCGTGACAGACGGATCTGTAGTCCAGTGGTAACACGCCGTCTGACCCTAATAAAATTAACAGTCTTTCAGATGGGACGTTAAACCGAGGTCTCGTGCCGGTGCTTTACACCGTGCACGTAAAAGAACCAGAGGAGATTCTGGAATGGGTCTGTATCATGCACTATCCTCCAAAATCTAAAATTACTAATCTCTTCAGGAGGCGTCGCTCATATGGGCAACCGGCAGCGACGATAAATAAACGTAAACACACACACTCTTTCCTTCGTGGCGATGGATTCCATCAGGAATGAGGTCTCGAGATTAATAGATTAATAATGTTCGTTTCGTAATCGAGCTAAAATAAATTTGTATAAACTAAATCATTGTGTGTCGTTTGAAACTTTAATTTTATTCATTAATATACATTTGATATTAACATGTTCGTTCCATCATTATACCTCGGTGTTCACGAGACCACCAGGTTTGCGTTTACCACATCATAAAATAGATCTCATAATTATGAAAACAACAATACAATATTATTGTTGAAGCTACTGTAACAGTTTTACCTGGCAGTAGTGAGCAGGGTATTGAAAATACAACTGATTTGAGAAACTTCCACGTATTTTCCTGGTAAATTAATGAAGGTTATGTGTGTAAACATTTGGGAGTGTCGCAAAGTACATGTCAATAAGTGGTAATTAATTGTGTAATTTAAGTGTAATTAAAATACAATATCAATCAATCAATCAATCAATCAATCAATCAATCAATTTGTTTCACATAAAACATTATTACAACGTTTAAAGTGTTATATACAAATGTTCAGAGAAGACATGTTATTATATAGATACCATTTTCTGAAGGTCATATACAAATTCAGAAAAACGGTTGCATGTAACAAGTAGATTTTGACGAATATAGATAATACATAATAGAACGGTTGCATGTAACAAGTAGATTTTGACGAATATAGATAATACATAATAGAACGGTTGCATGTAACAAGTAGATGTTGACGAATATAGATAATACATAATAGAACGGTTGCATGTAACAAGTAGATTTTGACGAATATAGATAATACATAATAGAACGGTTGCATGTAACAAGTAGATTTTGACGAATATAGATAATACATAATAGAACGGTTGCATGTACCAAGTAGATTTTGACGAATATAGATAATACATAATAGAACGGTTGCATGTACCAAGTAGATTTTGACGAATATAGATAATACATAATAGAACGGTTGCATGTACCAAGTAGATTTTGACGAATATAGATAATACATAATAGAACGGTTGCATGTAACAAGTAGATGTTGACGAATATAGATAATACATAATAGAACGGTTGCATGTAACAAGTAGATTTTGACGAATATAGATAATACATAATAGACGATCATGTTCTTTGACCAAACTCAAACAGAAACCCTTATCTTATTTGCAAAGTAGAGATACTTTGACAAATTATTTATTACAATTTTAGAGGTAGAATTTAACAATGAGGCAAACTTATTTAGGCTTGGCCTGTGACAGAAATATGGTTTAAAGTACCTTATCCTCAAATCCCTGTAGTTAGGGCAGACCAATAAAAAGTGGAATTCAGATTCGAGTTTTTTCATACTACATGATTTACAGAGTCGTATTCCCGAGGTATATTGCTATATCGACCTGATTCTATAAATACATGATGAGCAGACACCCGAAATCTAGACAGCGCAATAAGATATTTTCTCTCATATATACATTCAAGGTATATCTCGCGGTCAAAATTATGTTTAAAAATACAGTATGACTGTAGACGCGGGGAATTGTTTATGTCCGAATACCATGACTGATAATAGTTATCAAATATACGTTGTTTAATTAACATAAGAGTGTGGTTATCAATAACCTGGTCCCTCCATACATACGCAAACCCATGCTCATCAAGAATATTTTTAATATACATAGCCCAATTTTTATTTTGATATGTAACATTATTGTCCGCATCGTTTCTCATTGATGAGTACATTTTAAAAGTCAAAGATGATTCATCTTTAGCTAACAATTTTTTCCAGTATTTCAGCAGAGTAAATTTTCTAAATATATGTAGCGGCACACGGCCAAGTTCCCCGTATAATGCTGATAAGTTTGTGGACTGCCGGACACCTAACAGACGTCGCAACCATTTTACATGGACCATTTCAATGTCTGTAGCGGCATGTACACCCCATATTTCTGAACAGAAATTTAGAACAGAACCAACTAATATATCAAATAACTGTACTTTTCTAGACAGTGGTAATTCAATCTGGTGAAATACAGAAAACAAACTGTGTAATGAAAAGGAAGCGTGCTGAGCTATATGTGTTTGGGTACGTAGCCAGTTTCCGTTTTATATAGGTTAATACCTAGGTATTTAAATGAACTTACGTTTTCTATTTTTGTACCGTAATTGTATATATCAGCTGTAGTTGGCCGACCAATTTCAAAAATCATAACTTTGGTTTTGTTTATATTAATTTTCAGACCCCATGTTTCACAGTAAGTCTCTACATTCTTAGGCATTAACTGCAGGGATTCTGGTGAACTCGCAAATAAAATCATGTCGTCTGCATACAAGATAAGAAATAGTTTCAAGTCATCAATTGACACGATATCATTAATATCAGAGTGGATATTTTGTATGATGTCATTCACGAAAAACATGAATAATAATGGAGAGCTCTAATGGGTCCCCCTGTTTCAAACTAATTTCAGAATCGAAGAAGCTCGAAACGCTTGATTTGTATTTTACACACGACCTGACTCTTTTATACATAGCACGCAGAGCATTAACAAACTTCCCACTGACGTTTTCACTTAATAATTTAGTGAACAGGTGATGACGTTGCACGGAATCAAAGCACTGCTGGTAGTCAATAAAGGCGCAGTAGAGCTTTTGTTTCTCACTAAGTGTTTTAGATACTATTGCATGTATAATAAAAATACAATCTGTAATCGACTTTCCTTTTTGAAAACCGAACTGGTTTTGTGAAAGTTTATCATATTTTTTGGACCATTTGTTTAATCTATTTAACAATATCTGTGAATATACTTTTGCCAGGATAATAATCAAGGTTATGCCTCTATAGTTGCTTGCGACATTTACGTCCCCTTTCTTAAATATAGGTGCAATTATACCTTGACCCCACGACTCTGGGTATTCATTACTCAAAAATATCCTATTATACAAGACATTTAAAAATGGTGATATAATATCAAAGGCGGACTTGAATATATGTTACGTATATTATAAGTATACATATCAAACTAAGTATTAGCGACTAAATATAATATATGATTGGCGAGTTAACATGAATTATTTTTACATGCGACTTTAAATAACACACGAAATACAAGACTGTGGTTTTCCAGAAAAGAAATCTATGTCCATAATGAAAAACAAATTCGTAGAAATTCGACCATCCTGGATCGGAGTATCCGTCTATACTGACACCATAAAAAACTGCGCACTTTTATATTGAGCGTTACTTTTTCGTTACAAATTTTAGAATCATGGAGTTTACTATCATGAGTGAAGACACTAATCTTTCTTAACTCTTTCAGCGCCGAATAAATTCAGAGCATGTGCAAACAACATAGATCCAGATCAGCCGCGGCGTAACGCCGCGTCTGATCAGGATCTATGTTGTTTGCTATTCGGACAGGTGCTTCTGCTCCACTGTCTGAAGAGCAATCAGCATATAGCCTGATCAGACGGCATGTTCTGTTCTGTCCGATCGGGTTCTCTACTTTTTTACAAAGTCGCTTTTATGCGACGTTGGCGCTGAAAGAGTTAAAAGACCATCGTCACGTCATACTTGGTACTACTTTGTTATTATTAATATTGTACTGCTGTCAAAAGGCCATAGGCCTAGTATTATATTATTATATTAAATCATAGGCCTACCGGTACGAAATTAACAATTTTAATTAGTAGGATCTTGTTATATAAGTGTGCGTTTTAAGTAAAATATAATCCTGAAACGGATCCAATATGTAAAATATTGGTACTGTCTTCGGCGCTACGTGCCTCACACAGTCCAATAGTTTACATATTGGATCGTTTTCGGCTTATATCCTATACATACACTGTACTAATCTACCCACTATTTCGCACATGTTGATAACAAAATTAAAATTTGACTATATGTGTTCTAATAGGATATCAATTTTACACAGACGGATCTGTAGTCCAGTTGTAACACGCTGGACTGGTAATCCAGGGATCGCAGGTTCGATCCAGGGATCGCAGGTTCGATCCCCCGTCTAACCCTAATAAAATTAACAGTCTTTCAGATGGGACGTTAAACCGAGTTCTCGTGTCGGTGCTTTACACCGTGCACGTAAAAGAACCAGAGGAGATTCTGGAATGGGTCTCTGTCTGTATCATGCACTATCCTCCAAAATCTAAAATAACTAATCTCTTCAGGAGGCGTCGCTCATATGGGCAACCGGTAGCGACGATAAATAAACGTAAAATTTAAAAAAATATATATATATAAAGCACACCTTCTATTCAAATGTAGTTAATGGTCATAGTGTGTATTTCAACCCTCGTTTGTTTAACCCATTTGATTCTGGATACCGTATTACAAACAAAGGACATAGAGCCAGATCAGCCGCCACAGAACGTGCCGTCTGATCAGGCTCTATGCTGTTTCCTATTCAGATGATCATCCTAAGACACTTGGCTATGTAGCAAACAACATAGATCCTGATCAGCACCCACGCTGCATGCTGATCAGGATCTATGTTGTTTGCAAAAGCCTTTAAATGTATCCACACACACACAATAGTTCGCACATTTTGATACCACATTTGACTGCATTTGTTCTAATAGGACCGTTTCTTTTTAGTGTCAGTATATTTAAAAATTTAAATGCATACATTTATAGTGTTTTACATTATAGTGTTTATGAAATTAGAAACAGGTACAACGTAGTGAAAACGTGAATGGTAGATATATCTAAACCATGCTTTAAATCAACCTCGTGTCTAGCTAAAACTAATTTATAAATAATAACTAAACTTACCTATTTCAATGATTAAATTCGATGTTCAATGTCGCAAAACACTGTGATAATATGATAGAAAACCCATTGCTTATATATCCACACATTTAGCCATTAAAAAAGGAGTGCGTAATCTATCGCGTAGAACGCCCTCTTCATTTGGTTAACCGTCAAATCCGTGTGGATGTGAAAACAACGTATCAGTTACGTAAACCGCAAGCGTTCAAGTAGACGTTGCCGTCGCACCATTGACGATGTATGCATGACGCATATGTAAGTTCATTTTATTTACGATTTTTTCTTTATTTTGATTGCATTGTTTATTTAAATGTATGAAATGATCTGTCACGCACAGCAAATAAACGAGCGCTCCTTATTAGGATAGCCCTTTAAATCAGAGAATACATTCATTAAATAAAAATGCATACGCCCTCGGTGTATTATTGTCTGTCTGTCTATCTGTCTGTCTGTCTATCTGTCTGTCTGTCTGTCTGCCTGCCTGCCTGTCTGTCTGTCTGTCTGCCTGCCTGCCTGTCTGTCTGTCTGTCTGTCTGTCTGTCTGTCTGTCTGTCTGTCTGTCTGTCTGTCTGTCTGTCTGTCTGTCTGTCTGTCTGTCTGTCTGTCTGTCTGTCTGTCTGTCTGTCTGTCTGTCTGTCTGTCTGTCTGTCTGTCTGTCTGTCTGTCTGTCTGTCTGTCTGTCTGTCTGTCTGTCTGTCTGTCTGTCTGTCTGTCTGTCTGTCTGTCTGTCTGTCTGTCTGTCTGTCTGTCTGTCTGTCTGTCTGTCTGTCTGTCTGTCTGTCTGTCTGTCTGTCTGTCTGTCTGTCTGTCTGTCTGTCTGTCTGTCTGTCTGTCTGTCTGTCTGTCTGTCTGTCGTTGTCTGTCTGTCTGTCTGTCTGTCTGTCTGTCTGTCTGTCTGTCTGTCTGTCTGTCTGTCTGTCTGTCTGTCTGTCTGTCTGCTGTCTGTCTGTCTGTCTGTCTGTCTGTCTGTCTGTCTGTCTGTCTGTCTGTCTGTCTGTCTGTCTGTCTGTCTGTCTGTCTGTCTGTCTGTCTGTCTGTCTGTCTGTCTGTCTGTCTGTCTGTCTGTCTGTCTGTCTGTCTGTCTGTCTGTCTGTCTGTCTGTCTGTCTGTCTGTCTGTCTGTCTGTCTGTCTGTCTGTCTGTCTGTCTGTCTGTCTGTCTGTCTGTCTGTCTGTCTGTCTGTCTGTCTGTCTGTCTGTCTGTCTGTCTGTCTGTCTGTCTGTCTGTCTGTCTGTCTGTCTGTCTGTCTGTCTGTCTGTCTGTCTGTCTGTCTGTCTGTCTGTCTGTCACATTACAGTCACATTACAAATACATAATCAGCTAATTGGCTGGGCCACACGTTCTATCTACATTAGTGAATGGCCATCCCCATGTAACAATATCAGACGATATACTGGTATACCAGTTGAAGCTATAGCAGACACGTATATATGGTAGTCAGGACCGGTATACCAGTTGAAGCAATAGCAGACAAGTATATATGGTAGCTAGGGCCGGTATACCAGTTGAAGCAATAGCAGACAAGTATAAATGGTAGCTAGGGCCGGTATACCAGTTGAAGCTATAGCAGACAAGTATATATGGTAGCCAGGACCGATATACCAGTTGAAGCAATAGCAGACACGTATATATGGTAGTCAGAACCGGTATACCAGTTGAAGCAATAGCAGACAAGTATATATGGTAGTCAGGACCGGTATATCAGTTGAAGCAATAGCAGACAAGTATATATGGTAGTCAGGACCGGTATACCAGTTGAAGCAATAGCAGACAAGTATATATGGTAGCTAGGGCCGGTATGCCAGTTGAAGCAATAGCAGACAAGTATATATGGTAGCTAGGGCCGGTATACCAGTTGAAGCTATAGCAGACAAGTATATATGGTAGCTAGGGCCGGTATACCAGTTGAAGCAGTAGCAGACACGTATATATGGTAGTCAGGACCGGTATGCCAGTTGAAACAATAGCCGACAAGTATATACAGTAGTCAGGACCGGTATACCAGTTGAAACAATAGCAGACAAGTATATACAGTAGTCAGGACCGGTATACCAGTTGCAGCAATAGCAGACACGTATATATGGTAGTCAGGAACGGTATGCCAGTTGAAACAATAGCAGACACGTATATATGGTAGCCAGGACCGGTATACCAGTTGAAGCAATAGCAGACAAGTTTATATGGTAGCCAGGACCGGTATACCAGTTGAAGCTATAGCAGACACGTATATATGGTAGCTAGGGACGGTATACCAGTTGAAGCTATAGCAGACAAGTATATATGGTAGCTAGGGCCAGTATACCAGTTGAAGCTATAGCAGACAAGTATATATGGTAGCCAGGACCGGTATACCAGTTGAAGCTATAGCAGACACGTATATATGGTAGTCAGGACCGGTATACCAGTTGAAGCTATAACAGACACGTATATATGGTAGCCAGGACCGGTATACCAGTTGAAACAATAGCAGACAAGTATATATGGTAGTCAGGACCGGTATACCAGTTCAAGCAATAGCAGACAAGTATATATGGTAGTCAGGACCGGTATACAAGTTGAAGTAATAGCAGACACGTATATATGGTAGTCAGGATCGGTATGCCAGTTGAAACAATAGCAGACACGTATATATGGTAGCCAGGACCGGTATACCAGTTGAAGCAAGAGCAGACACGTATATATGGTAGCTAGGACCGGTATACCAGTTAAAGCTATAGCAGACAAGTATATATGGTAGCTAGGGCTGGTATACCAGTTGAAGCTATAGCAGACAAGTATATATGGTAGCCAGGACCGGTATACCAGCTGAAGCTATAGCAAGCACGTATATACAGTAGTCAGGACCGGTATACCAGTTGCAGCTATAGCAGACACGTATATATGGTAGTCAGGACCGGTATGCCAGTTGAAACAATAGCAGACACGTATATATAGTAGCCAGGACCGGTATACCAGTTGAAGCAATAGCAGACAAGTATATATGGTAGCCAGGACCGGTATACCAGTTGAAGCTATAGCAGACAAGTATATATTGTAGCTAGGGCCGGTATACCAGTTGAAGCTATAGCAGACAAGTATATATGGTAGCTAGGGCCGGTATACCAGTTGAAGCTATAGCAGACAAGTATATATGGTAGCTAGGGTCAGTATACCAGTTGAAGCAGTAGCAGACAAGTATATATGGTAGTCAGGACGGTATGCCAGTTGAAACAATAGCAGACAAGTATATACAGTAGTCAGGACCGGTGTACCAGTTCAAACAATAGCAGACAAGTATATACAGTAGTCAGGACCGGTATGCCAGTTGAAACAATAGCAGACAAGTATATATGGTAGTCAGGACCGGAATACCAGTTGAAGCAATAGCAGACAAGTATATATGGTAGGCAGTAACGGTATACCAGTTGAAGCAATAGCAGACAAGTATATATGGTAGCTAGGGCCGGTATACCAGTTCAAGCAGTAGCAGACACGTATATATGGTAATCAGGACCGGTATGCCAGTTGAAACAATAGCAGACACGTATATACAGTAGTCAGAACCGGTATACCAGTTGAAACAATAGCAGACAAGTATATATGGTAGTCAGGACCGGTATACCAGTTGAAGCAATAGCAGACAAGTATATATGGTAGCTAGGGCCGGTATGCCAGTTGAAGCAATAGCAGACAAGTATATATGGTAGCTAGGGCCGGTATACCAGTTGAAGCTATAGCAGACAAGTATATATGGTAGCTAGGGCCGGTATACCAGTTGAAGCTATAGCAGACAAGTATATATGGTAGCTAGGGCCGGTATACCAGTTGAAGCAGTAGCAGACAAGTATATATGGTAGTCAGGACCGGTATACCAGTTGAAGCAATAGCAGACAAGTATATATGGTAGCTAGGGCCGGTATGCCAGTTGAAGCAATAGCAGACAAGTATATATGGTAGCTAGGGCCGGTATACCAGTTGAAGCTATAGCAGACAAGTATATATGGTAGCTAGGGCCGGTATACCAGTTGAAGCAGTAGCAGACACGTATATATGGTAGTCAGGACCGGTATGCCAGTTGAAACAATAGCAGACAAGTATATACAGTAGTCAGGACCGGTATACCAGTTGAAACAATAGCAGACAAGTATATATGGTAGTCAGGACCGGTATACCAGTTGCAGCAATAGCAGACACGTATATATGGTAGTCAGGACCGGTATGCCAGTTGAAACAATAGCAGACACGTATATATGGTAGCCAGGACCGGTATACCAGTTGAAGCAATAGCAGACAAGTATATATGGTAGCCAGGACCGGTATACCAGTTGAAGCTATAGCAGACACGTATATATGGTAGCTAGGGCCGGTATACCAGTTGAAGCTATAGCAGACAAGTATATATGGTAGCTAGGGCCGGTATACCAGTTGAAGCTATAGCAGACAAGTATATATGGTAGCCAGGACCGGTATACCAGTTGAAGCTATAGCAGACACGTATATATGGTAGTCAGGACCGGTATACCAGTTGAAGCTATAGCAGACACGTATATATGGTAGCCAGGACCGGTATACCAGTTGAAACAATAGCAGACAAGTATATATGGTAGTCAGGACCGGTATACCAGTTGAAGCAATAGCAGACAAGTATATATGGTAGTCAGGACCGGTATACCAGTTGAAGCAATAGCAGACACGTATATATGGTAGTCAGGACCGGTATGCCAGTTGAAACAATAGCAGACACGTATATATGGTAGCCAGGACGGTATACCAGTTGAAGCAATAGCAGACAGTATATATGGTAGCTAGGACCGGTATACCAGTTGAAGCTATAGCAGACAAGTATATATGGTAGCTAGGGCCGGTATACCAGTTGAAGCTATAGCAGACAAGTATATATGGTAGCCAGGACCGGTATACCAGTGAAGCTATAGCAGGCACGTATATACAGTAGTCAGGACCGGTATACCAGTTGAAGCTATAGCAGACAGTATATATGGTAGTCAGGACCGGTATGCCAGTTGAAACAATAGCAGACACGTATATATGGTAGCCAGGACCGGTATACCAGTTGAAGCAATAGCAGACAAGTATATATGGTAGCCAGGACCGGTATACCAGTTGAAGCTATAGCAGACAAGTATATATGGTAGCTAGGGCCGGTATACCAGTTGAAGCTATAGCAGACAAGTATATATGGTAGCTAGGGCCGGTATACCAGTTGAAGCTATAGCAGACAAGTATATATGGTAGCTAGGGCCGGTATACCAGTTGAAGCAGTAGCAGACAAGTATATATGGTAGTCAGGACGGTATGCCAGTTGAAACAATAGCAGACAAGTATATACAGTAGTCAGGACCGGTATACCAGTTGAAACAATAGCAGACAAGTATATATGGTAGTCAGGACCGGTATACCAGTTGAAGCAATAGCAGACAAGTATATATGGTAGTCAGGACCGGTATACCAGTTGAAGCAATAGCAGACAAGTATATATGGTAGGCAGGACCGGTATACCAGTTGAAGCAATAGCAGACAAGTATATATGGTAGCTAGGGCCGGTATACCAGTTGAAGCAGTAGCAGACACGTATATATGGTAGTCAGGACCGGTATGCCAGTTGAAACAATAGCAGACAAGTATATATGGTAGTCAGGACCGGTATACCAGTTGAAACAATAGCAGACAAGTATATATAGTAGTCAGGACCGGTATACCAGTTGAAGCTATAGCAGACACGTATATATGGTAGTCAGGACCGGTATGCCAGTTGAAACAATAGCAGACACGTATATATGGTAGCCAGGACCGGTATACCAGTTGAAGCAATAGCAGACAAGTATATATGGTAGCCAGGACCGGTATACCAGTTGAAGCTATAGCAGACAAGTATATATGGTAGCTAGGGCCGGTATACCAGTTGAAGCTATAGCAGACAAGTATATATGGTAGCTAGGGCGGGTATGCCAGTTGAAACAATAGCAGACACGTATATATGGTAGCCAGGACCGGTATACCAGTTGAAGCAATAGCAGACAAGTATATATGGTAGCCAGGACCGGTATACCAGTTGAAGCTATAGCAGACACGTATATATGGTAGCTAGGGCCGGTATACCAGTTGAAGCTATAGCAGACAAGTATATATGGTAGCTAGGGCCGGTATACCAGTTGAAGCTATAGCAGACAAGTATATATGGTAGCCAGGACCGGTATACCAGTTGAAGCTATAGCAGACACGTATATATGGTAGTCAGGACCGGTATACCAGTTGAAGCTATAGCAGACACGTATATATGGTAGTCAAGACAGGTATGCCAGTTGAAACAATGGCATACACGTATATATGGTAGCCAGGACCGGTATACCAGTTGAAGCAATAGCAGACAAGTATATATGGTAGCCAGGACCGGTATACCAGTTGAAGCTATAGCAGACAAGTATATATGGTAGCTAGGGCCGGTATACCAGTTGAAGCTATAGCAGACAAGTATATATGGTAGCTAGGGCCGGTATACCAGTTGAAGCTATAGCAGACAAGTATATATGGTAGCTAGGGCCGGTATGCCAGTTGAAACAATAGCAGACACGTATATATGGTAGCCAGGACCGGTATACCAGTTGAAGTTATAGCAGACACGTATATACAGTAGTCAGGACCGGTATACCAGTTGAAGCTATAGCAGACACGTATATATGGTAGTCAGGACCGGTATGCCAGTTGAAACAATAGCAGACACGTATATATGGTAGCCAGGACCGGTATACCAGTTGAAGCAATAGCAGACAAGTATATATGGTAACCAGGACCGGTATACCAGTTGAAGCTATAGCAGACAAGTATATATGGTAGCTAGGGCCGGTATACCAGTTGAAGCTATAGCAGACAAGTATATATGGTAGCTAGGGCCGGTATACCAGTTGAAGCTATAGCAGACATGTATATATGGTAGCCAGGACCGGTATACCAGTTGAAGCTATAGCAGACACGTATATATGGTAGTCAGGACCGGTATACCAGTTGAAGCTATAGCAGACACGTATATATGGTAGCCAGGACCGGTATACCAGTTGAAACAATAGCAGACAAGTATATATGGTAGTCAGGACCGGTATACCAGTTGAAGCAATAGCAGAAAAGTATATATGGTAATCAGGACCGGTATACCAGTTGAAGCAATAGCAGACAAGTATATATAGTAGCTAGGGCCGGTATACCAGTTGAAGCTATAGCAGACAAATATATATGGTAGCCAGGACCGGTATACCAGTTGAAGCTATAGCAGACACGTATATATGGTAGTCAGGACCGGAATACCAGTTGAAGCAATAGCAGACAAGTATATATGGTAGGCAGTAACGGTATACCAGTTGAAGCAATAGCAGACAAGTATATATGGTAGCTAGGGCCGGTATACCAGTTCAAGCAGTAGCAGACACGTATATATGGTAATCAGGACCGGTATGCCAGTTGAAACAATAGCAGACACGTATATACAGTAGTCAGAACCGGTATACCAGTTGAAACAATAGCAGACAAGTATATACAGTAGTCAGGACCGGTATACCAGTTGAAGCTATAGCAGACACGTATATATGGTAGTCAAGACCGGTATGCCAGTTGAAACAATGGCATACACGTATATATTGTAGCCAGGACCGGTATACCAGTTGAAGCAATAGCAGACAAGTATATATGGTAGCCAGGACCGGTATACCAGTTGAAGCTATAGCAGACAAGTATATATGGTAGCTAGGGCCGGTATACCAGTTGAGGCTATAGCAGACAAGTATATATGGTAGCTAGGGCGGGTATGCCAGTTGAAACAATAGCAGACACGTATATATGGTAGCCAGGACCGGTATACCAGTTGAAGCAATAGCAGACAAGTATATATGGTAGCCAGGACCGGTATACCAGTTGAAGCTATAGCAGACACGTATATATGGTAGCTAGGGCCGGTATACCAGTTGAAGCTATAGCAGACAAGTATATATGGTAGCTAGGGCCGGTATACCAGTTGAAGCTATAGCAGACAAGTATATATGGTAGCCAGGACCGGTATACCAGTTGAAGCTATAGCAGACACGTATATATGGTAGTCAGGACCGGTATACCAGTTGAAGCTATAGCAGACACGTATATATGGTAGTCAGGACAGGTATGCCAGTTGAAACAATGGCATACACGTATATATGGTAGCCAGGACCGGTATACCAGTTGAAGCAATAGCAGACAAGTATATATGGTAGCCAGGACCGGTATACCAGTTGAAGCTATAGCAGACAAGTATATATGGTAGCTAGGGCCGGTATACCAGTTGAAGCTATAGCAGACAAGTATATATGGTAGCTAGGGCCGGTATGCCAGTTGAAACAATAGCAGACACGTATATATGGTAGCCAGGACCGGTATACCAGTTGAAGTTATAGCAGACACGTATATACAGTAGTCAGGACCGGTATACCAGTTGAAGCTATAGCAGACACGTATATATGGTAGTCAGGACCGGTATGCCAGTTGAAACAATAGCAGACACGTATATATGGTTGCCAGGACCGGTATACCAGTTGAAGCAATAGCAGACAAGTATATATGGTAACCAGGACCGGTATACCAGTTGAAGCTATAGCAGACAAGTATATATGGTAGCTAGGGCCGGTATACCAGTTGAAGCTATAGCAGACAAGTATATATGGTAGCTAGGGCCGGTATACCAGTTGAAGCTATAGCAGACAAGTATATATAGTAGCTAGGGCCGGTATACCAGTTGAAGCAGTAGCAGACAAGTATACATGGTAGTCAGGACCGGTATGCCAGTTGAAACAATAGCAGACAAGTATATACAGTAGTCAGGACCGGTGTACCAGTTGAAACAATAGCAGACAAGTATATACAGTAGTCAGGACGGTATGCCAGTAGGAACAATAGCAGACACGTATATATGGTAGACAGGACCGGTATACCAGTTGCACCAATAGCAGATACGTATATATGGTAGTCAGGACCGGTATGCCAGTTGAAACAATAGCAGACACGTATATATGGTAGCCAGGACCGGTAAACCAGTTGAAGCAATAGCAGACAAGTATTTATGTATATATGGTAGTCAGGACCGGTATACCAGTTGAAGCTATAGCAGACACGTATATGGTAGCTACTGCCGGTATACCAGTTGAAGCTATAGCAGACAAGTATATATGGTAGCCAGGACCGGTATACCAGTTGAAGCTATAGCAGACACGTATATATGGTAGTCAGGACCAGTATGCCAGTTGAAGCTATAGCAGACACGTATATATGGTAGCCAGGACCGGTATACCAGTTGAAACAATAGCAGACAAGTATATATGGTAGTCAGGACCGGTATACTAGTTGAAGCAATAGCAGACAAGTATATATGGTAGCGAGGGCCGGTATACCAGTTGAAGCTATAGCAGACAAGTATATATGGTAGCCAGGACCGGTATACCAGTTGAAGCTATAGCAGACACGTATATATGGTAGTCAGGACCGGTATACCAGTTGAAGCAATAGCAGACAAGTTTATATGGTAGGCAGTACCGGTATACCAGTTGAAGCAATAGCAGACAAGTGTATATGGTAGCTAGGGCCGGTATACCAGTTGAGGCAATAGCGCACAAGTATATATGGTAGCTAGGGCCGGTATACCAGTTGAAGCTATAGCAGACAAGTATATATGGTAGCCAGGACCGATATACCAGTTGAAGCAATAGCAGACACGTATATATGGTAGTCAGGACCGGTATACCAGTTGAAGCAATAGCAGACAAGTATATATGGTAGTCAGGACCGGTATACCAGTTGAAGCAATAGCAGACAAGTATATATGGTAGTCAGGACCGGTATACCAGTTGAAGCAATAGCTGACAAGTATATATGGTAGCTAGGGCCGGTATACCAGTTGAAGCAATAGCAGACAAGTATATATGGTAGCTAGGACCGGTATACCAGTTGAAGCTATAGCAGACAAGTATATATGGTAGCTAGGGCCGGTATACCAGTTGAAGCTATAGCAGACAAGTATATATGGTAGCTAGGTCCGGTATACCAGTTGAAGCTATAGCAGACAAGTATATATGGTAACTAGGGACGGTATGCCAGTTCAAGCAGTAGCAGACACGTATATATGGTAGTCAGGACCGGTATGCCAGTTGAAACAATAGCAGACAAGTATATACAGTAGTCAGGACCGGTATACCAGTTGAAGCTATAGCAGACACGTATATATGGTAGTCAGGACCGGTATGCCAGTTGAAACAATGGCAGACACGTATATATGGTAGCCAGGACCGGTATACCAGTTGAAGCTATAGCAGACACGTATATATGGTAGTCAGGACCGGTATACCAGTTGAAGCAATAGCAGACAAGTTTATATGGTAGGACGGTATACCAGTTGAAGCAATAGCAGACAAGTATATATGGTAGCTAGGGCCGGTATACCAGTTGAAGCAATAGCAGACAAGTATATATGGTAGCTAGGGCCGGTATACCAGTTGAAGCTATAGCAGACAAGTATATATGGTAGCCAGGACCGATATACCAGTTGAAGCAATAGCAGACACGTATATATGGTAGTCAGGACCGGTATACCAGTTGAAGCAATAGCAGACAAGTATATATGGTAGTCAGGACCGGTATACCAGTTGAAGCAATAGCAGACAAGTATATATGGTAGTCAGGACCGGTATACCAGTTGAAGCAATAGCAGACAAGTATATATGGTAGCTAGGGCCGGTATACCAGTTGAAGCAATAGCAGACAAGTATATATGGTAGCTAGGACCGGTATACCAGTTGAAGCTATAGCAGACAAGTATATATGGTAGCTAGGGCCGGTATACCAGTTGAAGCTATAGCAGACAAGTATATATGGTAGCTAGGTCCGGTATACCAGTTGAAGCTATAGCAGACAAGTATATATGGTAACTAGGGACGGTATGCCAGTTCAAGCAGTAGCAGACACGTATATATGGTAGTCAGGACCGGTATGCCAGTTGAAACAATAGCAGACAAGTATATACAGTAGTCAGGACCGGTATACCAGTTGAAGCTATAGCAGACACGTATATATGGTAGTCAGGACCGGTATGCCAGTTGAAACAATGGCAGACACGTATATATGGTAGCCAGGACCGGTATACCAGTTGAAGCAATAGCAGACAAGTATATATGGTAGCCAGGACCGGTATACCAGTCGAAGCTATAGCAGACAAGTATATATGGTAGCTAGGGCCGGTATACCAGTAGAGGTTATAGCAGACAAGTATATATGGTAGCTAGGGCCGGTATACCAGTTGAATCTATAGCAGACAAGTATAAATGGTAGCTAGGGCCGGTATACCAGTTGAAGCAGTAGCAGACAAGTAAATATGGTAGTCAGGACCGGTATGCCAGTTGAAACAATAGCAGACAAGTATATACAGTAGTCAGGACCGGTATACCAGTTGAAACAATAGCAGACACGTATATATGGTAGCCAGGACCAGTATACCAGTTGAAGCAATAGCAGACAAGTATATATGGTAGCCAGGACCGGTATACCAGTTGAAGCTATAGCAGACAAGTATATATGGCAGCTAGGGCCGGTATACCAGTTGAAGCTATAGCAGACAAGTATATATGGTAGCCTGGACCGGTATACCAGTTGAAGCTATAGCAGACACGTATATATGGTAGCCAGGACCGGTATACCAGTTGAAACAATAGCAGACAAGTATATATGGTAGTCAGGACCAGTATACCAGTTGAAGCAATAGCAGACAAGTATATATGGTAGTCAGGACCGGTATACCAGTTGAAGCAATAGCAGACAAGTATATATGGTAGCTAGGGCCGGTATACCAGTTGAAGCTATAGAAGACAAGTATATATGGTAGCCAGGACCGGTATACCAGTTGAAGCTATAGCAGACACGTATATATGGTAGTCAGGACCGGTATACTAGTTGAAGCAATAGCAGACAAGTATATATGGTAGGCAGTACCGGTATGCCAGTTGAAGCTATAGCAGACACGTATATATGGTAGCTAGGGCCGGTATACCAGTTGAAGCTATAGCAGACAAGTATATATGGTAGCTAGGGCCGGTATGCCAGTTGAAGCTATAGCAGACAAGTATATATGGTAGCCTGGACCGGTATACCAGTTGAAGCTATAGCAGACACGTATATATGGTAATCAGGACGGGTATGCCAGTTGAAGCTATAGCAGACACGTATATATGGGAGCCAGGACCGGTATACCAGTTGAAACAATAGCAGACAAGTATATATGGTAGTCAGGACCGGTATACCAGTTGAAGCAATAGCAGACAAGTATATATGGTAGTCAGGACCGGTATACCAGTTGAAGCAATAGCAGACAAGTATATATGGTAGCTAGGGCCGGTATACCAGTTGAAGCTATAGAAGACAAGTATATATGGTAGCCAGGACCGGTATACAAGTTGAAGCTATAGCAGACACGTATATATGGTAGTCAGGACCGGTATACCAGTTGCACCAATAGCAGACACGTATATATGGTAGTCAGGACCGGTATGCCAGTTGAAACAATAGCAGACACGTATATATGGTAGCCAGAACCAGTATACCAGTTGAAGCAATAGCAGACAAGTATATATGGTAGCCAGGACCGGTATACCAGTTGAAACTATAGCAGACACGTATATATGGTAGCTAGGGCCGGTATACCAGTTGAAGCTATAGCAGACAAGTATATATGGTAGCTAGGGCCGGTATACCAGTTGAAGCTATAGCAGACAAGTATATATGGTAGCCAGGACCGGTATACCAGTTGAAGCTATAGCAGACAAGTATATATGGTAGTCAGGACCGGTATACCAGTTGAAGCTATAGCAGACACGTATATATGGTAGCCAGGACCGGTATACCAGTTGAAACAATAGCAGACAAGTATATATGGTAGTCAGGACCGGTATACCAGTTGAAGCAATAGCAGACAAGTATATATGGTAGCTATGGCCGGTATACCAGTTGAAGCTATAGCAGACACGTATATATGGTAGCCATGACCGGTATACCAGTTGAAGCAATAGCAGACAAGTATATATGGTAGTCAGGACCGGTATACCAGTTGAAGCAATAGCAGACAAGTATATATGGTAGCTAGGGCCGGTATACCAGTTGAAGCTATAGAAGACAAGTATATATGGTAGCCAGGACCGGTATACCAGTTGAAGCTATAGCAGACACGTATATATGGTAGTCAGGACCGGTATACCAGTTGAAGCAATAGCAGACAAGTATATATGGTAGGTAGGGCCGGTATACCAGTTGAAGCTATAGCAGACACGTATATATGGTAGCCAGGACCGGTATACCAGTTGAAGCAATAGCAGACAAGTATATATGGTAGTCAGGACCGGTATACCAGTTGAAGCAATAGCAGACAAGTATATATGGTAGCTAGGGCCGGTATACCAGTTGAAGCTATAGAAGACAAGTATATATGGTAGCCAGGACCGGTATACCAGTTGAAGCTATAGCAGACACGTATATATGGTAGTCAGGACCGGTATACCAGTTGAAGCAATAGCAGACAAGTATATATGGTAGGCAGGACCGGTATGCCAGTTGAAGCTATAGCAGACACGTATATATGGTAGCCAGGACCGGTATACCAGTTGAAGCAATAGCAGACAAGTATATATGGTAGTCAGGACCGGTATACCAGTTGAAGCAATAGCAGACAAGTATATATGGTAGCTAGGGCCTGTATACCAGTTGAAGCTATAGAAGACAAGTATATATGGTAGTCAGGACCGGTATACCAGTTGAAGCTATAGCAGACACGTATATATGGTAGTCAGGACCGGTATACCAGTTGAAGCAATAGCAGACACGTATATATGGTAGTCAGGACCGGTATACCAGTTGCAGCAATAGCAGACACGTATATATGGTAGTCAGGACCGGTATGCCAGTTGAAAAAATAGCAGACACGTATATATGGTAGCCAGGACCAGTATATCAGTTGAAGCTAGAGCAGACACGTATATATGGGAGCCAGGACCGGTATACCAGTTGAAACAATAGCAGACAAGTATATATGGTAGTCAGGACCGGTATACCAGTTGAAGCAATAGCAGACAAGTATATATGGTAGTCAGGACAGGTATACCAGTTGAAGCAATAGCAGACAAGTATATATGGTAGCTAGGGCCGGTATACCAGTTGAAGCTATAGAAGACAAGTATATGTGGTAGCCAGGACCGGTATACAAGTTGAAGCTATAGCAGACACGTATATATGGTAGTCAGGACCGGTATACCAGTTGCAGCAATAGCAGACACGTATATATGGTAGTCAGGACCGGTATGCCAGTTGAAACAATAGCAGACACGTATATATGGTAGCCAGGACCAGTATACCAGTTGAAGCAATAGCAGACAAGTATATATGGTAGCCAGGACCTGTATACCAGTTGAAGCTATAGCAGACACGTATATATGGTAGCTAGGGCCTGTATACCAGTTGAAGCTATAGCAGACAAGTATATATGGTAGCTAGGGCCGGTATACCAGTTGAAGCCATAGCAGACACGTATATATGGTAGCCTGGACCGGTATACCAGTTGAAGCAATAGCAGACAAGTATATATGGTAGGCAGTACCGGTATGCCAGTTGAAGCTATAGCAGACACGTATATATGGTAGCTAGGGCCGGTATACCAGTTGAAGCTATAGCAGACAAGTATATATGGTAGCTAGGGCAGGTATACCAGTTGAAGCTATAGCAGACAAGTATATATGGTAGCCTGGACCGGTATACCAGTTGAAGCTATAGCAGACACGTATATATGGTATTCAGGAACGGTATACCAGTTGAAGCTATAGCAGACACGTATATATGGGAGCCAGGACCGGTATACCAGTTGAAACAATAGCAGACAAGTATATATGGTAGTCAGGACCGGTATACCAGTTGAAGCAATAGCAGACAAGTATATATGGTAGTCAGGACCGGTATACCAGTTGAAGCAATAGCAGACAAGTATATATTGTAGCTAGGGCCGGTATACCAGTTGAAGCTATAGAAGACAAGTATATGGTAGCCAGGACCGGTATACCAGTTGAAGCTATAGCAGACACGTATATATGGTAGCTAGGGCTTGTATACCAGTTGAAGCTATAGCAGACAAGTATATATGGTAGCTAGGGCCGGTATACCAGTTGAAGCTATAGCAGACACGTATATAATGGTAGCCTGGACCGGTATACCAGTTGAAACTATAGCAGACACGTATATATGGTAGTCAGGACCGGTATACCAGTTGAAGCAATAGCAGACAAGTATATATGGTAGCTAGGGCCGGTATACCATTTGAAGCTATAGCAGACAAGTATATATGGTAGCTAGGGCTGGTGTACCAGTTGAAGCTATAGCAGACAAGTATATATGGTAGCTAGGGCCGGTATACCAGTTGAAGCTATAGCAGACAAATATATATGGTAGCTAGGGCCGGTATACCAGTTAAACCAATAGCAGACAAGTATATATGGTAGTCAGGACCGGTATGCCAGTTGAAACAATAGCAGACAAGTATATACAGTAGTCAGGACCTGTATACCAGTTGAAACAATAGCAGACAAGTATATACAGTAGTCAGGACCGATATGCCAGTTGAAACAATAGCAGACACGTATATATGGTAGTCAGGACCGGTATACCAGTTGCAGCAATAGCAGACACGTATATATGGTAGTCAGGACCGGTATACCAGTTGCAGCAATAGCAGACACGTATATATGGTAGCCAGGACCGGTATACCAGTTGAAGTAATAGCAGATAAGTATATATTGTAGCCAGGACCGGTATACCAGTTGAAGCAATGGCAGACAAGTATATATTGTAGCCAGGACAGGTATACCAGTTGAAGCAATAGCAGACAAGTATATATGGTAGTCAGGACCGGTGTGCCAGTTGAAACAATAGCAGACACGTATATATGGTAGTCAGGACAGGTATACCAGTTGAAACAATAGCAGACAAGTATATATGGTAGCCAGGACCTGTATACCAGTTGAAGCTATAGCAGACACGTATATATGGTAGCTAGGGCCTGTATACCAGTTGAAGCTATAGCAGACAAGTATATATGGTAGCTAGGGCCGGTATACCAGTTGAAGCCATAGCAGACACGTATATATGGTAGCCTGGACCGGTATACCAGTTGAAGCAATAGCAGACAAGTATATATGGTAGGCAGTACCGGTATGCCAGTTGAAGCTATAGCAGACACGTATATATGGTAGCTAGGGCCGGTATACCAGTTGAAGCTATAGCAGACAAGTATATATGGTAGCTAGGGCAGGTATACCAGTTGAAGCTATAGCAGACAAGTATATATGGTAGCCTGGACCGGTATACCAGTTGAAGCTATAGCAGACACGTATATATGGTATTCAGGAACGGTATACCAGTTGAAGCTATAGCAGACACGTATATATGGGAGCCAGGACCGGTATACCAGTTGAAACAATAGCAGACAAGTATATATGGTAGTCAGGACCGGTATACCAGTTGAAGCAATAGCAGACAAGTATATATGGTAGTCAGGACCGGTATACCAGTTGAAGCAATAGCAGACAAGTATATATTGTAGCTAGGGCCGGTATACCAGTTGAAGCTATAGAAGACAAGTATATGGTAGCCAGGACCGGTATACCAGTTGAAGCTATAGCAGACACGTATATATGGTAGTCAGGACCGGTATGCCAGTTGAAACAATGGCAGACACGTATATATGGTAGCCAGGACAAGTATACCAGTTGATGTAATAGCAGACAAGTATATATGGTAGCCAGGACCGGTATACCAGTTGAAGCTATAGCAGACAAGTATATATGGTAGCTAGGGCAGGTATACCAGTTGAAGCAGTAGCAGACAAGTATATATGGTAGTCAGGACCGGTATGCCAGTTGAAACAATAGCAGACAAGTATATACAGTAGTCAGGACCGGTATACCAGTTGAAACAATAGCAGACACGTATATATGGTAGTCAGGACCGGTATACCAGTTGAAGCAATAGCAGACAAGTATATATTGTAGTCAGGACCGGTATACCAGTTGAAACAATAGCAGACAAGTATATATGGTAGTCAGGACCGGTATACCAGTTGCAGCAATAGCAGACAAGTATATATGGTAATCAGGACAGGTATACCAGTTGAAACAATAGCAGACAATATATTGTAGTCAGGACCGGTATACCAGTTGAAACAATAGCAGACAAGTATATATGGTAGTCAGGACCGGTATACCAGTTGAAGCAATAGCAGACAAGTATATAGTGTAGCCAGGACCGGTATACCAGTTGGAGCTATAGCAGACAAGTATATATGGTAGTCAGGACCGGTGTGCCAGTTGAAACAATAGCAGACACGTATATATGGTAGTCAGGACCGGTATTCCAGTTGAAACAATAGCAGACAAGTATATATGGTAGTCAGGACCGGTGTACCGGTTGAAGCAATGCATTGATGGCGTTGATAGTGGCTGGGTGTCATTTTGAAAATGGCGTAAACAATGTATGTATAGTGTCAAGCCTATGGTGTATCATAATGTTCTTATATAATCAAACATTAAAAACATGTTATTTGGTTGCTAACCCGAAACCATTTACCCTGCCCCAATGCGTATGTGACTCAATGCGGTTTTCTGGTTCACCGCAATATATTGTTGTCCAACTTCGGTACTACACGCGTGTACTTGGTTATTAGCCTGCTCGCTCATACACACAGTAATCAGGTGCGTTTGGTGACACACCAATCCTAACGCCTAATTTGTTTTCACAAGTATTTAGACTTCGACTATTGTTCTCAAAATCAGGAAATGTTGCTACAAAAGTTAAAACCCGATACTTATACAACTTACAGACGGATCTGTAGTCCAGTTGTAACACGCTGGACTGGTAATCCAGGGATCGCAGGTTCGATCCCCCGCCTGACCCTAATAAAATTAACAGTCTTTCAGATGGGACGTTAAACCGAGGTCTCGTGTCGGTGCTTTACACCGTGCACGTAAAAGAACCAGAGGAGATTCTGGAATTGGTCTCTGTCTGTATCATGCACTATCCTCCAACATCTAACATAACTAATCTCTTCAGGAGGCGTCGCTCATATGGACAACCGGTAGCGACGATAAATAAGCGTAATACACACACTTATACAACTTGCGACCACAGGGATTCGGCACGTTTGGGGGTACTAGTATATATATTTAAGTACTTAAATATATATACTAGTACCCCCAAACGTGCCGAATCCCTGTGCTTGCGACAGGTGAGGTAGTAACCTGTGTAATCCGACATCGCGTCTGAGACTTTCAGGTTTTACAAATGTTCAAAGGAGAGAAACTATATAAGCTCTGCTTCCGTTTTGATCCTTTCCTATTCTTTGATTATGTGTGCATGTATTGTTTTGTGAATGTATATAGTGGAATAAATATGTTTAAACCAAATGTTCTTGGGAGAGGACCCCACGCCCCCGCCTACATGTAGCTGTTACGATTGTGCCCTTAGGCAATGCACTTGAATTCCACATTGCATCTTCTCTCTTACTCTTGGCGATTGTATTCCATCAGAAATGAGGTATCGAAATCGATTCATCTATTGTTGTAAAAACCTGCTAAAATAAGTGTGTATAAACGAGGCTTCCAACAAGTTACACCGGCAGAAATAAAGTAGAGAGACGGCGTGGCGATTTCACTCTTGAGAGTACAAGGTGGGGCTAGGGTTTAGGTTTGGATTCATCTTTTGTATGTTTGGTTCTTATATGCGTCGCTTAGTGTTCGTGCATTCTCACTACTTGTAGATTCGCCACGCTGCTTGCACAGTGCCAATGTCAGCTGCTTTCTGACGAGCCTGTATTACGAATATCATCAATTGATAGCTGGTGTATTTAAGCCTAATTAATTCGGCTTTTCGATTTGGCTTATTTAGTATGTGAAATGGTAAGATGGTCGCAAGATCAGACAGGTGGGGTTACTCCGGGTACTCCGGTTTCCTCCCACACGAATGACCACATTTACGCTTTCATCTGAGCCAAAGTTGTTATACGTTGCTTAGCAATCGTTTATATATCATTTATTGTGCTAGATTCCTCTAATCCGCGACCCAGATTGTATTTATCTGTTTATCTGTTGGCTTTCTCATCAATTATCTGAAGCAGGTGCTGTATTGCTCCGTCCCGGATACCGTCTACGAAGTCGGTGCAAAGTTACTTCCCTTTCATGCAATTTTGCACATTTCAGCTGTAGTGTGGATGAATAAATTGAAAACACAATTTATTTGATTTGTTACAGATAAGTTAGTGAACGGAACTTTAATACAGTTATGATGAAATAAGCTACTATATCTATTATCATTATTGATATTGGTTGTTCGGAAGTATAACCTAGAAATTATCACTAAACGGTTTGTTGACATTTGTATTATACTGAACTTGACCTTCATATATATTAAAGGGATCCGAACGGTCCTACGTCAGTCCGCGTCTGAGTGTTAAGGTCATTGACTTCAAATCATGTGCCCCTCACCACTATCTGTTCGAACCACACTGGTGGTGTGAAACGCAGACATCTCGCCAATACGAGTATACCACATTCAATGATTCATTGACCAGTGTCAGTACTTTTGATAAGAATAGGGAAACACACAGATTGAGGAATGTTTTGTCAGTTGGTTCTACCAGGGTTCATGAAATACTAACCAATAATAACTGGAGAATCGCAATAAGCTTTCCACACATATAAGAACCATTCTTGTAACTTGTTCCATTCAAAAGTTATATCACTTTTTAATGGGACAAGTTACAAGAATGGTTCTTGTATGTGTTGAAGGCTTATATAATTATCTCTCATGTGGTGCTGTTAACTCACATTTTGAGTTTTTAGACTTAAGACTGATTTTGGTATGGCTGGTCACATGATTACTCAAGTGAGGATGTTATCCAGCTGGCGGAAGGTCGGTGGTTCTACTTGGGTGCCTGACTGAAACACTGCTCAAAGGGGCTGCCAGGGTCTTCATCCACCAATAGAAGCTGGATAGAAACATACGATAAATGGAAACACAATCTTATTTGGTTCATTATCCAACATTAAATCGTATATACATGTATACAGCTGTTTTCGTCAATATGTACCACCATTCAACTAGTCTTCAATGTATACAGCTGTTTTCGTCAATATGTACCACCATTCACCTAGTCTTCAATGTATACAGCTGTTTTCGTCAATATGTACCACCATTCAACTAGTCTTCAATGTATACAGCTGTTTTCGTCAATATGTACCACCATTCAACCTAGTCTTCAATGTATACAGCTGTTTTCGTCAATATGTACCACCATTCAACTAGTCTTCAATGTATACAGCTGTTTTCGTCAATATGTACCACCATTTCAACCTAGTCTTCAATGTATACAGCTGTTTTCGTCAATATGTACCACCATTTTGTTTTGTTGTGTTTTGTTTGTTTTTGTTTTGTTGTGTTTTGTTTGTTTTGTTTTGTTGTGTTTTGTTTGTTTTGTTTTGTTGTGTTTTGTTTGTTTTTGTTTTGTTGTGTTTTGTTTGTTTCAACCTAGTCTTCAATGTATACAGCTGTTTTCATCAACATTTACCACCATTCGACTAGTCTTCAAAGGGTGAACGACCTTTGGTCGCTGACTTAGAATGATTTCGGTCAGTCAGACCTATATAATCTCAAACACACACAAAATGTACCAGTGACCAAAATGTACCCTTATATCCTAGTCCTATAAATAAGACCTCTACATAATTTTTTTCCCCTGTTATTTCGATTTTTGAAAAATGCCAGGATAGTAAAATGTCACATTTTTCAAATCTAAATATTTGGACTACGGTACCTTATATCCCATTATTCTGCGGATTTAATTTCAGATTAAAGTTTGCATCTTCACAGATAAAACATGCTGATACAGAAATTTCTCCAACGACTGCTAACACAGTCCTATCCTAGAAGTCTACATATAAACAAGGTAAAGTTAGTGTAAACATTGTTTAGCTGGGCCGTAGGCTTGAATCCTATCGGGTGGGGGGTGTGGGGGTTTTAAAAAAAACAATTCATGTGAGGAAGCTATCCAGCTGACCGTTAGGAGATTGCCGTTCTACCCCTGGTGTCCACTCACGTCTATCTGTCTGCCTACCTGCCGAAACCCGCCTGCCCGTCTGTTACGACACAATTCTATTGAAATTCCATGACATTTGACTGTTAATGTCATGCAGAGAGTTAATATCATTGCAAAAGTATCTCGAATGAAAGCAGTTGAGGGGAGATGTAAGGTACTGATATTTATAAAGCAAGCTCCATTTTCCAGGGTTAATTCTAGGTCAAAAATGTTGGGAGAAGTGAGAAAGCGCGTGATCGCTTCCTTAAATGGTGTTATTTAATATACTTCTGCAAAATAGGGTTAAAATGCACAGTACAACCATTAAATACAACATTTGAATAGAAGGAGTGCTTTATAATCTAGACAAAATTTTGTTTGAAAATCGTAAAAACCAAAAAATATTTTATTTATTTAGGGAGAAGTGGGGCCCCCAGAGGGCGAAGTCAGGGTCCCTAGGGCGACTATTTTGCCCACATTGCCCTCTAGAATGATCCCTGATTTTCATTTCTAAACCACCAGACATGATAACACAGTGCCATTTTGCGTTACTGATTTTATATATGTGTTATTTTATGCAGAAATCGCTTCAAGTACTTTCGTACTGTACGTCGTCATCAAGTGGTGGATCACTCTACAGACTCAAGTCTCGAGGATTGGTCCGAGTGAAAGGTCCGGATACAATCTACTTCCTCCAAGGGCTCATTACGAGTGATGTTGAATCCCTGGGATCGATGATGGGAACTCAGTATGCCTTGTTGCTCAACGTTCAGGTTGGAACACTTAGTTTATACAAATTTATTTTAGCTCGATTGCGAAACATGCTTTCACAACTTATATTAATGCCGTTCCGGAAACCATTCCTGATTGAATCCATCGCCACGAGGGAGAGAGAAGAGGCAATGTTGAATTTAAATGTCTTGACTAAGGGCACAATCGTTATGGCTCCAGCAGGGCTCGAACTCTGGGCCTTTCGTACCTGAAGCGAATGCGCATCCACTATGCTATCACGACTTCCACAAGGAACGTTTATCGTTATCAAAATGTTTTCCAGCAATTATGAAACCTCATTCCTTATAGAATCCATCACCTTGAAGGAGCTAGGAGAGGCAGTGTGGATTTAAGAGTCCTGCCTAAGGACATCACCACCATGGTACTGGCGGGGTACAAACTCACAACCTCTCGAACCCATTACACTACGGAGGGTCCACATGCTACTCTATGATGTGTATTGCAGGGCCGAGTGTTGTATGACTTGTTGCTGTATGATGTGTATTGCAGGGCCGAGTGTTGTATGACTTGCTACTCTATGCTGTGTATTGCTGGGCCGAGTGTTGTATGACTTGCTACTCTATGCTGTGTATTGCTGGCCGAGTGTTGTATGACTTGTTACTATATGCTGTGTATTGCTGGCCGAGTGTTGTATGACTTGCTACTCTATGCTGTGTATTGCAGGGCCGAGTGTTGTATGACTTGCTACTCTATGCGGCCGAGTGTTGTATGACTTGTTGCTCTATGCTGTATATTGCAGGGCCGAGTGTTGTATGACTTATATGCTGTGTATTGCAGGGCCGAGTGTTGTATGACTTGCTACTCTATGCTGTGTATTGCAGGGCCGAGTGTTGTATGACTTGCTACTCTATGCTGTGTATTGCAGGGCCGAGTGTTGTATGACTGTTGCTCTATGCTGTGTATTGCAGGCCGAGTGTTTGTATGACTTGCTACTCTATGCTGTGTATTACAGGGCCGAGTGTTGTATATACTTGCTACTCTATGCTGTGTATTGCAGGGCCGAGTGTTGTATGACTTGCTACTCTATGCTGTGTATTGCAGGGCCGAGTGTTGATGACCTGTTGCTGTGTATTGCAGGGCCGAGTGTTTTTATGACTTGCTACTCTATGCTGTATATTGCAGGGCCGATGTGTATGACTTATATGCTGTGTATTGCAGGGCCGAGTGTTGTATGACTTGCTACTCTATGCTGTGTATTGCAGGGCCGAGTGTTGTATGACTTATATGTGTATTGCAGGGCCGAGTGTTGTATGACTTGCTACTCTATGCTGTGTATTGCAGGGCCGAGTGTTGTATGACTTATATGCTGTGTATTGCAGGGCCGAGTGTTGTATGACTTGCTACTCTATGCTGTGTATTGCAGGGCCGAGTGTTGTATGACTTATATGCTGTGTATTGCAGGGCCGAGTGTTGTATGACTTATATGCTGTGTATTGCAGGGCCGAGTGTTGTATGACTTATATGCTGTGTATTGCAGGGCCGAGTGTTGTATGACTTGTTGCTGTATGATGTATCACAGATGACTGGAGAGCCAGCAGTATTGGTGGAATGTGACAGGAATCTGACAGATCAACTCATTAAAGATATAAAGAAATACAAGATTAGAAAGAAGGTAAATCTTTACAAACTATGACATAAAAATAATTTCCAGATCCACACAGCCTCTTGATTATTTGCTTAGTCCCAACAAACACGTCCATTGCAACGGTTTATGACATGAAACACTGTTTACAAACTATGACGTATAAATGTAAAAATAATTTCCAGATCCCCACAGCCTCTTGATTATTTGCTTAGTCCCAACAAACACGTCCATTAAAAGCTGTTTGTTCCAAAACTATTGAATAGATATACATAGAATATAGTTTAATTAAAAGGGGACGTCCATTGCCAAGTGGTTACGGTCGTTGACTACAAATCACTCGCCCCTCACCGCTGTAGGTTTGAGTCCCACTGGCGGTGTCAAATACTTTCATGTTAGGAAAAAACTTGCAGTAGGTCGGTGGTTCTACCTGGGTGCCCGCAATACTGCTCGGAGGGGCAGCCGGGGTATTCCTCCACCAACAATAGCTGGAGAGTCGTTATATGACATCAGCTGTTGGTGCGACTTTAAACCTCCAATACAAAGAAAACAAATTTTACTTAAATTAATGCGAAAAACGTGATTTCGACTTTGAATGTTGTGCGTCTGTTTTGATTGACCGTTAGAAGTGGACTATTACTGGCCAGTGTTGTGTAGTCCCTTTGGTTGCCCAGTGTAGCATAGCCGACCATACCTGGCTGTCACATTCTGATTTACAAATAAGCTTAGTTTATACAAATTTATTTTAGCTCGATTGCGAAACAAGTTATTTCAACTTATATTAATCACTCTCGAGACCTCATTCCTGATGGAATCCGTCGTCACGAGGGAGAGAGAAGAGGCAACGTGGAATTTAAATGCCTTGCCTAAGGGCACAATCATAACGGCTCCAGCGGGGCTTGAACTCCGGACCTTTCGCGACTGAAGCGAACGCGCATCCACTGCGCTATCACGAATAAGCTTGGTACATTATCCAAACAACGTTGTACATATCATTATTCCATTTTATATCTTAGTCATGTAATCGTCCGCCTCCATGGTCGAGTGGTTAAGGGCACTGACTTGTATATCACTGTAACCTATCATCACTGATGGTCACGAGTTCGAGCCCCGCTCAGACCGCGTTTCATTTATATGACACAGTTGGCAGTTTCTTACGGAGGTTGGTGCACCCAAGTACTGGTTAGCCGCTGGAGCATGCCCAGGAAAGGTGTTGTTAGGTAAACTGCCCGCCGGCGATATAGCCCAAAAATGGTGCTGATGCAGGCGTAAAACCCGAAATATAACAATAGTCATGTAATCTTTAGCTTAGGATTAAATAACAGAACAACAATAACATTTTACATATTATTAAAAATGTTAAATTCTTCATCCATGTATTTTTATGTTATATTGTATACATATATTCGAGACAGACCCAAAAAGAGTCTTATCACTTAACACGATTGGTCTATCTCAAATATCTCTAATGCTCTCCCTCCTGACAGATGGATCTGTAGTCCAGTGGTAACATGCTGGACTGGTAATCCAGGGATCACAGGTTCGATCCCCCGTCTGACCCTAATAAAATTAACAGTCTTTCAGATGGGACGTTAAACCGAGGTCTCGTGTCGGTGCTTTACACCGTGCACGTAAAAG
>CM026404.1:79250262-79276799 GCA_014843695.1 Archivesica marissinica
TGTACGTATGTATTGGATGCCGTACTGTACGTGTATATTGGATGCCATACTGTACATACGGTTTGGTGATCTAGCATGTTGCTATCAGTGTGTATTGGATGCCATACTGTACGTAAGGTTTGGTGATCTAGCAGGTTGCAATCAGTGTGTATTGGATGCCGTACTGTACGTAAGGTTTGGTGATCTAGCAGGTTGCAATCAGTGTGTAATGGATGCCGTACTGTACGTAAGGTTTGGTGATCTAGCATGTTGCTATCAGTGTGTATTGGATGCTGTACTGTACGTGTGTATTAGATGCCGTACTGTACGTACGGTTTGGTAATCTAGCATGATGCAATCAGTGTGTATTGGATGCCATACTCTACGTAAGGTTTGATGATCTAGCATGTTGCAATCAGTGTGTATTGTATGCCATACTGTAAGTGTGTATTGGATGCCATACTGTACGTAAGGATTGGTGATCTAACATGCTGCTATCAGTGTGTATTGGATGCCGTACTGTATGTAAGGTTTGGTGATCTAGCATGTTGCAATCAGTGTGTATTGGATGCCGTACTGTACGTGTGTATTGGATGCCATACTGGACGTACGGCTTGGTGATCTAGCATGTTGATATCAGTGTGTATTGGATGCGGTAGTGTATGTAAGGTTTGGTGATCTAGCATGTTGCAACCAGTGTGTATTGGATGCCGTACTGTACGTAAGGTTTGGTGATCTAGCAGGTTGCAATCAGTGTGTATTGGATGCCATACTGTAAGTGTGTATTGGATGCCATACTGTACGTAAGGTTTGGTGATCTAGCATGTTGCAAGCAGTGCGTATTGGATACCATACTGTACGTAAGGTTTGGTGATCTAGCATGTTGCAAGCAGTGCGTATTGGATGCCATACTGTATGTAAGGTTCGGTGATCTAGTATGTTGCTATCAGTGTGTATTGGATGCCGTACTGCACGTAAGGTTTGGTGATCTAGCATGTTGCAATCAGTGTGTATTGGTTGCCATACTGTACGTACGGTTTGGTGATCTAGCACGTTGCAATCAGTGTGTATTGGATGCCGTACTGTACGTACGGTTTGGTGACCTAGCATGTTGCAATCTGACAGTGTCTATTGGATGCCATACTGTACGTAAGGTTTGGTGATCTAGCATCTTGCTATCAGTGTGTATTGGATGCTGTACTGTACGTAAGGTTTGGTGATCTAGCATGCTGCTATCAGTGTGTATTGGATGCCGTACTGTACGTAAGGTTTGGTGATCTAGCATGTTGCAATCAGTGTGTATTGGATGCCATACTGTACGTATGGTTTGGTGATCTAGCATGTTACTATCAGTGTGTATTGGATGCCATACTATACGTAAGGTTTGGTGATCTAGCATGGTTGCAATCAGTGTGTACTGGATGCCATACTGTACGTAAGGTTTGGTGATCTAGCAGGTGCAAGCAGTGTGTATTGGATGCCGTACTCACGTGTGTATTGGATGCGTACTGTACGTACGGTTGGTGATCTAGCATGTTGCAATCAGTGTATACTGGATGCATACTGTACGTATGTTGGTGATCTAGTATGTTGCTATCAGTGTGTATTGGATGCCGTACTGCACGTAAGGTTTGGTGATCTAGCATGTTGCAACCAGTGTGTATTGGATGCCGTACTGTACGTAAGGTTTGGTGATCTAGGATGTTGCTATCAGTGTGTATTGGATGCCATACTGTACGTAAGGTTTGGTGATCTTGCATGTTGCAAGCAGTGCGTATTGGATGCCATACTGTATGTAAGGTTTGGTGATCTAGTATGTTGCTATCAGTGTGTATTGGATGCCGTACTGCACGTAAGGTTTGGTGATCTAGCATGTTGCAACCAGTGTGTATTGGATGCCGTACTGTACGTAAGGTTTGGTGATCTAGGATGTTGCTATCAGTGTGTATTGGATGCAATACTGTACGTAAGGTTTGGTGATCTAGCATGTTGCAATCAGTGTGTATTGGATGCCATACTGTACGTACGGTTTGGTGATCTAGCACGTTGCAATCAGTGTGTATTGGATGCCGTACTGTACGTACGGTTTGGTGATCTAGCATGTTGCAATCTGACAGTGTCTATTGGATGCCATACTGTACGTAAGGTTTGGTGATCTAGCATCTTGCTATCAGTGTGTATTGGATGCCACATTGTAAGTGTGTATTGGATGCCATACTGTACGTATGGTTTGGTGATCTAGCACGTTGCAATCAGTGTGTATTGGATGCTGTACTGTAAATAAGGTTTAGTGATCTAGCATGTTGCTATCAGTGTGTATTGGATGCCGTACTGTACGTAAGGTTTGGTGATCTAGCACGTTGCAATCAGTGTGTATTGGATGCCATACTGTATGTACGGTTTGGTGATCTAGAATGTTGCAATCAGTGTGTATTGGATGCTGTACTGTAAGTAAGGTTTGGTGATCTAGCATGCGGCTATCAGTGTGTATTGGATGCCGTACTGTACGTAAGGTTTGGTGATCTAGCATGTTGCAATCAGTGTGTATTGGATGCCATACTGTACGTAAGGTTTGGTGATCTAGCAGGTTGCAATCAGTGTGTATTGGATGCCATACTGTACGTAAGGTTTGGTGATCTAGCATGTTGCAATCAGTGTGTATTGGATGCCATACTGTACGTATGGTTTGGTGATCTAGCATGTTGCTATCAGTGTGTATTGGATGCCATACTGTACGTAAGGTTTGGTGATCTAGCACGTTGCAATCAGTGTGTATTGGATGCCATACTGTACGTTAAGGTTTGGTTATCTAGCATGTTGCAATCAGTGTGTATTGGATGCCATACTGTACGTAAGGTTTGGTGATCTAGCATGTTGCAAGCAGTGCGTATTGGATGCCATACTGCACGTACGGTTTGGTGATCTAGCATGTTGCAATCAGTGTGTATTGGATGCCATACTGTACGTAAGGTTTGGTGATCTAGCATGTTGCAATCAGTGTGTATTGGATGCCATACTGTATGTAAGGTTTGGTGATCTAGCATGTTGCAATCAGTGTGTATTGGATGCCGTACTGTACGTAAGGTTTGGTGATATAGCATGTTGCAATCAATGTGTATTGGATGCCGTACTGTACGTAAGGTTTGGTGATCTAGCAGGTTGCAATCAGTGTGTATTGGATGCCGTACTGTACGTAAGGTTTGGTGATCTAGCAGGTTGCAATCAGTGTGTATTGGATGCCGTACTATACGTAAGGTTTGGTGATCTAGCAGGTTGCAATCAGTGAGTATTGGATGCCGTACTGTACGTAAGGTTTGGTGATCTAGCATGTTGCAATCAGTGTGTATTGGATGCCGTACTGTACATGTGTATTGGATGCCGTACTGTACGTACGGTTTGATGATCTAGCATGTTGCAATCAGTGTATATTGGATGCCATACTGTACGTAAAGTTTGGTGATCTAGCATGTTGCAATCAGTGTGTATTCGATGCCATACTGTAAGTGTGTATTGGATGCCATACTGTACGTAAGGTTCGGTGATCTAGCACGTTGCAATCAGTGTGTATTGGATGCCATACTGTACGTACGGTTTGGTGATCTAGCATGTTGCAAGCAGTGCGTATTGGATGCCATACAGTATGTAAGGTTTGTTGATCTAGTATGTTGCTATCAGTGTGTATTGGATGCCGTACTGCACGTAATGTTTGGTGATCTAGCATGTTGCAACCAGTGTGTATTGGATGCCGTACCGTACGTAAGGCTTGGTGAACTAGCACGTTGCAATCAATGTGTATTGGATGCCGTACTGTACATAGGGTTTGGTTATCTAGCACGTTACAATCAGTGTTTATTGGATGCCGTACTGTACGTAAGGTTTGGTGATCTAGGATGTTGCCATCAGTGTGTATTGGATGCCATACTGTACGTAAGGTTTGGTGATCTAGCATGTTGCAATCAGTGTGTATTGGATGCCATACTGTACGTACGGTTTGGTGATCTAGCACGTTGCAATCAGTGTGTATTGGATGCCGTACTGTACGTACGGTTTGGTGATCTAGCACATTGCAATCTGACAGTGTGTATTGGATGCCATACTGTACGTAAGGTTTGGGGATCTAGTATGGTGCTATCAGTGTTTATTGGATGCCACACAGTAAGTGTGTATTGGATGCCATACTCTACGTATGGGTTGGTGATCTAGCACGTTGCAATCAGTGTGTATTGGATGCTGTACTGTACATACGGTTTGGTGATCTAGCATGTTGCTATCAGTGTGTATTGGATGCCGTACTCTACGTAAGCTTTGGTGATCTAGCAGGTTGCAATCAGTGTGTATTGGATGCCATACTGTACGTAAGGTTTGGTGATCTAGCATGTTGCAATCAGTGTGTATTGGATGCCATACTGTATGTAAGGTTTGGTGATCTAGCATGTTGCAATCAGTGTGTATTGGATGCCGTACTGTACGTAAGGTTTGGTGATCTAGCATGTTGCAATCAGTGTGTATTGGATGCCGTACTGTACGTAAGGTTTGGTGATCTAGCAGGTTGCAATCAATGTGTATTGGATGCCGTACTGTACGTAAGGTTTGGTGATCTAGCATGTTGCAATCAGTGTGTATTGGATGCCGTACTGTACATGTGTATTGGATGCCGTACTGTACGTACGGTTTGGTGATCTAGCATGTTGCAATCAGTGTATATTGGATGCCATACTGTACGTAAGGTTTGGTGATCTAGCATGTTGCAATCAGTGTGTATTCGATGCCATACTGTAAGTGTGTATTGGATGCCATACTGTACGTAAGGTTTGGTGATCTAGCATGTTGCAAGCAGTGCGTATTGGATGCCATACAGTATGTAAGGTTTGTTGATCTAGTATGTTGCTATCAGTGTGTATTGGATGCCGTACTGCACGTAATGTTTGGTGATCTAGCATGTTGCAACCAGTGTGTATTGGATGCCGTACCGTACGTAAGGCTTGGTGATCTAGCACGTTGCAATCAATGTGTATTGGATGCCGTACTGTACTAGGGTTTGGTTATCTAGCACGTTACAATCAGTGTGTATTGGATGCCGTACTGTACGTAAGGTTTGGTGATCTAGGATGTTGCCATCAGTGTGTATTGGATGCCATACTGTACGTAAGGTTTGGTGATCTAGCATGTTGCAATCAGTGTGTATTGGATGCCATACTGTACTTACGGTTTGGTGATCTAGCGTTGCAATCAGTGTGTATTGGATGCCGTACTGTACGTACGGTTTGGTGATCTAGCACATTGCAATCTGACAGTGTGTATTGGATGCCATACTGTACGTAAGGTTTGGGGATCTAGTATGATGCTATCAGTGTTGTGGATGCCACACAGTAAGTGTGTATTGGATGCCATACTGTACGTAGGGTTGGTGATCTAGCACGTTGCAATCAGTGTGTATTGGATGCTGTACTGTACGTACGGTTTGGTGATCTAGCATGTTGCTATCAGTGTGTATTGGATGCCGTACTGTACGTAAGTTTTGGATGCAGTTGTACGTGTGTATTGGATGCCATACTGTACGTACGGTTTGGTGATCTAGCATGTTGCAATCAGTGTGTATTGGATGCTGTACTGTACGTAAGGTTTGGTGATCTAGCATGCTGCTATCAGTGTGTATTGGATGCCATACTGTACGTAAGGTTTGGTGATCTAGCACGTTGCAATCAGTGTGTATTGGATGCAATACTGTAAATAAGGTTTGGTGATCTAGCATGTTGCAATCAGTGTGTATTGGATGCCATACTGTACATACGGTTTGGTGATCTAGCATGTTACTATCAGTGTGTATTGGATGCCATACTGTACGTAAGGTTTGGTGATCTAGCATGTTGCAATCAGTGTGTATTGGATGCCATACTGTACGTAAGGTTTGGTGATCTAGCAGGCTGCAATCAGTGTGTATTGGATGCCATACTGTATGTAAGGTTTGGTGATCTAGCATGTTACTATCAGTGTGTATTGGATGCCATACTGTACGTAAGGTTTGGTGATCTAGCAGGTTGCAATCAGTGCGTATTGGATGCCATACTGTACATATGGTTTGGTGATCTAGCATGTTACTATCAGTGTGTATTGGATGCCATACTGTACGTAAGGTTTGGTGATCTAGCATGTTGCAATCAGTGTGTATTGGATGCCATACTGTACGTAAGGTTTGGTGATCTAGCATGTAGCAATCAGTGTGTATTGGATTCCGTACTGCACGTAGGGTTTGGTGATCTAGCATGTTGCAATCAGTGTGTATTGGATGCCGTACTGTACGTATGTATTGGATGCCGTACTGTACGTGTATATTGGATGCCATACTGTACATACGGTTTGGTGATCTAGCATGTTGCTATCAGTGTGTATTGGATGCCATACTGTACGTAAGGTTTGGTGATCTAGCATGTTGCAATCAGTGTGTATTGGATGCCGTACTGTACGTAAGGTTTGGTGATCTAGCATGTTGCAATCAGTGTGTATTGGATGCCGTACTGTACGTAAGGTTTGGTGATCTAGCATGTTGCAATCAGTGTGTATTGGATTCTGTACTGTACGTGTGTATTAGATGCCGTACTGTACGTAAGGTTTGGTGATCTAGCATGTTGCAATCAGTGTGTATTGGATGCCATACTGTACGTAAGGTTTGGTGATCTAGGATGTTGCTATCAGTGTGTATTGGATGCAATAATGTACGTAAGGTTTGGTGATCTAGCATGTTGCAATCAGTGTGTATTGGATGCCATACTGTACGTACGATTTGGTGATCTAGCACGTTGCAATCAGTTTGTAATGGATGCCGTACTGTACGTACGGTTTGGTGACCTAGCATGTTGCAATCTGACAGTGTCTATTGGATGCCATACTGTACGTAAGGTTTGGTGATCTAGCATCTTGCTATCAGTGTGTATTGGATGCCACATTGTAAGTGTGTATTGGATGCCATACTGTATGTACGGTTTGGTGATCTAGCATGTTGCAATCAGTGTGTTTTGGATGCCATACTGTACGTAAGGTTTGGTGATCTAGCATGTTGCTATCAGTGTGTATTGGATGCCATACTGTACGTATGGTTTGGTGATCTAGCATGCTGCTATCAGTGTGTATTGGATGCCGTACTGTACGTAAGGTTTGGTGATCTAGCTTGTTGCAATCAGTGTGTATTGGATGCCATACTGTACGTATGGTTTGGTGATCTAGCATGTTACTATCAGTGTGTATTGGATGCCATACTATACGTAAGGTTTGGTGATCTAGCAGGTTGCAATCAGTGTGTACTGTATGCCATACTGTACGTAAGGTTTAGTGATCTAGCATGGTGCAAGCAGTGTGTATTGGATGCCGTACTGTACGTGTGTATTGGATGCCGTACTGTACGTACGGTATGGTGATCTAGCATGTTGCAATCAGTGTATACTGGATGCCATACTCTACGTAATGTTTGGTGATCTAGCATGTTGCAATCAATTTGTATTGGATGCCATACTGTAAGTGTGTATTGGATGCCATACTGTACGTAAGGTTTGGTGATCTAGCACGTTGCAATCAGTGTGTATTGGATGCCATACTGTACGTAAGGTTTGGTGATCTAGCATGTTGCAAGCAGTGCGTATTGGATGCCATACTGTATGTAAGGTTTGGTGATCTAGTATGTTGCTATCAGTGTGTATTGGATGCCGTACTGCACGTAAGGTTTGGTGATCTAGCATGTTGCAACCAGTGTGTATTGGATGCCGTACTGTACGTAAGGTTTGGTGATCTAGGATGTTGCTATCATTGTGTATTGGATGCAATACTGTACGTAAGGTTTGGTGATCTAGCATGTTGCAATCAGTGTGTATTGGATGCCATACTGTACGTACGGTTTGGTGATCTAGCACGTTGCAATCAGTGTGTATTGGATGCCGTACTGTACGTACGGTTTGGTGATCTAGCATGTTGCAATCTGACAGTGTCTATTGGATGCCATACTGTACGTAAGGTTTGGTGATCTAGCATCTTGCTATCAGTATGTATTGGATGCCACATTGTAAGTGTGTATTGGATGCCATACTGTACGTATGGTTTGGTGATCTAGCACGTTGCAATCAGTGTGTATTGGATGCTGTACTGTACGTAAGGTTTATTGATCTAGCATGTTGCTATCAGTGTGTATTGGATGCCGTACTGTACGTAAGGTTTGGTGATCTAGCATGTTGCAATCAGTGTGTATTGGATGCCATACTGTATGTAAGGTTTGGTGATCTTGCATGTTGCAATCAGTGTGTATTGGATGCCGTACTGTACGTATGTATTGGATGCCGTACTGTATGTGTGTATTGGATGCCATACTGTACGTAAGGTTTGGTGATCTAGCAGGATGCAATCAGTGTGTATTGGATGCCATACTGTATGTACGGTTCGGTGATATAGCATGTTGCAATCAGTGTGTATTGGATGCTTTACTGTACGTAAGGTTTGGTGATCTAGCATGCTGCTATCAGTGTGTATTGGATGCCGTACTGTACGTAAGGTTTGGTGATCTAGCATGTTGCAATCAGTGTGTATTGGATGCCGTACTGTACGTATGTATTGGATGCCGTACTGTACGTGTGTATTGGATGCCATACTGTACGTACGGTTTGGTGATCTAGCATGTTGATATCAGTGTGTATTGGATGCGGTTGTGTATGTAAGGTTTGGTGATCTAGCATGTTGCAACCAGTGTGTATTGGATGCCGTACTGTACGTATGTATTGGATGCCGTACTGTACGTGTGTATTGGATGCCATACTGTACGTACGGTTTGGTGATCTAGCATGTTGATATCAGTGTGTATTGGATGCGGTAGTGTATGTAAGGTTTGGTGATCTAGCATGTTGCAATCAGTGTGTATTGGATGCCGTACTGTACGTGTGTATTGGATGCCGTACTGTACCTACGGTATGGTGATCTAGCATGTGGCAATCAGTTTATAATGGATGCCATACTGTACGTAATGTTTTATGATCTAGCATGTTGCAATCAATGTGTATTGGATGCCATACTGTAAGTGTGTATTGGATGCCATACTGTACGTAAGGTTTGTTGATCTAGCCCGTTGCAATCAGTGTGTATTGGATACCATAATGTACGTAAGGTTTGGTGATCTAGCATGTTGCAAGCAGTGCGTATTGGATGCCATACTGTATGTAAGGTTTGGTGATCTAGTATGTTGCTATCAGTGTGTATTGGATGCCGTACTGCACGTAAGGTTTGGTGATCTAGCATGTTGCAACCAGTGTGTATTGGATGCCGTACTGTATGTAAGGTTTGGTGATCTAGGATGTTGCTATCAGTGTGTATTGGATGCAATAATGTACGTAAGGTTTGGTGATCTAGCATGTTGCAATCAGTGTGTATTGGATGCCATACTGTACGTACGATTTGGTGATCTAGCATGTTGCAATCAGTTTGTATTGGATGCCGTACTGTACGTACGGTTTGGTGACCTAGCATGTTGCAATCTGACAGTGTCTATTGGATGCCATACTGTACGTAAGGTTTGGTGATCTAGCATCTTGCTATCAGTGTGTATTGGATGCCACATTGTAAGTGTGTATTGGATGCCATACTGTATGTACGGTTTGGTGATCTAGCATGTTACAATCAGTGTGTATTGGATGCTATACTGTACGTAAGGTTTGGTGATCTAGCATGCTGCTATCAGAATATATTGGATGCCGTACTGTACGTAAGGTTTGGTGATCTAGCATGTTGCAATCAGTGTGTATTGGATGCCATACTGTACATATGGTTTGGTGATCTAGCATGTTACTATCAATGTGTATTGGATGCCATACTATACGTAAGGTTTGGTGATCTAGCAGGTTGCAATCAGTGTGTACTGGATGCCATACTGTACTTAAGGTTTGGTGATCTAGCATGGTGCAAGCAGTGTGTATTGGATGCCGTACTGTACGTGTGTATTGGATGCCGTACTGTACGTACGGTATGGTGATCTAGCATGTTGCAATCAGTGTATACTGGATGCCATACTGTACGTAATGTTTGGTGATCTAGCATGTTGCAATCAATTTGTATTGGATGCCATACTCTAAGTGTGTATTGGATGCCATACTGTACGTATGGTTTGGTGATCTAGCATGTTACTATCAGTGTGCATTGGATGCCATACTGTACGTATGGTTTGGTGATCTAGCATGTTACTATCAGTGTGTATTGGATGCCATACTATACGTAAGGTTTGGTGATCTAGCAGGTTGCAATCAGTGTGTATTGTATGCCATACTGTACGTAAGGTTTAGTGATCTAGCATGGTGCAAGCAGTGTGTATTGGATGCCGTACTGTACGTGTGTATTGGATGCCGTACTGTACGTACGGTATGGTGATCTAGCATGTTGCAATCAGTGTATACTGGATGCCATACTGTACGTAATGTTTGGTGATCTAGCATGTTGCAATCAATTTGTATTGGATGCCATACTGTAAGTGTGTATTGGATGCCATACTGTACGTAAGGTTTGGTGATCTAGCACGTTGCAATCAGTGTGTATTGGATGCCATACTGTACGTAAGGTTTGGTGATCTAGCATGTTGCAAGCAGTGCGTATTGGATGCCATACTGTATGTAAGGTTTGGTGATCTAGTATGTTGCTATCAGTGTGTATTGGATGCCGTACTGCACGTAAGGTTTGGTGATCTAGCATGTTGCAACCAGTGTGTATTGGATGCCGTACTGTACGTAAGGTTTGGTGATCTAGGATGTTGCTATCAGTGTGTATTGGATGCAATACTGTACGTAAGGTTTGGTGATCTAGGATGTTGCTATCAGTGTGTATTGGATGCAATAATGTACGTAAGGTTTGGTGATCTAGCATGTTGCAATCAGTGTGTATTGGATGCCATACTGTACGTACGATTTGGTGATCTAGCACGTTGCAATCAGTTTGTAATGGATGCCGTACTGTACGTACGGTTTGGTGACCTAGCATGTTGCAATCTGACAGTGTCTATTGGATGCCATACTGTACGTAAGGTTTGGTGATCTAGCATCTTGCTATCAGTGTGTATTGGATGCCACATTGTAAGTGTGTATTGGATGCCATACTGTATGTACGGTTTGGTGATCTAGCATGTTGCAATCAGTGTGTATTGGATGCCGTACTGTACGTAAGGTTTGGTGATCTAGGATGTTGCTATCATTGTGTATTGGATGCAATACTGTACGTAAGGTTTGGTGATCTAGCATGTTGCAATCAGTGTGTATTGGATGCCATACTGTACGTACGGTTTGGTGATCTAGCACGTTGCAATCAGTGTGTATTGGATGCCGTACTGTACGTACGGTTTGGTGATCTAGCATGTTGCAATCGCAGGTTATGGATGCCATACTGTACGTAAGGTTTGGTGATCTAGCATCTTTATCAGTTGTATGGATGCCACATGTAAGTGTGTATTGGATGCCATACTGTACGTATGGTTTGGTGATCTAGCACGTTGCAATCAGTGTGTATTGGATGCTATACTGTACGTATGGTTTGGTGATCTAGCATGCTGCTATCAGTGTGTATTGGATGCCGTACTCTACGTAAGGTTTGGTGATCTAGCATGTTGCAATCAGTGTGTATTGGATGCCGTACTGTAAGTGTGTATTGGATGCCGTACTGTACGTACGGTATGGTGATCTAGCATGTTGCAATCAGTGTATACTGGATGCCATACTGTAAGTGTGTGTTGGATGCCATACTGTACGTAAGGTTTGGTGATCTAGCACGTTGCAATCAGTGTGTATTGGATGCCATACTGTACGTAAGGTTTGGTGATCTAGCATGTTGCAAGCAGTGCGTATTGGATGCCATACTGTATGTAAGGTTTGGTGATCTAGTATGTTGCTATCAGTGTGTATTGGATGCCGTACTGTACGTAAGGTTTGGTTATCTAGCATGTTGCAACCAGTGTGTTTTGGATGCCGTACTGTACGTAAGGTTTGGTGATCTAGGATGTTGCTATCAGTGTGTATTGGATGCAATACTGTACGTAAGGTTTGGTGATCTAGGATGTTGCTATCAGTGTGTATTGGATGCAATAATGTACGTAAGGTTTGGTGATCTAGCATGTTGCTATCAGTGTGTATTGGATGCCATACTGTACGTACGATTTGGTGATCTAGCACGTTGCAATCAGTTTGTAATGGATGCCGTACTGTACGTACGGTTTGGTGACCTAGCATGTTGCAATCTGACAGTGTCTATTGGATGCCATACTGTACGTAAGGTTTGGTGATCTAGCATCTTGCTATCAGTGTGTATTGGATGCCACATTGTAAGTGTGTATTGGATGCCATACTGTATGTACGGTTTGGTGATCTAGCATGTTGCAATCAGTGTGTATTGGATGCTATACTGTACGTATGGTTTGGTGATCTAGCATGCTGCTATCAGTGTGTATTGGATGCCGTACTGTACGTAAGGTTTGGTGATCTAGCATGTTGCAATCAGTGTGTATTGGATGCCATACTGTACGTATGGTTTGGTGATCTAGCATGTTACTATCAGTGTGTATTGGATGCCATACTATACGTAAGGTTTGGTGATCTAGCAGGTTGCAATCAGTGTGTACTGTATGCCATACTGTACGTAAGGTTTAGTGATCTAGCATGGTGCAAGCAGTGTGTATTGGATGCCGTACTGTACGTGTGTATTGGATGCCGTACTGTACGTACGGTATGGTGATCTAGCATGTTGCAATCAGTGTATACTGGATGCCATACTGTACGTAATGTTTGGTGATCTAGCATGTTGCAATCAATTTGTATTGGATGCCATACTGTAAGTGTGTATTGGATGCCATACTGTACGTAAGGTTTGGTGATCTAGCACGTTGCAATCAGTGTGTATTGGATGCCATACTGTACGTAAGGTTTGGTGATCTAGCATGTTGCAAGCAGTGCGTATTGGATGCCATACTGTATGTAAGGTTTGGTGATCTAGTATGTTGCTATCAGTGTGTATTGGATGCCGTACTGCACGTAAGGTTTGGTGATCTAGCATGTTGCAACCAGTGTGTATTGGATGCCGTACTGTACGTAAGGTTTGGTGATCTAGGATGTTGCTATCATTGTGTATTGGATGCAATACTGTACGTAAGGTTTGGTGATCTAGCATGTTGCAATCAGTGTGTATTGGATGCCATACTGTACGTACGGTTTGGTGATCTAGCACGTTGCAATCAGTGTGTATTGGATGCCGTACTGTACGTACGGTTTGGTGATCTAGCATGTTGCAATCTGACAGTGTCTATTGGATGCCATACTGTACGTAAGGTTTGGTGATCTAGCATCTTGCTATCAGTGTGTATTGGATGCCACATTGTAAGTGTGTATTGGATGCCATACTGTACGTATGGTTTGGTGATCTAGCACGTTGCAATCAGTGTGTATTGGATGCTGTACTGTAAATAAGGTTTAGTGATCTAGCATGTTGCTATCAGTGTGTATTGGATGCCGTACTGTACGTAAGGTTTGGTGATCTAGCACGTTGCAATCAGTGTGTATTGGATGCCATACTGTATGTACGGTTTGGTGATCTAGAATGTTGCAATCAGTGTGTATTGGATGCTGTACTGTAAGTAAGGTTTGATGATCTAGCATGCGGCTATCAGTGTGTATTGGATGCCATACTGTATGTAAGGTTTGGTGATCTAGCATGCTGCTATCATTGTGTATTGGATGCCATACTGTACGTAAGGTTTGGTGATCTAGCACGTTGCAATCAGTGTGTATTGGATGCCATACTGTACGTAAGGTTTGGTGATCTAGCAGGTTGCAATCAGTGTGTATTGGATGCCATACTGTACATAAGGTTTGGTGATCTAGCATGTTGCAATCAGTGTGTATTGGATGCCATACTGTACGTATGGTTTGGTGATCTAGCATGTTGCAATCAGTGTGTATTGGATGCCATACTGTACGTAAGGTTTGGTGATCTAGCATGTTGCAATCAGTGTGTATTGGATGCCATACTGTACGTAAGGTTTGGTGATCTAGCATGTTGCAATCAGTGTGTATTGGATGCCATACTGTACGTAAGGTTTGGTGATCTAGCATGTTGCAATCAGTGTGTATTGGATGCCATACTGTATGTAAGGTTTGGTGATCTTGCATGTTGCAATCAGTGTGTATTGGATGCCGTACTGTACGTATGTATTGGATGCCGTACTGTATGTGTGTATTGGATGCCATACTGTACGTACGGTTTGGTGATCTAGCATGTTGCAATCAGTGTTTATTGGATGCCATACTGTACGTAAGGTTTGGTGATCTAGCATGTTGCAATCAGTGTGTATTGTATGCCATACTGTAAGTGTGTATTGGATGCCATACTGTACGTAAGGTTTGGTGATCTAGCAGGTTGCAATCAGTGTGTATTGGATGCCATACTGTATGTACGGTTTGGTGATATAGCATGTTGCAATCAGTGTGTATTGGATGCTGTACTGTACGTAAGGTTTGGTGACCTAGCATGTTGCAATCAGTGTGTATTGGATGCCGTACTGTACGTATGTATTGGATGCCGTACTGTACGTGTGTATTGGATGCCATACTGTACGTACGGTTTGGTGATCTAGCATGTTGATATCAGTGTGTATTGGATGCGGTAGTGTATGTAAGGTTTGGTGATCTAGCATGTTGCAACCAGTGTGTATTGGATGCCGTACTGTACGTAAGGTTAGGTGATCTAGCATGTTGCAATCAGTGTGTATTGGATGCCGTACTGTACGTGTGTATTGGATGCCGTACTGTACCTACGGTATGGTGATCTAGCATGTGGCAATCAGTTTATAATGGATGCCATACTGTACGTAATGTTTTATGATCTAGCATGTTGCAATCAATGTGTATTGGATGCCATACTGTAAGTGTGTATTGGATGCCATACTGTACGTAAGGTTTGTTGATCTAGCCCGTTGCAATCAGTGTGTATTGGATACCATAATGTACGTAAGGTTTGGTGATCTAGCATGTTGCAAGCAGTGCGTATTGGATGCCATACTGTATGTAAGGTTTGGTGATCTAGTATGTTGCTATCAGTGTGTATTGGATGCCGTACTGCACGTAAGGTTTGGTGATCTAGCATGTTGCAACCAGTGTGTATTGGATGCCGTACTGTACGTAAGGTTTGGTGATCTAGGATGTTGCTATCAGTGTGTATTGGATGCAATAATGTACGTACGGTTTGGTGATCTAGCATGTTGCAATCAGTGTGTATTGGATGCCATACTGTACGTACGATTTGGTGATCTAGCACGTTGCAATCAGTTTGTATTGGATGCCGTACTGTACGTACGGTTTGGTGACCTAGCATGTTGCAATCTGACAGTGTCTATTGGATGCCATACTGTACGTAAGGTTTGGTGATCTAGCATCTTGCTATCAGTGTGTATTGGATGCCACATTGTAAGTGTGTATTGGATGCCATACTGTATGTACGGTTTGGTGATCTAGCATGTTACAATCAGTGTGTATTGGATGCTATACTGTACGTAAGGTTTGGTGATCTAGCATGCTGCTATCAGAGTATATTGGATGCCGTACTGTACGTAAGGTTTGGTGATCTAGCATGTTGCAATCAGTGTGTATTGGATGCCATACTGTACGTATGGTTTGGTGATCTAGCATGTTACTATCAATGTGTATTGGATGCCATACTATACGTAAGGTTTGGTGATCTAGCAGGTTGCAATCAGTGTGTACTGGATGCCATACTGTACTTAAGGTTTGGTGATCTAGCATGGTGCAAGCAGTGTGTATTGGATGCCGTACTGTACGTGTGTATTGGATGCCGTACTGTACGTACGGTATGGTGATCTAGCATGTTGCAATCAGTGTATACTGGATGCCATACTGTACGTAATGTTTGGTGATCTAGCATGTTGCAATCAATTTGTATTGGATGCCATACTGTAAGTGTGTATTGGATGCCATACTGTACGTAAGGTTTGGTGATCTAGCACGTTGCAATCAGTGTGTATTGGATGCCATACTGTACGTAAGGTTTGGTGATCTAGCATGTTGCAAGCAGTGCGTATTGGATGCCATACTGTATGTAAGGTTTGGTGATCTAGTATGTTGCTATCAGTGTGTATTGGATGCCGTACTGCACGTAAGGTTTGGTGATCTAGCATGTTGCAACCAGTGTGTATTGGATGCCGTACTGTACGTAAGGTTTGGTGATCTAGGATGTTGCTATCAGTGTGTATTGGATGCAATACTGTACGTAAGGTTTGGTGATCTAGGATGTTGCTATCAGTGTGTATTGGATGCAATAATGTACGTAAGGTTTGGTGATCTAGCATGTTGCAATCAGTGTGTATTGGATGCCATACTGTACGTACGATTTGGTGATCTAGCACGTTGCAATCAGTTTGTAATGGATGCCGTACTGTACGTACGGTTTGGTGACCTAGCATGTTGCAATCTGACAGTGTCTATTGGATGCCATACTGTACGTAAGGTTTGGTGATCTAGCATCTTGCTATCAGTGTGTATTGGATGCCACATTGTAAGTGTGTATTGGATGCCATACTGTATGTACGGTTTGGTGATCTAGCATGTTGCAATCAGTGTGTATTGGATGCTATACTGTACGTATGGTTTGGTGATCTAGCATGCTGCTATCAGTGTGTATTGGATGCCGTACTGTACGTAAGGTTTGGTGATCTAGCATGTTGCAATCAGTGTGTATTGGATGCCATACTGTACGTATGGTTTGGTGATCTAGCATGTTACTATCAGTGTGTATTGGATGCCATACTATACGTAAGGTTTGGTGATCTAGCAGGTTGCAATCAGTGTGTACTGTATGCCATACTGTACGTAAGGTTTAGTGATCTAGCATGGTGCAAGCAGTGTGTATTGGATGCCGTACTGTACGTACGGTATGGTGATCTAGCATGTTGCAATCAGTGTATACTGGATGCCATACTGTACGTAATGTTTGGTGATCTAGCATGTTGCAATCAATTTGTATTGGATGCCATACTGTAAGTGTGTATTGGATGCCATACTGTACGTAAGGTTTGGTGATCTAGCACGTTGCAATCAGTGTGTATTGGATGCCATACTGTACGTAAGGTTTGGTGATCTAGCATGTTGCAAGCAGTGCGTATTGGATGCCATACTGTATGTAAGGTTTGGTGATCTAGTATGTTGCTATCAGTGTGTATTGGATGCCGTACTGCACGTAAGGTTTGGTGATCTAGCATGTTGCAACCAGTGTGTATTGGATGCCGTACTGTACGTAAGGTTTGGTGATCTAGGATGTTGCTATCATTGTGTATTGGATGCAATACTGTACGTAAGGTTTGGTGATCTAGCATGTTGCAATCAGTGTGTATTGGATGCCATACTGTACGTACGGTTTGGTGATCTAGCACGTTGCAATCAGTGTGTATTGGATGCCGTACTGTACGTACGGTTTGGTGATCTAGCATGTTGCAATCTGACAGTGTCTATTGGATGCCATACTGTACGTAAGGTTTGGTGATCTAGCATCTTGCTATCAGTGTGTATTGGATGCCACATTGTAAGTGTGTATTGGATGCCATACTGTACGTATGGTTTGGTGATCTAGCACGTTGCAATCAGTGTGTATTGGATGCTGTACTGTAAATAAGGTTTAGTGATCTAGCATGTTGCTATCAGTGTGTATTGGATGCCGTACTGTACGTAAGGTTTGGTGATCTAGCACGTTGCAATCAGTGTGTATTGGATGCCATACTGTATGTACGGTTTGGTGATCTAGAATGTTGCAATCAGTGTGTATTGGATGCTGTACTGTAAGTAAGGTTTGGTGATCTAGCATGCTGCTATCAGTGTGTATTGGATGCCATACTGTATGTAAGGTTTGGTGATCTAGCATGTTGCTATCAGTGTGTATTGGATGCCATACTGTACGTAAGGTTTGGTGATCTAGCACGTTGCAATCAGTGTGTATTGGATGCCATACTGTACGTAAGGTTTGGTGATCTAGCAGGTTGCAATCAGTGTGTATTGGATGCCATACTGTACGTAAGTTTGGTGATCTAGCATGTTGCAATCAGTGTGTATTGGATGCCATACTGTACGTATGGTTTGGTGATCTAGCATGTTGCAATCAGTGTGTATTGGATGCCATACTGTACGTAAGGTTTGGTGATCTAGCAGGTTGCAATCAGTGTGTATTGGATGCCATACTGTACGTAAGGTTTGGTGATCTAGCATGTTGCAATCAGTGTGTATTGGATGCCATACTGTACGTAAGGTTTGGTGATCTAGCATGTTGCAATCAGTGTGTATTGGATGCCATACTGTATGTAAGGTTTGGTGATCTAGCATGTTGCAATCAGTGTGTATTGGATGCCGTACTGTACGTATGTATTGGATGCCGTACTGTACGTGTGTATTGGATGCCATACTGTACGTACGGTTTGGTGATCTAGCATGTTGCTATCAGTGTGTATTGGATGCCGTACTGTATGTAAGGTTTGGTGATCTAGCATGTTGCAACCAGTGTGTATTGGATGCCGTACTGTACGTAAGGTTTGGTGATCTAGCATGTTGCAATCAGTGTGTATTGGATGCCGTACTGTACGTGTGTATTGGATGCCGTACTGTACGTACGGTTTGGTGATCTAGCATGTTGCAATCAGTGTATATTGGATGCCATACTGTACGTAAGGTTTGGTGATCTAGCATGTTGCAATCAGTGTGTATTGGATGCCATACTGTAAGTGTGTATTGGATGCCATACTGTACGTAAGGTTTGGTGATCTAGCACGTTGCAATCAGTGTGTATTGGATGCCATACTGTACGTAAGGTTTGGTGATCTAGCATGTTGCAAGCAGTGCGTATTGGATGCCATACTGTATGTAAGGTTTGGTGATCTAGCATGTTGCTATCAGTGTGTATTGGATGCCGTACTGTACGTAAGGTTTGGTGATCTAGCATGTTGCAATCAGTGTGTATTGGATGCCGTACTGTACGTAAGGTTTGGTGATCTAGCATGTTGCAATCAGTGTGTATTGGATGCCATACTGTACGTAAGGTTTGGTGATCTAGCATGTTGCTATCAGTGTGTATTGGATGCCATACTGTACGTAAGGTTTGGTGATCTAGCATGTTGCTATCAGTGTGTATTGGATGCCATACTGTACGTACGATTTGGTGATCTAGCACGTTGCAATCAGTTTGTATTGGATGCCGTACTGTACGTACGGTTTGGTGACCTAGCATGTTGCAATCTGCAGTGTCTATTGGATGCCATACTGTACGTAAGGTTTGGTGATCTAGCATCTTGCTATCAGTGTGTATTGGATGCCACATTGTAAGTGTGTATTGGATGCCATACTGTATGTACGGTTTGGTGATCTAGCATGTTGCAATCAGTGTGTATTGGATGCTATACTGTACGTAAGGTTTGGTGATCTAGCATGCTGCTATCAGTGTGTATTGGATGCCGTACTGTACGTAAGGTTTGGTGATCTAGCATGTTGCAATCAGTGTGTATTGGATGCCATACTGTACGTATGGTTTGGTGATCTAGCATGTTACTATCAGTGTGTATTGGATGCCATACTATACGTAAGGTTTGGTGATCTAGCAGGTTGCAATCAGTGTGTACTGGATGCCATACTGTACTTAAGGTTTGGTGATCTAGCATGGTGCAAGCAGTGTGTATTGGATGCCGTACTGTACGTGTGTATTGGATGCCGTACTGTACGTACGGTATGGTGATCTAGCATGTTGCAATCAGTGTATACTGGATGCCATACTGTACGTAATGTTTGGTGATCTAGCATGTTGCAATCAATTTGTATTGGATGCCATACTGTAAGTGTGTATTGGATGCCATACTGTACGTAAGGTTTGGTGATCTAGCATGTTGCAATCAGTGTGTATTGGATGCCATACTGTACGTAAGGTTTGGTGATCTAGCATGTTGCAATCAGTGTGTATTGGATGCCGTACTGTACGTAAGGTTTGGTGATCTAGCATGTTGCTATCAGTGTGTATTGGATGCCGTACTGTACGTAAGGTTTGGTGATCTAGCATGTTGCTATCAGTGTGTATTGGATGCCATACTGTACGTAAGGTTTGGTGATCTAGCATGTTGCAATCAGTGTGTATTGGATGCCATACTGTACGTACGGTTTGGTGATCTAGCATGTTGCAATCAGTGTGTATTGGATGCCGTACTGTACGTAGGTTTGGTGATCTAGCATGTTGCAATCAGTGTGTATTGGATGCCATACTGTACGTAAGGTTTGGTGATCTAGCATGTTGCAATCAGTGTGTATTGGATGCCGTACTGTACGTGTGTATTGGATGCCGTACTGTACGTACGGTATGGTGATCTAGCATGTTGCAATCAGTGTATACTGGATGCCATACTGTACGTAATGTTTGGTGATCTAGCATGTTGCAATCAATTTGTATTGGATGCCATACTGTAAGTGTGTATTGGATGCCATACTGTACGTAAGGTTTGGTGATCTAGCACGTTGCAATCAGTGTGTATTGGATGCCATACTGTACGTAAGGTTTGGTGATCTAGCATGTTGCAAGCAGTGCGTATTGGATGCCATACTGTATGTAAGGTTTGGTGATCTAGTATGTTGCTATCAGTGTGTATTGGATGCCGTACTGCACGTAAGGTTTGGTGATCTAGCATGTTGCAACCAGTGTGTATTGGATGCCGTACTGTACGTAAGGTTTGGTGATCTAGGATGTTGCTATCAGTGTGTATTGGATGCAATACTGTACGTAAGGTTTGGTGATCTAGCATGTTGCAATCAGTGTGTATTGGATGCAATAATGTACGTAAGGTTTGGTGATCTAGCATGTTGCAATCAGTGTGTATTGGATGCCATACTGTACGTACGATTTGGTGATCTAGCACGTTGCAATCAGTTTGTATTGGATGCCGTACTGTACGTACGGTTTGGTGACCTAGCATGTTGCAATCTGACAGTGTCTATTGGATGCCATACTGTACGTAAGGTTTGGTGATCTAGCATCTTGCTATCAGTGTGTATTGGATGCCATTGTAGTGTGTATTGGATGCCATACTGTATGTACGGTTTGGTGATCTAGCATGTTGCAATCAGTGTGTATTGGATGCTATACTGTACGTAAGGTTTGGTGATCTAGCATGCTGCTATCAGTGTGTATTGGATGCCGTACTGTACGTAAGGTTTGGTGATCTAGCATGTTGCAATCAGTGTGTATTGGATGCCATACTGTACGTAAGGTTTGGTGATCTAGCATGTTGCAATCAGTGTGTATTGGATGCCATACTGTACGTAAGGTTTGGTGATCTAGCAGGTTGCAATCAGTGTGTATTGGATGCCGTACTGTACGTAAGGTTTGGTGATCTAGCATGTTGCAATCAGTGTGTATTGGATGCCGTACTGTACGTGTGTATTGGATGCCGTACTGTACGTACGGTTTGGTGATCTAGCATGTTGCAATCAGTGTATATTGGATGCCATACTGTACGTAAGGTTTGGTGATCTAGCATGTTGCAATCAGTGTGTATTGGATGCCATACTGTAAGTGTGTATTGGATGCCATACTGTACGTAAGGTTTGGTGATCTAGCATGTTGCAATCAGTGTGTATTGGATGCCATACTGTACGTAAGGTTTGGTGATCTAGCATGTTGCAAGCAGTGCGTATTGGATGCCATACTGTATGTAAGGTTTGGTGATCTAGTATGTTGCTATCAGTGTGTATTGGATGCCGTACTGCACGTACGGTTTGGTGATCTAGCATGTTGCAACCAGTGTGTATTGGATGCCGTACTGTACGTAAGGTTTGGTGATCTAGCACGTTGCAATCAGTGTGTATTGGATGCCGTACTGTACGTAAGGTTTGGTGATCTAGCACGTTGCAATCAGTGTGTATTGGATGCCGTACTGTACGTAAGGTTTGGTGATCTAGCACGTTGCAATCAGTGTGTATTGGATGCCGTACTGTACGTACGGTTTGGTGATCTAGCACGTTGCAATCAGTGTGTATTGGATGCCATACTGTACGTAAGGTTTGGTGATCTAGCATGTTGCAATCAGTGTGTATTGGATGCCGTACTGTACGTATGGTTTGGTGATCTAGCATGTTGCAATCAGTGTGTATTGGATGCCATACTGTACGTAAGGTTTGGTGATCTAGCATGTTGCAATCAGTGTGTATTGGATGCCATACTGTACGTAAGGTTTGGTGATCTAGCATGTTGCAATCAGTGTGTATTGGATGCCATACTGTACGTAAGGTTTGGTGATCTAGCATGTTGCAATCAGTGTGTATTGGATGCCATACTGTACGTAAGGTTTGGTGATCTAGCATGTTGCAATCAGTGTGTATTGGATGCCATACTGTACGTATGGTTTGGTGATCTAGCATGTTGCAATCAGTGTGTATTGGATGCCATACTGTACGTAAGGTTTGGTGATCTAGCATGTTGCAATCAGTGTGTATTGGATGCCATACTGTACGTAAGGTTTGGTGATCTAGCATGTTGCAATCAGTGTGTATTGGATGCCATACTGTACGTAAGGTTTGGTGATCTAGCATGTTGCAATCAGTGTGTATTGGATGCCATACTGTACGTAAGGTTTGGTGATCTAGCATGTTGCAATCAGTGTGTATTGGATGCCGTACTGTACGTATGTTGTATACTGTACGTAGGTTTGGTGATCTAGCATGTTGCAATCAGTGTGTATTGGATGCCGTACTGTACGTAAGGTTTGGTGATCTAGCATGTTGCAATCAGTGTGTATTGGATGCCATACTGTACGTAAGGTTTGGTGATCTAGCATGTTGCAAGCAGTGTGTATTGGATGCCATACTGTACGTAAGGTTTGGTGATCTAGCATGTTGCAATCAGTGTGTATTGGATGCCGTACTGTACGTAAGGTTTGGTGATCTAGCATGTTGCAATCAGTGTGTATTGGATGCCGTACTGTACGTAAGGTTTGGTGATCTAGCATGTTGCAATCAGTGTGTATTGGATGCAATACTGTACGTAAGGTTTGGTGATCTAGCATGTTGCTATCAGTGTGTATTGGATGCCATACTGTACGTAAGGTTTGGTGATCTAGCATGTTGCAATCAGTGTGTATTGGATGCCATACTGTACGTACGATTTGGTGATCTAGCAGTTGCAATCAGTTGTATTGGATGCCGTACTGTACGTACGGTTTGGTGACTAGCATGTTGCAATTAGTGTCTATTGGATGCCATACTGTACGTAAGGTTTGGTGATCTAGCATGTTGCTATCAGTGTGTATTGGATGCCAATGTAAGTGTGTATTGGATGCCATACTGTATGTACGGTTTGGTGATCTAGCATGTTGCAATCAGTGTGTATTGGATGCCATACTGTACGTAAGGTTTGGTGATCTAGCATGCTGCAATCAGTGTGTATTGGATGCCGTACTGTACGTAAGGTTTGGTGATCTAGCATGTTGCAATCAGTGTGTATTGGATGCCATACTGTACGTATGGTTTGGTGATCTAGCATGTTGCTATCAGTGTGTATTGGATGCCATACTGTACGTAAGGTTTGGTGATCTAGCAGGTTGCAATCAGTGTGTATTGGATGCCATACTGTACGTAAGGTTTGGTGATCTAGCATGTTGCAACAGTGTGTATTGGATGCCGTACTGTACGTTTTGGATGCCGTACTGTACGTACGGTTTGGTGATCTAGCATGTTGCAATCAGTGTGTATTGGATGCATACTGTACGTAAGGTTTGGTGATCTAGCATGTTGCAATCAGTGTATTGGATGCCAGTACGTAGGTTTGGTGATCTAGCATGTTGCAATCAGTGTGTATTGGATGCCATACTGTACGTAAGGTTTGGTGATCTAGCATGTTGCAATCAGTGTGTATTGGATGCCATACTGTACGTAAGGTTTGGTGATCTAGCATGTTGCAATCAGTGTGTATTGGATGCCATACTGTACGTAAGGTTTGGTGATCTAGCATGTTGCAATCAGTGTGTATTGGATGCCATACTGTACGTAGGTTTGGTGATCTAGCATGTTGCAATCAGTGTGTATTGGATGCCGTACTGTACGTAGGTTTGGTGATCTAGCATGTTGCATCAGTGTGTTGGATGCCATACTGTACGTAAGGTTTGGTGATCTAGCATGTTGCAATCAGTGTATGGATGCCAATGTAGTGTGTATTGGATGCCATACTGTACGTAAGGTTTGGTGATCTAGCATGTTGCAATCAGTGTGTATTGGATGCCATACTGTACGTAAGGTTTGGTGATCTAGCATGTTGCTATCAGTGTGTATTGGATGCCGTACTGTACGTAAGGTTTGGTGATCTAGCATGTTGCAATCAGTGTGTATTGGATGCCGTACTGTACGTAAGGTTTGGTGATCTAGCATGTTGCAATCAGTGTGTATTGGATGCCATACTGTACGTAAGGTTTGGTGATCTAGCATGTTGCAATCAGTGTGTATTGGATGCCATACTGTACGTAGGTTTGGTGATCTAGCATGTTGCAATCAGTGTGTATTGGATGCCTACTGGTGTTGGTGTACTGTAGTGTGTATTGGATGCCATACTGTACGTACGGTTTGGTGATCTAGCATGTTGCAATCAGTGTGTATTGGATGCCGTACTGTACGTAAGGTTTGGTGATCTAGCATGTTGCAATCAGTGTGTATTGGATGCCATACTGTACGTAAGGTTTGGTGATCTAGCATGTTGCAATCAGTGTGTATTGGATGCCATACTGTGTAAGGTTTGGTGATCTAGCATGTTGCAATCAGTGTGTATTGGATGCCGTACTGTACGTATGTTTGGATGCGTTGTAGTGTGTATTGGATGCCATATGTAGTAGGTTTGGTGATCTAGCATGTTGCAATCAGTGTGTATTGGATGCCATACTGTACATATGGTTTGGTGATCTAGCATGTTGCAATCAGTGTGTATTGGATGCCGTACTGTACGTAAGGTTTGGTGATCTAGCATGTTGCAATCAGTGTGTATTGGATGCCATACTGTACGTAAGGTTTGGTGATCTAGCATGTTGCAATCAGTGTGTATTGGATGCCTGGTTTGGTGTTGGTTGTGTGTTGGTGATACTGTACGTAAGGTTTGGGATCTAGCATGTTGCAATCAGTGTGTATTGGATGCCAACTGTACGTAATGGTTTGGTGATCTAGCATGTTGCAATCAGTGTGTATTGGATGCCATACTGTACGTAAGGTTTGGTGATCTAGCATGTTGCAATCAGTGTGTATTGGATGCCATACTGTACGTAAGGTTTGGTGATCTAGCATGTTGCAATCAGTGTGTATTGGATGCCATACTGTACGTAAGGTTTGGTGATCTAGCAGGTTGCAATCAGTGTGTATTGGATGCCATACTGTACGTAAGGTTTGGTGATCTAGCATGTTGCAATCAGTGTGTATTGGATGCCATACTGTATGTACGGTTTGGTGATCTAGCATGTTGCAATCAGTGTGTATTGGATGCTGTACTGTATGTAAGGTTTGTGATCTAGCATGTGCTATCAGTGTGTATTGGATGCCGTACTGTACGTAAGGTTTGGTGATCTAGCAGGTTGCAATCAGTGTGTATTGGATGCCATACTGTACGTAAGGTTTGGTGATCTAGCATGTTGCAAGCAGTGCGTATTGGATGCCATACTGCACGTACGGTTTGGTGATCTAGCATGTTGCAATCAGTGTGTATTGGATGCCATACTGTACGTAAGGTTTGGTGATCTAGCATGTTGCAATCAGTGTGTATTGGATGCCATACTGTATGTAAGGTTTGGTGATCTAGCATGTTGCAATCAGTGTGTATTGGATGCCGTACTGTACGTATGTATTGGATGCCGTACTGTATGTGTGTATTGGATGCCATACTGTACGTACGGTTTGGTGATCTAGCATGTTGCTATCAGTGTGTATTGGATGCCGTACTGTACGTAAGGTTTGGTGATCTAGCATGTTGCAACCAGTGTGTATTGGATGCCGTACTGTACGTAAGGTTTGGTGATCTAGCAGGTTGCAATCAGTGTGTATTGGATGCCGTACTGTACGTAAGGTTTGGTGATCTAGCAGGTTGCAATCAGTGTGTATTGGATGCCGTACTGTACGTAAGGTTTGGTGATCTAGCATGTTGCAATCAGTGTGTATTGGATGCCGTACTGTACGTGTGTATTGGATGCCGTACTGTACGTACGGTTTGGTGATCTAGCATGTTGCAATCAGTGTATATTGGATGCCATACTGTACGTAAGGTTTGGTGATCTAGCATGTTGCAATCAGTGTGTATTGGATGCCATACTGTAAGTGTGTATTGGATGCCATACTGTACGTAAGGTTTGGTGATCTAGCACGTTGCAATCAGTGTGTATTGGATGCCATACTGTACGTAAGGTTTGGTGATCTAGCATGTTGCAAGCAGTGCGTATTGGATGCCATACTGTACGTAAGGTTTGGTGATCTAGCATGTTGCTATCAGTGTTTATTGGATGCCACACTGTA
>CM026404.1:79277799-79364874 GCA_014843695.1 Archivesica marissinica
TATAGCAGACAAGTATATATGGTAGCTAGGGCCGGTATACCAGTTGAAGCTATAGCAGACAAGTATATATGGTAGCCTGGACCGGTATACCAGTTGAAGCTATAGCAGACACGTATATTTGGTAGTCAGGACCGGTATATCAGTTGAAGCTAGAGCAGACACGTATATATGGGAGCCAGGACCGGTATACCAGTTGAAACAATAGCAGACAAGTATATATGGTAGTCAGGACCGGTATACCAGTTGAAGCAATAGCAGACAAGTATATATGGTAGTCAGGACAGGTATACCAGTTGAAGCAATAGCAGACAAGTATATATGGTAGCTAGGGCCAGTATACCAGTTGAAGCTATAGAAGACAAGTATATATGGTAGCCAGGACCGGTATACAAGTTGAAGCTATAGCAGACACGTATATATGGTAGTCAGGACCGGTATACCAGTTGAAGCAATAGCAGACAAGTATATATGGTAGCCAGGACCGGTATACCAGTTGAAGCTATAGCAGACACGTATATATTGTAGCTAGGGCCGGTATACCAGTTGAAGCTATAGCAGACAAGTATATATGGTAGCCAGGACCGGTATACCAGTTGAAGCTATAGCAGACACGTATATATGGTAGTCAGGACCGGTATACCAGTTGCAGCAATAGCAGACACGTATATATGGTAGTCAGGACCGGTATGCCAGTTGAAACAATAGCAGACACGTATATATGGTAGCCAGGACCAGTATACCAGTTCAAGCAATAGCAGACAAGTATATATGGTAGCCAGGACCGGTATACCAGTTGAAGCTATAGCAGACACGTATATATGGTAGCTAGGGCCTGTATACCAGTTGAAGCTATAGCAGACAAGTATATATGGTAGCTAGGGCCGGTATACCAGTTGAAGCTATAGCAGACAAGTATATATGGTAGCCTGGACCGGTATACCAGTTGAAGCTATAGCAGACACGTATATATGGTAGTCAGGACAGGTATACCAGTTGAAGCTATAGCAGACAGGTATATATGGTAGTCAGGACCGGTATACCAGTTGAAGCTATAGCAGACACGTATATATGGGAGCCAGGACCGGTATACCAGTTGAAGCAATAAAAGACAAGTATATATGGTAGCTAGGGCCGGTATACCAGTTGAAGCTATAGAAGACAAGTATATATGGTAGCCAGGACCGGTATACCAGTTTAAGCTATAGCAGACACGTATATATGGTAGTCAGGACCGGTATACCAGTTGAAGCAATAGCAGACAAGTATATATGGTAGGCAGTACCGGTATGCCAGTTGAAGCTATAGCAGACACGTATATATGGTAGCTAGGTCCGGTATACCAGTTGAAGCTATAGCAGACAAGTATATATGGTAGCTAGGGCAGGTAAACCAGTTGAAGCTATAGCAGACAAGTATATATGGTAGCCTGGACCGGTATACCAGTTGAAGCTATAGCAGACACGTATATATGGTAGTCAGGACCGGTATACCAGTTGAAGCTATAGCAGACACGTATATATGGGAGCCAGGACCGGTATACCAGTTGAAACAATAGCAGACAAGTATATATGGTAGTCAGGACCGGTATACCAGTTGAAGCAATAGCAGACAAGTATATATGGTAGTCAGGACCGGTATACCAGTTGAAGCAATAGCAGACAAGTATATATGGTAGCTAGGGCCGGTATACCAGTTGAAGCTATAGAAGACAAGTATATGGTAGCCAGGACCGGTATACCAGTTGAAGCTATAGCAGACACGTATATATGGTAGTCAGGACCGGTATACCAGTTGCAGCAATAGCAGACACGTATATATGGTAGTCAGGACCGGTAAGCCAGTTGAAACAATAGCAGACACGTATATATGGTAGCCAGGACCAGTATACCAGTTGAAGCAATAGCAGACAAGTATATATGGTAGCCAGGACCGGTATACCAGTTGAAGCTATAGCAGACACGTATATATGGTAGCTAGGGCCGGTATACCAGTTGAAGCTATAGCAGACAAGTATATATGGTAGCTAGGGCCGGTATACCAGTTGAAGCTATAGCAGACAAGTATATATGGTAGCCTGGACCGGTATACCAGTTGAAGCTATAGCAGACACGTATATATGGTAGTCAGGACCGGTATACCAGTTGAAGCTATAGCAGACAGGTATATATGGTAGCCAGGACAGGAATACCAGTTGAAACAATAGCAGACAAGTATATATGGTAGTCAGGACCGGTATACCAGTTGAAGCAATAGCAGACAAGTATATATAGTAGTCGGGACCGGTATACCAGTTGAAGCAATAGCAGACAAGTATATATGGTAGCTAGGGCCGGTATACCAGTTGAAGCTATAACAGACAAGTATATATGGTAGCCTGGACCGGTATACCAGTTGAAGCTATAGCAGACACGTATATACGGTAGTCAGGACCGGTATACCAGTTGAGTTGAAGCTATAGCAGACACGTATATATGGTAGTCAGGACCGGTATACCAGTTGAAACAATAGCAGACAAGTATATATGGTAGTCAGGACAGGTATACCAGTTGAAGCAATAGCAGACAAGTATATATGGTAGCTAGGGCCGGTATACCAGTTGAAGCTATAGAAGACAAGTATATATGGTAGCCAGGACCGGTATACCAGTTGAAGCTATAGCAGACACGTATATATGGTAGTCAGGACCGGTATACAGTTGAAGCAATAGCAGACAAGTATATATGGTAGGCAGGACCGGTATGCCAGTTGAAGCTATAGCAGACACGTATATATGGTAGCTAGGGCCGGTATACCAGTTGAAGCTATAGCAGACAAGTATATATGGTAGCTATGGCCGGTATACCAGTTGAAGCTATAGCAGACAAGTATATATGGTAGCTAGGGTCGGTATACCAGTTGAAGCTATAGCAGACAAGTATATATGGTAGCTAGGGCCGGTATACCAGTTGAAGCTATAGCAGACAAGTATATATGGTAGCCTGGACCGGTATAACAGTTGAAGCTATGGCAGACACGTATATATGGTAGTCAGGACCGGTATACCAGTTGAAGCTATCGCAGACACGTATATATGGTAGCCAGGACCGGTATACCAGTTGAAACAATAGCAGACAAGTATATATGGTAGTCAGGACCGGTATACCAGTTGAAGCAATAGCAGACAAGTATATATGGTAGTCAGGACCGGTATACCAGTTGAAGCTATAGCAGACAAGTATATATGGTAGCTAGGGCCGGTATACCAGTTGAAGCAATAAAAGACAAGTATATATGGTAGCTAGGGCCGGTATAACAGTTGAAGCTATAGAAGACAAGTATATATGGTAGCCAGGACCGGTATACCAGTTGAAGCTATAGCAGACACGTATATATGGTAGTCAGGACCGGTATACCAGTTGATGCAATAGCAGACAAGTATATATGGTAGGCAGTACCGGTATGCCAGTTGAAGCTATAGCAGACACGTATATATGGTAGCTAGGGCCGGTATACCAGTTGAAGCTATAGCAGACAAGTATATATGGTAGCTAGGGCAGGTATACCAGTTGAAGCTATAACAGACAAGTATATATGGTAGCCTGGACCGGTATACCAGTTGAAGCTATAGCAGACACGTATATATGGTAGTCAGGACCGGTATACCAGTTGCAGCAATAGCAGACACGTATATATGGTAGTCAGGACCGGTATGCCAGTTGAAACAATAGCAGACACGTATATATGGTAGCCAGGACCAGTATACCAGTTGAAGCAATAGCAGACAAGTATATATGGTAGCCAGGACCGGTATACCAGTTGAAGCTATAGCAGACACGTATATATGGTAGCTAGGGCCTGTATACCAGTTGAAGCTATAGCAGACAAGTATATATGGTAGCTAGGGCCGGTATACCAGTTGAAGCTATAGCAGACACGTATATATGGTAGCCTGGACCGGTATACCAGTTGAAGCTATAGCAGACACGTATATATGGTAGTCAGGACCGGTATACCAGTTGAAGCTATAGCAGACAGGTATATATGGTAGCCAGGACCGGTATACCAGTTGAAACAATAGCAGACAAGTATATATGGTAGTCAGGACCGGTATACCAGTTGAAGCAATAGCAGACAAGTATATATGGTAGTCGGGACCGGTATACCAGTTGAAGCAATAGCAGACAAGTATATATGGTAGCTAGGGCCGGTATACCAGTTGAAGCTATAGAAGACAGGTATATATAGTAGCCAGGACCGGTATACCAGTTGAAGCTATAGCAGACACGTATATATGGTAGTCAGGACCGGTATACCAGTTGAAGCAATAGCAGACAAGTATATATGGTAGGCAGTACCGGTATACCAGTTGAAGCAATAGTAGACAAGTATATATGGTAGCTAGGGCCGGTATACCAGTTGAAGCAATAGCAGACAAGTATATATGGTAGCTAGGGCCAGTATACCAGTTGAAGCTATAGCAGACAAGTATATATGGTAGCCAGGACCGATATACCAGTTGAAGCAATAGCAGACACGTATATATGGTAGTCAGGACCGGTATACCAGTTGATGCAATAGCAGACAAGTATATATGGTAGTCAGGACCGGTATACCAGTTGAAGCAATAGCAGACAAGTATATATGGTAGTCAGGACCGGTATACCAGTTGAAGCAATAGCAGACAAATATATATGGTAGCTAGGGCCGGTATACCAGTTGAAGCAATAGCAGACAAGTATATATGGTAGCTAGGGTCGGTATACCAGTTGAAGCTATAGCAGACAAGTATATATGGTAGCTAGGGCTGGTGTACCAGTTGAAGCTATAGCAGACAAGTATATATGGTAGCTAGGGCCGGTATACCAGTTGAAGCTATAGCAGACAAATATATATGGTAGCTAGGGCCGGTATACCAGTTAAACCAATAGCAGACAAGTATATATGGTAGTCAGGACCGGTATGCCAGTTGAAACAATAGCAGACAAGTATATACAGTAGTCAGGACCTGTATACCAGTTGAAACAATAGCAGACAAGTATATACAGTAGTCAGGACCGATATGCCAGTTGAAACAATAGCAGACACGTATATATGGTAGTCAGGACCGGTATACCAGTTGCAGCAATAGCAGACACGTATATATGGTAGTCAGGACCGGTATACCAGTTGCAGCAATAGCAGACACGTATATATGGTAGCCAGGACCGGTATACCAGTTGAAGTAATAGCAGATAAGTATATATTGTAGCCAGGACCGGTATACCAGTTGAAGCAATGGCAGACAAGTATATATTGTAGCCAGGACAGGTATACCAGTTGAAGCAATAGCAGACAAGTATATATGGTAGTCAGGACCGGTGTGCCAGTTGAAACAATAGCAGACACGTATATATGGTAGTCAGGACAGGTATACCAGTTGAAACAATAGCAGACAAGTATATATGGTAGTCAGGACCTGTATACCAGTTGAAACAATAGCAGACAAGTATATATTGTAGTCAGGACCGGTATACCAGTTGAAACAATAGCAGACAAGTATATATGGTAGTCAGGACCGGTATACCAGGTGCAGCAATAGCAGACAAGTATATATGGTAGTCAGGACCGGTATCCCAGTTGAACCAATAGCAGACAAGTATATATGGTAGTCAGGACCGGTATTCCAGTTGCAGCAATAGCAGACAAGTATATATGGTAGTCAGGACAGGTATACCAGTTGAAGCAATAGCAGACAAGTATATATGGTAGTCAGGACCGGTATACTAGTTGAAGCAATAGCAGACAAGTATATATGGTAGCTAGGGTAGGTATACCAGTTGAAGCAATAGCAGACAAGTATATATGGTGGCTAGGGCCGGTATACCAGTTGAAGCTATAGCAGACAAGTATATATTGTAGCTAGGGCCGTTATACCAGTTGAAGCTATAGCAGACAAGTATATATGGTAGCTAGGGCCGGAATACCAGTTCAAGCAGTAGCATACACGTATATATGGTAGTCAGGACCGGTATGCCAGTTGAAACAATAGCAGACAAGTATATACAGTAGTCAGGACCGGTATACCAGTTGAAACAATAGCAGACAAGTATATACAGTAGTCAGGACCGGTATACCAGTTGAAGCTATAGCAGACACGTATATATGGTAGTCAGGACCGGTATGCCAGTTGAAACAATGGCAGACACGTATATATGGTAGCCAGGACAAGTATACCAGTTGATGTAATAGCAGACAAGTATATATGGTAGCCAGGACCGGTATACCAGTTGAAGCTATAGCAGACAAGTATATATGGTAGCTAGGGCAGGAATACCAGTTGAAGCAGTAGCAGACAAGTATATACAGTAGTCAGGACCGGTATGCCAGTTGAAACAATAGCAGACAAGTATATACAGTAGTCAGGACCGGTAAGCCAGTTGAAACAATAGCAGACACGTATATATGGTAGTCAGGACCGGTATAAAAGTTGAAACAATAGCAGACAAGTATATATTGTAGTCAGGACCGGTATACCAGTTGAAACAATAGCAGACAAGTATATATGGTAGTCAGGACCGGTATACCAGTTACAGCAATAGCAGACAAGTATATATGGTAGTCAGGACAGGTATACCAGTTGAAACAATAGCAGACAATATATTGTAGTCAGGACCGGTATACCAGTTGAAACAATAGCATACAAGTATATATGGTAGTCAGGACCGGTATACCAGTTGCAGCAATAGCAGACAAGTATATATGGTAGTCAGGACCGGTATACCAGTTGCAGCAATAGCAGACAAGTATATATGGTAGTCAGGACCGGTATACCAGTTGCAGCAATAGCAGACAAGTATATATGGTAGCCAGGACCGGTATACCAGTTGAAGTAATAGCAGATAAGTATATATTGTAGCCAGGACCGGTATACCAGTTGAAGCAATGGCAGACAAGTATATATTGTAGCCAGGACAGGTATACCAGTTGAAGCAATAGCAGACAAGTATATATGGTAGTCAGGACCGGTGTGCCAGTTGAAACAATAGCAGACACGTATATATGGTAGTCAGGACAGGTATACCAGTTGAAACAATAGCAGACAAGTATATATGGTAGTCAGGACCTGTATACCAGTTGAAACAATAGCAGACAAGTATATATTGTAGTCAGGACCGGTATACCAGTTGAAACAATAGCAGACAAGTATATATGGTAGCCAGGACCGGTATACCAGTTGAAGCAATAGCAGACAAGTATATATGGTAGCCAGGACCGGTATCCCAGTTGAACCAATAGCAGACAAGTATATATGGTAGTCAGGACCGGTATACCAGTTGAAGCAATAGCAGACAAGTATATATGGTAGTCAGGACCGGTATACCAGTTGAAACAATAGCAGACAAGTATATATGGTAGTCAGGACCGGTATACCAGTTGAAACAATAGCAGACAAGTATATATGGTAGCTAGGGTAGGTATACCAGTTGAAACAATAGCAGACAAGTATATATGGTAGCTAGGACCGGTATACCAGTTGAAGCTATAGCAGACAAGTATATATTGTAGCCAGGACCGTTATACCAGTTGAAGCTATAGCAGACAAGTATATATGGTAGCCAGGACCGGAATACCAGTTCAAGCAATAGCATACACGTATATATGGTAGTCAGGACCGGTATACCAGTTGAAACAATAGCAGACAAGTATATATAGTAGTCAGGACCGGTATACCAGTTGAAACAATAGCAGACAAGTATATACGGTAGTCAGGACCGGTATACCAGTTGAAGCAATAGCAGACACGTATATATGGTAGTCAGGACCGGTATGCCAGTTGAAACAATAGCAGACACGTATATATGGTAGCCAGGACCGGTATACCAGTTGATGCAATAGCAGACAAGTATATATGGTAGCCAGGACCGGTATACCAGTTGAAGCTATAGCAGACAAGTATATATGGTAGCCAGGACAGGAATACCAGTTGAAGCAATAGCAGACAAGTATATACAGTAGTCAGGACCGGTATACCAGTTGAAACAATAGCAGACAAGTATATATGGTAGTCAGGACCGGTAAACCAGTTGAAACAATAGCAGACACGTATATATGGTAGCCAGGACCGGTATACCAGTTGAAACTATAGCAGACAAGTATATATTGTAGTCAGGACCGGTATACCAGTTGAAACAATAGCAGACAAGTATATATGGTAGTCAGGACCGGTATACCAGTTGAAACTATAGCATACACGTATATAGTGTAGCCAGGACCGGTATACCAGTTGAAACTATAGCAGACAAGTATATATGGTAGCCAGGACCGGTATACCAGTTGAAACAATAGCCGACACGTATATATGGTAGTCAGGACCGGTATACCAGTTGAAGCAATAGCAGACAAGTATATAGTGTAGCCAGGACCGGTATACCAGTTGGAGCTATAGCAGACAAGTATATATGGTAGTCAGGACCGGTGTGCCAGTTGAAACAATAGCAGACACGTATATATGGTAGTCAGGACCGGTATTCCAGTTGAAACAATAGCAGACAAGTATATATGGTAGTCAGGACCGGTGTACCGGTTGAAGCAATGCATTGATGGCGTTGATAGTGGCTGGGTGTCATTTTGAAAATGGCGTAAACAATGTATGTATAGTGTCAAGCCTATGGTGTATCATAATGTTCTTATATAATCAAACATTAAAAACATGTTATTTGGTTGCTAACCCGAAACCATTTACCCTGCCCCAATGCGTATGTGACTCAATGCGGTTTTCTGGTTCACCGCAATATAGTGTTGTCCAACTTCGGTACTACACGCGTGTACTTGGTTATTAGCCTGCTCGCTCATACACACAGTAATCAGGTGCGTTTGGTGACACACCAATCCTAACGCCTAATTTGTTTTCACAAGTATTTAGACTTCGACTATTGTTCTCAAAATCAGGAAATGTTGCTACAAAAGTTAAAACCCGATACTTATACAACTTACAGACGGATCTGTAGTCCAGTTGTAACACGCTGGACTGGTAATCCAGGGATCGCAGGTTCGATCCCCCGCCTGACCCTAATAAAATTAACAGTCTTTCAGATGGGACGTTAAACCGAGGTCTCGTGTCGGTGCTTTACACCGTGCACGTAAAAGAACCAGAGGAGATTCTGGAATTGGTCTCTGTCTGTATCATGCACTATCCTCCAACATCTAACATAACTAATCTCTTCAGGAGGCGTCGCTCATATGGACAACCGGTAGCGACGATAAATAAGCGTAATACACACACTTATACAACTTGCGACCACAGGGATTCGGCACGTTTGGGGGTACTAGTATATATATTTAAGTACTTAAATATATATACTAGTACCCCCAAACGTGCCGAATCCCTGTGCTTGCGACAGGTGAGGTAGTAACCTGTGTAATCCGACATCGCGTCTGAGACTTTCAGGTTTTACAAATGTTCAAAGGAGAGAAACTATATAAGCTCTGCTTCCGTTTTGATCCTTTCCTATTCTTTGATTATGTGTGCATGTATTGTTTTGTGAATGTATATAGTGGAATAAATATGTTTAAACCAAATGTTCTTGGGAGAGGACCCCACGCCCCCGCCTACATGTAGCTGTTACGATTGTGCCCTTAGGCAATGCACTTGAATTCCACATTGCATCTTCTCTCTTACTCTTGGCGATTGTATTCCATCAGAAATGAGGTATCGAAATCGATTCATCTATTGTTGTAAAAACCTGCTAAAATAAGTGTGTATAAACGAGGCTTCCAACAAGTTACACTGGCAGAAATAAAGTAGAGAGACGGCGTGGCGATTTCACTCTTGAGAGTACAAGGTGGGGCTAGGGTTTAGGTTTGGATTCATCTTTTGTATGTTTGGTTCTTATATGCGTCGCTTAGTGTTCGTGCATTCTCACTACTTGTAGATTCGCCACGCTGCTTGCACAGTGCCAATGTCAGCTGCTTTCTGACGAGCCTGTATTACGAATATCATCAATTGATAGCTGGTGTATTTAAGCCTAATTAATTCGGCTTTTCGATTTGGCTTATTTAGTATGTGAAATGGTAAGATGGTCGCAAGATCAGACAGGTGGGGTTACTCCGGGTACTCCGGTTTCCTCCCACACGAATGACCACATTTACGCTTTCATCTGAGCCAACGAGAGTAATTAATATAAGTTGTTATACGTTGCTTAGCAATCGTTTATATATCATTTATTGTGCTAGATTCCTCTAATCCGCGACCCAGATTGTATTTATCTGTTTATCTGTTGGCTTTCTCATCAATTATCTGAAGCAGGTGCTGTATTGCTCCGTCCCGGATACCGTCTACGAAGTCGGTGCAAAGTTACTTCCCTTTCATGCAATTTTGCACATTTCAGCTGTAGTGTGGATGAATAAATTGAAAACACAATTTATTTGATTTGTTACAGATAAGTTAGTGAACGGAACTTTAATACAGTTATGATGAAATAAGCTACTATATCTATTATCATTATTGATATTGGTTGTTCGGAAGTATAACCTAGAAATTATCACTAAACGGTTTGTTGACATTTGTATTATACTGAACTTGACCTTCATATATATTAAAGGGATCCGAACGGTCCTACGTCAGTCCGCGTCTGAGTGTTAAGGTCATTGACTTCAAATCATGTGCCCCTCACCACTATCTGTTCGAACCACACTGGTGGTGTGAAACGCAGACATCTCGCCAATACGAGTATACCACATTCAATGATTCATTGACCAGTGTCAGTACTTTTGATAAGAATAGGGAAACACACAGATTGAGGAATGTTTTGTCAGTTGGTTCTACCAGAGTTCATGAAATACTAACCAATAATAACTGGAGAATCGCAATAAGCTTTCCACACATATAAGAACCATTCTTGTAACTTGTTCCATTCAAAAGTTATATCACTTTTTAATGGGACAAGTTACAAGAATGGTTCTTGTATGTGTTGAAGGCTTATATAATTATCTCTCATGTGGTGCTGTTAACTCACATTTTGAGTTTTTAGACTTAAGACTGATTTTGGTATGGCTGGTCACATGATTACTCAAGTGAGGATGTTATCCAGCTGGCGGAAGGTCGGTGGTTCTACTTGGGTGCCTGACTGAAACACTGCTCAAAGGGGCTGCCAGGGTCTTCATCCACCAATAGAAGCTGGATAGAAACATACGATAAATGGAAACACAATCTTATATGGTTCATTATCCAACATTAAATCGTATATACATGTATACAGCTGTTTTCGTCAATATGTACCACCATTCAACTAGTCTTCAATGTATACAGCTGTTTTCGTCAATATGTACCACCATTCACCTAGTCTTCAATGTATACAGCTGTTTTCGTCAATATGTACCACCATTCAACAAACACCCAAAACCACTAGTCTTCAATGTATACAGCTGTTTTCGTCAATATGTACCACCATTCAACCTAGTCTTCAATGTATACAGCTGTTTTCGTCAATATGTACCACCATTCAACTAGTCTTCAATGTATACAGCTGTTTTCGTCAATATGTACCACCATTCAACCTAGTCTTCAATGTATACAGCTGTTTTCGTCAATATGTACCACCATTCAACCTAGTCTTCAATGTATACAGCTGTTTTCATCAACATTTACCACCATTCGACTAGTCTTCAAAGGGTGAACGACCTTTGGTCGCTGACTTAGAATGATTTCGGTCAGTCAGACCTATATAATCTCAAACACACACAAAATGTACCAGTGACCAAAATGTACCCTTATATCCTAGTCCTATAAATAAGACCTCTACATAATTTTTTTCCCCTGTTATTTCGATTTTTGAAAAATGCCAGGATAGTAAAATGTCACATTTTTCAAATCTAAATATTTGGACTACGGTACCTTATATCCCATTATTCTGCGGATTTAATTTCAGATTAAAGTTTGCATCTTCACAGATAAAACATGCTGATACAGAAATTTCTCCAACGACTGCTAACACAGTCCTATCCTAGAAGTCTACATATAAACAAGGTAAAGTTAGTGTAAACATTGTTTAGCTGGGCCGTAGGCTTGAATCCTATCGGGTGGGGGGTGTGGGGGTTTTAAAAAAAACAATTCATGTGAGGAAGCTATCCAGCTGACCGTTAGGAGATTGCCGTTCTACCCCTGGTGTCCACTCACGTCTATCTGTCTGCCTACCTGCCGAAACCCGCCTGCCCGTCTGTTACGACACAATTCTATTGAAATTCCATGACATTTGACTGTTAATGTCATGCAGAGAGTTAATATCATTGCAAAAGTATCTCGAATGAAAGCAGTTGAGGGGAGATGTAAGGTACTGATATTTATAAAGCAAGCTCCATTTTCCAGGGTTAATTCTAGGTCAAAAATGTTGGGAGAAGTGAGAAAGCGCGTGATCGCTTCCTTAAATGGTGTTATTTAATATACTTCTGCAAAATAGGGTTAAAATGCACAGTACAACCATTAAATACAACATTTGAATAGAAGGAGTGCTTTATAATCTAGACAAAATTTTGTTTGAAAATCGTAAAAACCAAAAAATATTTTATTTATTTAGGGAGAAGTGGGGCCCCCAGAGGGCGAAGTCAGGGTCCCTAGGGCGACTATTTTGCCCACATTGCCCTCTAGAATGATCCCTGATTTTCATTTCTAAACCACCAGACATGATAACACAGTGCCATTTTGCGTTACTGATTTTATATATGTGTTATTTTATGCAGAAATCGCTTCAAGTACTTTCGTACTGTACGTCGTCATCAAGTGGTGGATCACTCTACAGACTCAAGTCTCGAGGATTGGTCCGAGTGAAAGGTCCGGATACAATCTACTTCCTCCAAGGGCTCATTACGAGTGATGTTGAATCCCTGGGATCGATGATGGGAACTCAGTATGCCTTGTTGCTCAACGTTCAGGTTGGAACACTTAGTTTATACAAATTTATTTTAGCTCGATTGCGAAACATGCTTTCACAACTTATATTAATGCCGTTCCGGAAACCATTCCTGATTGAATCCATCGCCACGAGGGAGAGAGAAGAGGCAATGTTGAATTTAAATGTCTTGACTAAGGGCACAATCGTTATGGCTCCAGCAGGGCTCGAACTCTGGGCCTTTCGTACCTGAAGCGAATGCGCATCCACTATGCTATCACGACTTCCACAAGGAACGTTTATCGTTATCAAAATGTTTTCCAGCAATTATGAAACCTCATTCCTTATAGAATCCATCACCTTGAAGGAGCTAGGAGAGGCAGTGTGGATTTAAGAGTCCTGCCTAAGGACATCACCACCATGGTACTGGCGGGGTACAAACTCACAACCTCTCGAACCCATTACACTACGGAGGGTCCACATGCTACTCTATGATGTGTATTGCAGGGCCGAGTGTTGTATGACTTGTTGCTGTATGATGTGTATTGCAGGGCCGAGTGTTGTATGACTTGCTACTCTATGCTGTGTATTGCTGGGCCGAGTGTTGTATGACTTGCTACTCTATGCTGTGTATTGCTGGCCGAGTGTTGTATGACTTGTTACTATATGCTGTGTATTGCTGGCCGAGTGTTGTATGACTTGCTACTCTATGCTGTGTATTGCAGGGCCGAGTGTTGTATGACTTGCTACTCTATGCGGCCGAGTGTTGTATGACTTGTTGCTCTATGCTGTATATTGCAGGGCCGAGTGTTGTATGACTTATATGCTGTGTATTGCAGGGCCGAGTGTTGTATGACTTGCTACTCTATGCTGTGTATTGCAGGGCCGAGTGTTGTATGACTTGCTACTCTATGCTGTGTATTGCAGGGCCGAGTGTTGTATGACTTGTTGCTCTATGCTGTGTATTGCAGGGCCGAGTGTTGTATGACTTGCTACTCTATGCTGTGTATTACAGGGCCGAGTGTTGTATGACTTGCTACTCTATGCTGTGTATTGCAGGGCCGAGTGTTGTATGACTTGCTACTCTATGCTGTGTATTGCAGGGCCGAGTGTTGTATGACCTGTTGCTGTGTATTGCAGGGCCGAGTGTTGTATGACTTGCTACTCTATGCTGTATATTGCAGGGCCGAGTGTTGTATGACTTATATGCTGTGTATTGCAGGGCCGAGTGTTGTATGACTTGCTACTCTATGCTGTGTATTGCAGGGCCGAGTGTTGTATGACTTATATGCTGTGTATTGCAGGGCCGAGTGTTGTATGACTTGCTACTCTATGCTGTGTATTGCAGGGCCGAGTGTTGTATGACTTATATGCTGTGTATTGCAGGGCCGAGTGTTGTATGACTTGCTACTCTATGCTGTGTATTGCAGGGCCGAGTGTTGTATGACTTATATGCTGTGTATTGCAGGGCCGAGTGTTGTATGACTTATATGCTGTGTATTGCAGGGCCGAGTGTTGTATGACTTATATGCTGTGTATTGCAGGGCCGAGTGTTGTATGACTTGTTGCTGTATGATGTATCACAGATGACTGGAGAGCCAGCAGTATTGGTGGAATGTGACAGGAATCTGACAGATCAACTCATTAAAGATATAAAGAAATACAAGATTAGAAAGAAGGTAAATCTTTACAAACTATGACATAAAAATAATTTCCAGATCCACACAGCCTCTTGATTATTTGCTTAGTCCCAACAAACACGTCCATTGCAACGGTTTATGACATGAAACACTGTTTACAAACTATGACGTATAAATGTAAAAATAATTTCCAGATCCCCACAGCCTCTTGATTATTTGCTTAGTCCCAACAAACACGTCCATTAAAAGCTGTTTGTTCCAAAACTATTGAATAGATATACATAGAATATAGTTTAATTAAAAGGGGACGTCCATTGCCAAGTGGTTACGGTCGTTGACTACAAATCACTCGCCCCTCACCGCTGTAGGTTTGAGTCCCACTGGCGGTGTCAAATACTTTCATGTTAGGAAAAAACTTGCAGTAGGTCGGTGGTTCTACCTGGGTGCCCGCAATACTGCTCGGAGGGGCAGCCGGGGTATTCCTCCACCAACAATAGCTGGAGAGTCGTTATATGACATCAGCTGTTGGTGCGACTTTAAACCTCCAATACAAAGAAAACAAATTTTACTTAAATTAATGCGAAAAACGTGATTTCGACTTTGAATGTTGTGCGTCTGTTTTGATTGACCGTTAGAAGTGGACTATTACTGGCCAGTGTTGTGTAGTCCCTTTGGTTGCCCAGTGTAGCATAGCCGACCATACCTGGCTGTCACATTCTGATTTACAAATAAGCTTAGTTTATACAAATTTATTTTAGCTCGATTGCGAAACAAGTTATTTCAACTTATATTAATCACTCTCGAGACCTCATTCCTGATGGAATCCGTCGTCACGAGGGAGAGAGAAGAGGCAACGTGGAATTTAAATGCCTTGCCTAAGGGCACAATCATAACGGCTCCAGCGGGGCTTGAACTCCGGACCTTTCGCGACTGAAGCGAACGCGCATCCACTGCGCTATCACGAATAAGCTTGGTACATTATCCAAACAACGTTGTACATATCATTATTCCATTTTATATCTTAGTCATGTAATCGTCCGCCTCCATGGTCGAGTGGTTAAGGGCACTGACTTGTATATCACTGTAACCTATCATCACTGATGGTCACGAGTTCGAGCCCCGCTCAGACCGCGTTTCATTTATATGACACAGTTGGCAGTTTCTTACGGAGGTTGGTGCACCCAAGTACTGGTTAGCCGCTGGAGCATGCCCAGGAAAGGTGTTGTTAGGTAAACTGCCCGCCGGCGATATAGCCCAAAAATGGTGCTGATGCAGGCGTAAAACCCGAAATATAACAATAGTCATGTAATCTTTAGCTTAGGATTAAATAACAGAACAACAATAACATTTTACATATTATTAAAAATGTTAAATTCTTCATCCATGTATTTTTATGTTATATTGTATACATATATTCGAGACAGACCCAAAAAGAGTCTTATCACTTAACACGATTGGTCTATCTCAAATATCTCTAATGCTCTCCCTCCTGACAGATGGATCTGTAGTCCAGTGGTAACATGCTGGACTGGTAATCCAGGGATCACAGGTTCGATCCCCCGTCTGACCCTAATAAAATTAACAGTCTTTCAGATGGGACGTTAAACCGAGGTCTCGTGTCGGTGCTTTACACCGTGCACGTAAAAGAACCAGAGGAGACTCTGGAATGGGTCTCTGTCTGTATCATTGCACTATCCTCCAAAAATCTAAAATGACTAATATCTTCAGGAGGCGTCGCTCATATGGGCAACCGGTAGCGACGATAAATAAACGTAAAACACACACTCTCCCTCCTTGGAAAGTCAAACAATGTATTATAGCATGTCCAAACCTACTTGATCCAGTTATATGCAGTTAAATGTTGTGTGTGTTTAACGTTTATTTATCGTCGTTACCGGTTACCCATATGAGCGACACCTCCTGAAGAGATTAGTCATTCCAGAGTCTCCTCTGGTTCTTTTACTTGCATGGTGTAAAACACCGACACAAGACCTTGGTTTAAAGTCCCATCTGAAGGACTGTTAATTTTATTAGGGTCAGACGGGGGATCGAACCTGCGACCCCTGGATTCCCAGTCCATTGTTGCAGAAACATAACACTTATACCAGAATAGATATGCTAGAATGACAAGTATTTTGTAGGTATGCCTTGAAAACGTCAGTGACAATCAAATGGTATATGCAACTGTATCTGATAGAGGTGGGCGTCTTGTAGAGCTGGCTTCAGCCGTTGTAGAGACCACCGATCCTCGAGTGTCCCAGTTTGGGTTAAGAATAATCACTAACAAAGGTTTGTTAAAATATTGGTATAAACTTTTTTTGACAACGATTGCGAAACAAGCTGTAGCAAATATTAATCTTGTTGGTGCGGCTGAAAGAGTATTTGCTGTCATTCGTGTGGGAGGAAGCCGGAGTACCCGGAGAAAACCATTTGTCCCATCAGACGACCATCTAACATACTTCCAAGTCCGAGGATCGAACACGGGTTGCACTTGTGAGAAGCGAGCATGGTAACCACTGCGCTAGTTGGACAGCCTTATTGTTAAAATATAGAACTTGTATCTCTTTTGTTTGTTTTTTTATTAAATGCTATACATGTATATATATGCCGACTAAAGAAATTTTGTATCTGTAAATATAACACCTGACATTGTTATCCAAGAGGACACGGACCTCAGTGACTGAGTGGTTAACCTTTTGGTGGACCATCAAGCGATGTTCATTGGGTATAAGCTGTAAAGCAATGTCCTGTTTATATCTATATCTATTCTTTCAAAACATTGGACCTACATGTATGTAAATGTTAGATGTTTGTTCTGAGTGAGGATAGAGGGTTCCGAATGTACACAGGGCAGCATTGAAATCTGATTCAGGATTTACTTTCATTTTCAGTTTGTTCCTTTGCAAAAAAACGGTGTTTACTGACAGAAAATAATTATATATGGAATATACACTGGCTATCAAATGTTTCTGCAATAAAACAATGATACAGCGACCCATTCCAGAGTCTCTTCCAGTTCTTTTATGTGCACGGTGTAAAGCACCGATACAAGACCTCGGTTTAAAGTCTCATCCAAAAGATTATTGTATGAGTCATTTTAGTATGGTATAACGTGGGATCGAACCCGCGATCCATGGATTGCAGGTCCAGAATGTTAACCACTGGACCACTGATCTGCTATTACTTTCAGAGAGTGTGTGTTTCACGTTTATTTATCGTCGCTGCCGGTTGCCCATATGAGCAACGCATCCTGAAGAGATTAGTCATTTTAGATTTTGAAGGATAGTGCAATGATACAGACCGAGAACCATTCCAGAGTCTCCTCTGGTTCTTTTACATGCACAGTGTAGAGTATAGACACGAGACCTCAGTTTAAAGTCAGTTTAAAGTCCCATCTGAAAAACTGTCAATATTATTCGAGTCAGAAGGGGGATCGAACCTGTGATCCCTGGATTCACAGTCCAATGTGTTAATCACGAAACTACTGACCCTTCTACTTTCGGAGAGCAATATAGGTATGATATATAAATATATATATAAACATGAAAACAAACTGATATGTTTATTGCTATAGAGCTTTCCGAAGGGGTCCAGGAAGATGAAGTTGGGTACCATGAAAGCAGATTGAAATGGGGGATACCAGAAGGGCCTCAGGACCTTCCACCAGGAAACTGCTTCCCACTGGAGAGTAACCTTGTCTACATGAATGGAAGTAAGTATATGTATACTGATACGGAGGGTCTGGGAAGGGTCTCGGGACTATCTCCCAGGAAACTGCTTCCCACTGGAGAGTAACCTTGTCTACATGAATGGAAGTAAGTATATGTATACTGATACGGAGGGTCTGGGAAGGGTCTCGGGACTATCCCAAAAAAAACCACAAAAAACCCCACAAACCCAAATGTATACTGATACGGAGGGTCTGGGAAGGGTCTCGGGACTATCTCCCAGGAAACTGCTTCCCACTGGAGAGTAACCTTGTCTACATGAATGGAAGTAAGTACATGTATACTGATACGGAGGGTCTGGGAAGGGTCTCGGGACTATCTCCCAGGAAACTGCTTCCCACTGGAGAGTAACCTTGTCTACATGAATGGAAGTAAGTATATGTATACTGATACGGAGGGTCTGGGAAGGGTCTCGGGACTCCCAGGAAACTGCTTCCCACTGGATTGTAGCCTCTTTATTCACCTGTATGTCCTGTTGTATACGCAGGGTTATTCTCGTTAAACTGGCTTGAGGAAGGTCAGTGATTCTCTCCAGGTGAGGCATCCAGCGCGTTCCTACACCAATAATAGGATTAACCCATTTCATTCTGGATACCGTTCAAACGGTATCTGCAAAGAACATAGAGCCAGATCAACCGCCACAGAACGTGCCGTCTGATCAGGATCTATGCTGTTTGCTATTCAGATGATCTTGCTAAGACACTTGGCTATGGAGCAAACAACATAGATCCTGATCAGCATGCAGCGTCGCGCTGCGGCTGATCTGGATCTATGTTGTTTGCAAAAGCCTTTAAATGTATCCAGAATGAAATGGGTTAATAGCCGGAGAGCTGCCACATGACCTAAGCTGATTGTGTGACTTTAAGCCCCCGAAACAAACACTATTCTTGGTTTAACGTGTTAAAGGTACGTGTTATATTCGGTGTTTGGACAACGTCATTTATTACGTGGATGTTGTGATGAAAATGTTGTACATTAATAAATGAAGTAACTTATGTGTACATGTAGTAGTTTGGTGTATTATTAACCCTTTGCCTGCTGAGTAAACAAAGTCACATTTGCAAACAACATAGATCCAGATCAGCCGCGGTGGAATGCTGCATCTGACCAGGATATATGTTGTTTGCTATTCAGCCACGTGTTTTAGCTCCGCTATCCGAATAGCAAACAGTATAGAGCCTGATCAGACGGCACGTTCTGTGCTGTCTGATCTGGCTCTATGCTGTTTGCAAAAGTGATTTTTATGTAACGGGTTAAAGGACATTATATTGACTGAGCGTTTTTTCTTTAAGAGTTACTTACATGTATGTGATTGTTCTATTTGTATACATTGGAATAAGTTTCATTAAAAATTGTTACCATCAATCATAGTTGTATATTTTCAACAATAGATGCTATGAAGAATCCTAATTCTTTGGATAATGTTTAGCAATTAGGGGCAAGAAATAATAGATGAGAATCTTCGATATAATTCAGTAATTTTCTATAAAACCCAATATCATGCCAACTCATTTTTCGAGCCCCGCTGGAGCCGTTATGATTGTGCCCTTAGGCAAGGCATTTAAATTCCACGTTGCCTCTTCTCTCTCCCTCGTGGTGATGGATTCCATCAGGAATGAGGTCTCGACAGTGATTAATATAAGTTGAAATAACTTGTTTCGCAATCGAGCTAAAATAAATTTGTATAAACTAGCTCATTTTTCCCAAGAACAATCAGGCTATGGAACAGTCTACTGACATATATACAGTCGAGTCCCAGTCTGCCGACCTTTGTTAGCAGACTGGTCTCGAACTCTCTCTAATCTATGTACTGTCTGCTTTTAACTATAGCTTTGTAGATCCTTTTATCTTGTTAACTTGCACAAAACATTTTAGATTAACTAACTGATCTAGACTATGCCTGCCAATCATAATCATGACTGATTGTTCGGCAGTAATTGAAGTTGAAAAGATGCTATTTTGATACTGTTCTGTATAAACATAGTTTCCTTGTGACGTTATCATTCCTACTGTTGCTGCTAATAGCAGCGTAATTTTGTTTTCTTCATAAAATATTTATTTTTCATGGTTCATATATTGTTGGAAAGCTTTCAATGGACATATTTTTGTATCATTTCACAAATTTCGTATATCAATAACGAATAAATAATAATTTACCTGTATATTAATATATGAACTATGAAAATAGACTTTCAAAAATAGGTGTAATTTATAATCCATACATCATTGTCAAAAAATAAAATAATATTTAAAAAGTGCATTTCAATACCTTTAAAATCATACCAAATTTTATATTAAGAAACCAAAATTAATAAAGTTATTGCAATTAAAGAATTACTAGTAAAATCATGAAATTGCTGTTAATAAAACTTGCCAGTCAAAATGGCTGCCAAGATAAGATCTTATCAGTGTTTTTGACTATTTTCACAGGCCATGGGAACTATGTATTGTTTATCAACACGGTGCAAGAAATCATGACTGTGATTGTTTGGTATATTTCAGTAAGTTTCAGTAAGGGCTGTTACCTAGGTCAAGAATTAACTGCAAGAACACATCACACTGGTGTTACTAGGAAACGGCTGATGCCACTTCTCTTCGACAAGTAAGCATAAAATTGATTGGTTGTACTCAAGAAAACCCAGCTATGTGACACCTTCAATGTTTTTTAATGGTTTTTGAGCCATCACAGATTACTGATCAGGATTTGATGCTAACATCATCATTCTGGGTGATATATCAGTAGAGATATAGCAATATATGTGATTGGCGGCCATCTTGGACGCCATCTTGAATTATTTTGTTCGTGGCCCCATAAAGGGGGAACTCCATTTATTTGCTCTGTCCAGAAACTAATAGGGGTCCCCTAGTAGCCTTACATGCTACAACATCAACATTGTATGAAATAGATCTGATTTATAATTGTGCATACATATTATATATGTACTATTATATATTAAATGTGGTTCTATGGTACACGAAACAGTTTACATAGGAAGGAGATAAATGTGTGCATAAGGAAATAAGAAGTAAAACACACGTGCATGTCTTATCTACTTCTGCGAGTATCTCTTTTGTAAAGCAAAAATGCTTCTTTATGCATGAATATTTTAATTTCCCTTAGAGTGCCTCCAATGCACCTATCAGACCCTGATTCAGTATACAGTCAAACCTGTCTTAAGCAGCCAGCCAAGGGAGTCAGAGAAAGTGGCTGCTTAGCACAGATGGCTGCTTAATAGAGGTAAAATATATAATAAAACAACCGATTGGGAATCTGGAAACTGGCTGCTTAATACAGGTTGGCTGCTTAATGGAGGTGACCACTAACACAGGTTTGACTGTACCTTGAATGAACAAAAACCCACTAAAATACACTGGAAGTTCCATGCTTATGGTCTCGGCAAAAATTCCCATTTTGCAACGAGACTACTAGTCAACATCATGATTATGCTGTGCTGTTTTGATGAAGTAGGCGGGTCAATATACCACCTGACCCCAAAAAAATTGCAACAGTTTGTTTTTTGATTGTTTCTTGCAGTTTAGGATGTGGAAAACACCATATCAAAAGTTTACCAAATTTGACCTACGGGATAGTCCCTAAAATGACGTCATAAAACAGGATGGCCACCAAACATAAAATTGTACTAGAGATCAGCCTTTTGGACATTATGTGTGCTGAAGATACATTTTAAACAGCCAGAAATACATTTTTGGACACAAACAAATTATCCAAGGGCTCAAGAAAGTTTTCAACAGACCTGCCAACATTTTTTTTTTAAACTTTATTTATTTTACAACGATTGCGAAGCAAGTTTTAATAAATTATATTAATCACTCTCATTGGCGCAGATGAAAGTATAAATGTGGTCATTCGTGTTGGAGGAAACCGGAGTACCCGGAGAAAACCCACCTGTCCGATCTGGTTACCATCGTACCATCTCACATACTTCCCGGTCCGAGGATCGAATCCGGGTTGCATTTGTGAGAAGCAAGCGCTCTAACCACTGCGCTAATCGGACAACCATATTAACAAGGCATCCTGTATTTTACATTCAGACCACCGGGTGATATAGAGCCGGGGGAAAATATAAAGAATGGAAACAAGAATGTTGGGAAGTTCCGAAGCTGTTGCGGGTTGTACGGTCTAGGAATGATGCGGATAAATGACGCAGCTGGAGATCTAACACTGACTAACAGAGCTCGTGAGACCGTCAGTTTTAAAGCTGTGATGCCGAGCTGGTGGCCTCAAACATCTTGATACCTGACTCAGTTGATTAGTACTTATCGGATAAATTTGCTTGTATTCAGTTTAACACAGCCATCACATATTTTCTTGTATGTATACACGTGCAATACAACCTGGAAGGATTCTGATTGGTCGCGGCATGACAGCTTGCTTTTGACACATTCGACATAACATCGATCGTAGCTTTGCCTTCAGGCTTTCTTTGTTGAAAATCAATAAAATGCTAAATATGCGCTAGTAAACTACTGTACACTGTATAGTGATTAAAACCTAAGTGTTGATTATTTGCGTGGATATCTTTGATTATCAGGGACTATTTACTGATTTCCTTGAGATATACTGGCAAACAGAATTGAAATCACTCTCGAGACCTCATTCTTGATGGAATCCATCGCTATGAGGGAGATAGAAGAGGCAACGTGGAAATTAAATGCCTTGCCTAAGAGCACAATCGTAACGGCTCCAGTGGGGCTCAAACTCCGAATCTTTCGTACCTGATGGAAAGATAGTTGTTGTTACCGTGGTAATGTAATAAAAAGGATCTTACACTCGTGATGATCTCATACCATATTTTACGTAGTGAATTTCGGAATTTTGCTATTAAGCTCACCTTTTACCAGTTGTGTAAGATTCTATATATGTATATACCTTATTAATGTGATGAACATTACTTGTGCTCGTGTTCAATTTTTATAATTGTAAAATAGGATTGTTAAAATAGATAATGGTCGGCAACACACAGAAAGGGTCACTGGGACATATCAGGTCTATGTCTCAAAAACAAATCCTAAACATTTCAGCTCAATATGTTACCAGAAAGTTGTGACCTGTTTTGTGACACACATAGACATGTTTTTGTAAGAACGTTAGAAACATCGCGCCAACATCAATGACGTTCTATTATTATGATCTAAATTTATATAATCTTTGTATTAAGCTTGTTTTCAGATCCTTCTTACTATTATATTATGATAGTTGTACAGTCTACATCCATTATGTCGAATTTCGTCCGACCGAACACAATCCTTTAACATAACGCCGAAGTTTGACATAACTGATATTGACCATATTTCCAAAGATGATGTTTTTCGTACTAGTAGATCACAGCCTTACCCATTGTACATTTGTCCCATAAATCATGTTCCATAGTGTCATTGTTATAACCGTGACATGGGCACACTTGATAAAATAACACTTTAATATCATATTTAATATTTACTAAATGTTGGCAACTGAAAATGCAGCACATACATGTAAATAACATTTATATACGAAAATGTGATAAAAACAATCGCTGATGTAATAACAGTGCATTAACGGTGTAGTAATAAACTGATACTAGATTAAATAATACTCTTGAATTTAAAGTTTAAATTTTAAACGTTTCACTTTTACACTCGAGGCGGATTACATGATGTCCACTTATCTGAAGAATGTGGTTTGCCTAAATATGTTGATTGAATCAAAACAATCCGATTAATTATAATTATTACAATGAGCAATTAATCCAACGATTGGTTAATTGCCGATAAGTACCGATAAGTGTGTACCTGTAGTGAACATACTGTCACGGTAAACACCTTCACCAGTCTATTGATTGCTTGCACAGGCATGGTGGCGGTCCGTATTTGATCAGGTAAATTTGAAAGTCGCACTTCGGCGACAAAGTGACACTTTGACATAACGCAGTGTGAAATACTGTACATTTTCACTGAAGGGACCAAAACATAAATTTGATATAATGAAAAATTCGACTTTAACGAAATTCGATATAAACGGAGTCAGTAATATGTAAATTGATAGTGTCTGCAGGGTTCATTCTAGGTCAGAATTTTGGGAGAAGTGAGAAAGCGCGTGATCGCTTCCTATAATGGTGTTCTTTTATATACTTCTGCAAATAGGGTTAAAATGCACAGTGCAACCATTAAATACAACATTTGAAAAGAAGGAGTGCTTTATAATGGGCCAGTGTATCTTACTAGACAAAATTTTGTTTGAAAATCGTAAAAACCAAAAATATATAAAAAAATTTAGGGAGAAGTGGGGACCCCAGGGGGCGAAGTCAGAGTCCCTAGGGCGAATATTTCGCCATATCGCCCTCTAAGCTGATCCCTGGTCTGAAACGGGACTTTCATTCGACTTCGACATAACCGGATAATTCGACATAACCGACTTTGATATAACGGATGTAGACTGTAAATGTATTTATCACATAGTTTGTATTCAGTGTAATAACACCATCTCATAATTTCTTATATGTACACACGTGTAATAACACCTGGAAGGATTCTCATTGGTTGAGAGAATAATCCTTATAATTTGTAAATTAACCATTAAAGGTATACAGACTTCTATTTGAATTGGCACATAACGTTAACGGTAAGACAAACTACGATTTAAAACAAGTATTGACGCGTTTATAACGCTGTTTAAAACATAACTATAACGCTGATTTACATAATGACCACATGATAATTTAGTGATGTCATGACAATTTGCATCGACAGTTGGCGCCAAAATGAAAGTAACAGCTTTATTATGTACAAAAATATGATTAAAACCCAATATGGTAATGTGATGAAAAGTATCTTACACTTGTGATGATTTCATACCATATTTTATGAAACTCATTTTGGAATTTTGCTATTAACCCATTTAATTCTGGATATATTTAAAGGCTTTTGCAAACAACATAGATCCAGATCAGCCGCAGCGTGACGCTGCGTGCTGATCAGGGTCTATGTTGTTTGCTACATAGCCAAGTGTCTTAGCAAGATCATCTGAATAGCAAACAGCATAGAGCCTGATCAGACGGCACATTCCGTGGTTGTTGATCTGGCTCTATGTTCTTTGCAAATACTGTTTGAACGGTATCCCGAATGAAATGGGTTAAGCAGGCGTTTTGAAATCACCACTCATGTAAGATCAAATATATATATTGGTGTTGTTAATATGGTTTTGTTAATATACACATGTCACAATAATAAATCATTTACTTACTTATATATATATATGTAGCAAAATTGGTATTTGATGTATTTCACAGGGCTTGATTGAAGTCTGATCCCCGCGACTCGGTCATGTATTTCCCAGTCCTGTTTACTCCTATCGATTACTCCTTCCATGGACTGCTCCTGTGGATTGCTCCTTCCATGGATTACTCCTTCCATGGATTGCTCCTTCCATGGACTGCTCCTTCTGTGGATTGCTCCTTCCATGGATGGCTCCGTCCAAGAGATCCTTCCATTGTCTATGTTCATACCTGTTTTCTTTAGTATCATGATGTTTTCATGATTTACATGCATATTAGTTCAGAAGGAGCATGCCTACCATATATATACTCTCACATTGCATTATTTGAGATAGAGTTTGTATAGCAGTAAGTGTGTGTGAGGAATAAATTGATAAGTAGCAGAATCGTGTTATATTCAAAAGTGAAACGGCTAGCACTCGTTACATATGGTGAGCCGCCAGCTAGTTAAATAATGGTTACCGATTGCCTACCAGCCTGGCGCCTGGCATACAAGCATAGGAATCGGGAAGTACTGATGTTCATAAAAAGAGGTGTCTCATAAGTCAGAAATGACTGGCCCTTTAAATAGGGTTGACACTATAATAAACAAACACTTTACTTTACTTTTATATATAATTGTAACAGAACGAATAAATACTGCTGTACGCTTAGCTGTAATTGTTGTCGCTTATGCTATCAGTATTGTTTTACTATCAATTTAAGAAATGAACATAATTATATAAGTTAAGAAATTCCTATTGTTCACATCATCATTCACATTTATAAATAATCCACAACTTTATATCATGATTTGACCAAATATCAGGCCATTATCTTTTTCTCACAAAATGATGGGCATGGAAACATTGTTCCTATGGCAACAGTTTCGAAATGTTTACACCAGTTGATATCGAAAGTTAAACGGCATAGCTTTAACTATTAATTCATTGAAATTATAAAGTAATGTAATGAGGTTAGAAAAAGGTTAATATGTTTAAACATGTTTTTCCCATTTTTCTGAAAAATGTCTAAGAGTGCCAATTTTTGCATGACGCCCAGCCGTTTGTATTCATTTATATATGCAAACAAATAAAATTGATTAATCAAAATGATTTCAATAGGTTTGTTTTGTTTGTATTAATAAAATACACAAACTCCGTTCAGACACTTGATGTTCGAACTGTCTAAGCTCTTCATGGGCTGAGGAAAACAACCTGGGCAACAGATACTTCTCTCCAGACGAAGTTACATGGCTGCCGGGATGATCTGAGGAGGACGGCCCATTTCGTGTTTGCTGCCGGCTTGTCCATGTGATTCGCGAACGACAAGAAGAAGAACTGTCTAAGCTACTGTAAAATACTATCATTTCGCGATCGCTTTCATTCACGATTTTCACAATTTTGAACATTTTCAAAAATAATTCGCAGAATTTTGAATGTAGGTGACAGTTTATGTAGATCGTTTATATTTGTATTGCCTTTAAAAATTGTTATCAAATGTACATATTTACGGATATAACTACATTCGGACACATATTATTATTAACGAGAATCATGAATTAAGCGAAATATAAAATCTTGCGAATAAATAGTGTTCTACAGTATCGAATCATCCCTTCTCCAATACAATGCCATAGTAGAATGTCTTAGATTTGTGAGGGCCCGATGGCAGAGAGGTTACGGTCTTTGTCTTTAAATTACATGCCCATCACCGCTATAGGCTCGAATCCCACTGGGGGAAACTATGCAGCTGGCTTGCAGAAGGTCGGTTTTTCTATCAGAGTGGGCTTCCCTGTCTGCAATACTGCTCGGAGGGACACCAGGGTTCTTCCTCCACCAAAAAACATCTAAGCTGTTGGTACAACTTTAAACCCCAAACACAAAAGTTGTGGATACCAGTTAGCCTGGATTCCTGCCTGTCGATTTTTCTCGATTTAGTTGATATTATCAGAAACTCAATACGGCCAAATTAATGGTCTCGATGTTAAAATATATTTATTTTGACCAGCCAAAATATACCAACGCCTGTTCCCAGGCTAGATAACGGTAAACAGTGTCATTCAGGGGTTGGTCTCGAGCGTGATGTTTGTTCTATTGTTTTTATGAAAGATGCAGACTTTTAGAGGAACCTTTACAGGTCCAGTGTATATTACTGATATATGGGGCCTCCGGAAATAGTTGTTCAAATTCAGCCTTGGAATTGTAGCCAGCATTAATAATATGCTGTTGCCACCTCTCTCATGCAGCTCGTCTTGCTAATAACCAGGCCGACCTGTACAGGCCCAGTGTATATCACTGATATATGGAGCCTCCGAAAATAGTTCACGAGCCTTGGAATTGTAGCCAGCGTTAATAATATGCTGTTGCCCTTCCACCTCTCTCATGCAGCTCGTCTTGCTAATAACCAGACCGACCTGTACGTTCAGATATAAGCTATCCGAGCTCCGCTCACAGTGCTGATCTCACCAGGGCGAGGTTGAGCTGGTACCAGTGGGTCGTCCACCGTTCACCTGTCTATCCACAAATTGCTAAATTTGTACTCATCCGAAATTGGTGATAACTGTAATATCTTGAAAAATACATTTTGACATCACCGGAACGGCTTGGTCAATTTAATGAAATTTGATATGAAACATCAGTGTAGATAAACAATAGATGACATCAATGCAAAAATCCATGCTGGCATTTTAACAGCATTGAAATCGCAATGCGCCTCGGCCTCTGGGAACAGGCGTCGATATATTTTGCCTGGTCAGTCAAACAAACATCACTCTCGAGACCAACCCCTGAATGACATTGTTTACTGTTATCTAGCCTGGGAACAGGCGTTGATATATTTTGGCTGATCAGTCATATAAATATATTTTAACACCGATACTATTAATTGGGCCGTATTTAGTTTCTGATCATATCAACTTTTGTCATTTTGCCAGAAGTGAAATATCGACAGATTGGCACCCAGGCTACTCGGCTATCGTAAAACGATTTTATCAACCGGAAGTCCTGATAAGATTATGTATGTTCCTTTAATATCAAACCCCTCGCGGGGACTTAGACATGTTTTCCCGGGCAGGCTTAGCCGACCTAAGTGGTTAACCAGTACTAAGCAATGTGTGTGAGGTGCCTTGCTTAATGACACTACATACGTGGCCTGACCGAGTATCGAACCCGGGACCGTTCGATTCCAAATCCGACACTCTACCACTGGACCACGGACGCCACGGATTGGTGATTTCGGCGAATTTCGGCAGATTGACGTCAATGTTAGAACTTCATCCACATAACTTAGTATTACATTGGTCGTTTACGAACTTTTCTCACGGCGAAGTCATCAATAATATCAGTGAACGCCAATGAGTTTACACTTTCACTTTCAATACTCATGAGAGAGAGAGAGAGAGAGAGAGAGAGAGAGAGAGAAGAGAGAGAGAGAAGAGAAGCAAGAGAGAGAGAGAGAGAGAGAGAGAGAGAGAGAGAGAGTGAGAGAGAGAGGAGAGGGGAGAGAGAGAGAGAAAAAAATCATTGTCAGCTCTGTACTTGTGTCCTGTGTTGCACGCAGAGCTTATATATGTTCATGTCCAGCAACAGTCTTGAACAGCTCTGATAATTGGATTAATTCTGAAGGAAAGCCGTCTTCAAAATCATTTGAATATTCTTCCATTAACTTAATAGCTGTCTTTCGGATGTCATCATTGCTGAGCTCAGTTAAGGTGGAAAGAAATCCAAATTTATCCTGGATGCCCAGTATATGCATCTAACCGATGTTGGAGAGATGTAGATAGTTTGTCAACGATGACCAGAAATACTTCAACATTGAATTTTTCTCTTGGTGAAAATATTGTTTCCGCGGATGGACCCTCATCAAACTGGCGTTTTCTCATTTGTGGCCGATTTAATGGATCTTTGTACTCTTTGACTACAGACTTCATCTTGCCTTTGTCTTCGAAGGACTCAAATTCAGCACGCTGACTTTTGAAAAATTCAAGGATAGATTTTAACACATGAACTGCTGAATTCAAAGACAGTCCACTCTCTTGAAGGGACAGGCTCGTTTTCTGAAATCTTTCTAGAATTGTGTTCTACGTTTCAAGTAAGATAGCGACTTCCAGCTGTTGAATTTTCTTGAGAAGCCCTTCTGTTTCAAGTCTGCTGTCTCGTGGCTGATTCTCATCATGTGCCAATTCCTCCAGTCTCCTGATAGCCTCTGTTTACCGACCTGACAGCATCATGTCGGGCTGACCATCTTGTGTCAGATAATGCCTTGATAACAGGTAACCCTCTCAGATGTTCATGCTGTACCTGACAACGATGGATCCAACAAGTCACGCATATAGACTTTGCAGAAGATCAAAAATTCTGGCTGCAGCAGGACAACCTTCTGTGGCACTTTTCCCAACACGATTAAGGGAATGCGCAGTGCATGATACATATTGTGCAACTCTGCACTTCTCACGAATGATAGCCTGGACGCCCATGTACATCCCGCTCAACTTCCGCGATATGGATAGAGGCAGACTGTGCCCGCACGTGTCGGTGTATTACGGTAAAAGAAAGGACTCAAAGAAGGAAATGTTATTGTCTTAAGTCGCTGCTCCTTATCGAGACATAAAGACTGACTCGCTGAGGAATGTCAATTTGTAGTATTATTGAAAATTACGAATTTTTTCTGTTAACTAATTTGAGGGCCCCTTGAATATCTTTTAACCAATTTGGGGGCCCTGGCTTCAGCCCAGTCAGCCCCCCCTTAACCCGTCACTGATGTAATCGGCTGCCTATGGTTCAAATATGTGCCGTTTCACTCTCTCCCTCTCCCTCTCCCCCCTCTCTCTCTCTCCCTCTCTCTCTCTCTATCTCTCTCTTTCTCGCTATCTCTCTCTTTCTGTCTGCATAAGAAGATATCGTGTCGCAATCTGCAAGCAAGATTGAATTAACACTATATTAAGATACATATCAAGATAAATGGTTATTTCCGTACATTACCGGAAATATATCTATATACTGACACCAAAAAGAAACGGTGCACTTGCCTGGTAAAATTCTGAATGTCCTCATAGAAACAAAAAAGATAGGCAAGATTGGTATTGTACTTTTAATTGAAATGTGATAATTACCAGAACACTGTTTTACGTGTGAAGATAAGTATATTTATTTTTCCTCTAACCAAGTGCAGCAAGTGCACACTTTCTTTTTCGGGTGAGTATATAACATTATATAGTATGATATACACATACATGTATGGTTACAATTGAGCAACATCCGATTCAGACCACTTTAAACACCACCATATGTATATTGTTCAATATATTCAATCTGCATTAAATTTGTAAACATGAGTACTTCTGCATCAATAGCAATTAGTGTGTGTAAACTACTGATATTTATATTCTCGTCTGATTATTATTGCGTCAGATTATCATGACCGAGTGAAAACCTTCGAAATGGAAATTTACCATTTCTAGAATATATCGGCGTTGAAATAAATAAGGCGCCAACTACAGGCACTGTAAAGCTGTATGCAATTCAAGAGAAGGATGCTCCCACCAAGTGTGCAGCCACTTGCAGCTGGTAAAGACATGTATGTATCCGGACAGGGCGAGGATACTCAGTCGCTCAGAGATGCACACATTGCTTCTGTTATCCTTGAGGAGTGTTGTCCAAAAGCGACAGGTGGCACTGATGGTACTATAGATGTTGCAAATGATGGCTTTGTCACATATCGCGCTGATGGCACTGGAGAGGGCTTTGTCGCAGATTGCAATGATGGAGCTGGACATGGTTTTGTCACAGATCACGCTGATGGTACTGAAGATGGTTTAGTGACAGATCGCAATGGTGGTACTGGCGAAGCCTTGGTCACCCTGAGAAGAAAGAAGACGTCATTTGCCGAGACGGTGGAGACAATAACTGACGACGATTACAGATACATGGAATATATTGAAACAAACAAGTGCGGCACATCGAGGATAAAGATTGAGATCGGCAATGAAAAGATGATTAGCAATGATGTGAGTATTATATATATATATATATATATATAGTAATCTTACATTGTCGCTGTCCAATGATCATAATCCTGGCCAAATATGACTCCCTTGTTTACTTCCGGTTTGTTGACAGCACAAATAAAAACTGGAACTAGTTGTTGCCGATGCAACCTATTTATGCATACTATTATAGATAGTGCACTTTACCTATAAGGGTATTGCACAGGCACCAGACACACAATGTTTGCCCTATGGTCATATAGTAAGTAATGTATACGGAAGACAACCAACGGAAATAAAACAAGCATGCAGAAACATCGACGAGAAACTAGGTAAACACGACCAGATCACTGATATGTGATCACTGATCACCGACCTGAAGACCTTATTCTATCAACAAATACTTTTTATTTGATGGAGATCGGTCAAATAACACCAGAATGGCACATTGTTTCACGTGGCGTGTGCCTGTGTGGTATTGTATGATCATAGCGGTCAAATAACACCAGAATGGCACATTGTTTCACGTTTCTTGTGCCTGTGGGGTATTGTATGATCATGGCGGTCAAATAACACCAGAATGGCACATTGTTTCACGTGTCCTGTGCCTGTGTGGTATTGCATGATCATGGCGGTCAAATAACACCAGAATGGCACATTGTTTCACGTGGCTTGTGCCTGTGTGGTATTGCATGATCATGGCGGTCAAATAACACCAGAATGGCACATTGTTTCACGTGTCCTGTGCCTGTGGGGTATTGCATGATCATGGCGGTAAAATAACACCAGAATGTCACATTGTTTCATGTGTCTTGTGCCTGTTGGGTATTGCATGATCATGGCGGTCAAATAACACAAGAATGGCACATTGTTTCATGTGTATTGTGCCTGTGGGGTAGTGCATGATCATGGCGGTCAAATAACACCAGAATGGCACATTGTTTCAAGTGTCTTGTGCCTGTGTGGTATTGTATGACCATGGCGGTCAAATAACACCAGAATGGCACATTGTTTCATGTGTCTTGTGCCTGTGGGGTATTGTATGATCATGGCGGTCAAATAACACCAGAATGGCACATTGTTTCATGTGTCTTGTGCCTGTGGGGTATTGCATGATCATGGCGGTCAAATAACACTAGAATGTCACATTGTTTCATGTGTATTGTGCCTGTGGGGTATTGCATGATCATGGCGGTAAAATAACACCAGAATATCACATTGTTTCATGTGTATTGTGCCTGTGGGGTATTGCATGATCATGGCGGTCAAATAACACCAGAATGGCACATTGTTGCATGTGTCTTGTTCCTGTGGGGTATTGTATGACCATGGCGGTCAAATAACACCAGAATGGCACATTGTTTCATGTGTCTTGTGCCTGTGGGGTATTGTATGACCATGGCGGTCAAATAACACCAGAATGGCACATTGTTGAATGTGTCTTGTGCATGTGGGGTATTGTATGACCATGGCGGTCAAATAACACAAGAATGGCACATTGTTTCACGTGCCCTGTGCCTGTGGGGTATTGTATGATCATGGCGGTCAAATAACACCAGAATGGCACATTGTTTCATTTGGCTTGTGCCTGTGGGGTATTGTATGATCATGGCGGTCAAATAACACCAGAATGACACATTGTTTCATGTGTCCTGTGCCTGTGGGGTATTGTATGATCAGGGCGGTCAAATAACACCAGAATGGCACATTGTTTCACGTGTCTTGTGCCTGTGGGGTATTGTATGATCATGGACAATTGTAAATGTATTTGAAATGAGTGCAAAATAAATTTAACTTACTTTTTTCAACAATAGTATATGCGTTATGAATATTCATATGACCTCTGCGCTAACAATATAAACGAAGATAGCTGACGTATGTTTATAATCAGACGGATCTGTAGTCTGTATTATTAATTGCTCCTAGATGTATAGCTCCATGTGCTATAACAAACAAATAAAGACATTGACAAATGCCTACAGACGGATATGTAGTCCAGTGGTAACACGTTGGACTCGTAATCCATGGATCGCAGGTTCGATCCCCTGCATAATAAAATGAACAGTCTTTCAGATGGGAATTAAACTGATGTCTCTTGTCGATTCTTTTACACCGTTTACATAATCAACCAGCGGATAGTCTGTGTGTATCATTGCACTATCTTCCAAAATTTAAAATAACTAATCTCTTTAGGAGCCGTCGCTCGTATGGGCAACCGGTAGCGACGATACATAATCGCCAACACACACAAATCCAACTCCAAAATATATGTAGATATGTTACAAACGGTCATGTATTCAATTCAACCAACATTCAAGGACATCCGACTGGCTGCAACGTTGGTGCATGACGCCATGGAAGGAAGAACTGTTGATATCAAAACGGAACCGAAATACGTAAGGTAAGAGATATATATGTATAACATTTTAATTTCCAAGTTCATTTTCATTTAGATAAAAAATAAGCATAAATCAATTCACAATTCCTCCTGCTAAATTATCTTACAGACACGTGTGAGGCATGGCTTCCTCTAGTTTATACACATTTACTTTAGCTCGATTGCGAAACAAGTTCTTGCAACTTATATTAATCACTCTCGAGACCTCATTCCTGATGGAATCCTTCGCCACGAGGTAGAGAGAAGAGGCAGGTGGAATGCCATACCTAAGGGCACAATGGTAACGGCTCCAGCGGGGCGCGTATTCGCACCTGAAGCGAACTCGCTACCCATACGCTATCACGACTTCCACTAACATTAGCATCCTCTAGACCACGGATCTGACAATCTAGTTAAACCAAATGTTCTGGGCAGACATGGCTTCGGACCCCCCCCCCCCCTAGAACTCAGTCTACTCATCATTATCAGTGAAGTTACACCCCTGAATAATGAACCATCAATACATATATTTCAGGTCGTACAACCGGTTTAAGTCGTGGCCACTGACGTATTTGTTGTATTTGGCACTTATTGTGGATCTCAGCCTTGTGGTGTTTGAACAGCCTGCAGTACCGGGATTGGCTTTGCACTATTCCGTAATAACCAACATTTACCACACACTACAATATCTTTGTCATGCTACTAAACTGCATGTGTAGAATAGTTAGCCCTATGTACGCTAGCCGCACTTTTGCAAACAGCATAGAGCCCAATCAGACGACACAGAACGTGCCGTCTGATCAGGCTCTATGCTGTCCGGATAGTGGAGCTCAAACACTTGACTGAATAGCAAACGACATAGATCATGATCGTGACGCTGCGTCTTATCTGGATCTATGTTGTTTGCTAAAGTACCCAAAAAGAAAAATGCATTAGTTATCAGGACTACATTGGACCTCGGATGCACGTCCGCCTATTTACGTGTATACAACCCCTGAGTGCTCTATCGAGATAGACTTAGGCTACATCTAGGGCTAAGATTTAAATTTATAGACATGTGTAATGTATGATAGCATAGTTTTGCAACTAGAGACCGAGGTAACTGTTGAGATGAGATTCATGCGTCGTGGTAATAATGAATATTCGAGACAATTACCTTTAAGCTTTCAATTCAATCCACTATATTTTTTTATTTGTTATGAACTGTTATACAAAAACGTTGTTCGATTAGCGCAGTGGTTAGCGCGCTCGCTTCTCACCAATGTAACCCGGGTTCGAGGATCCCGGGTTCGATCCTCGAACCGGGAAGTATGTGAGATGGTACGGTGGTCGCCAGATCGGACAGGTGGGTTTTCTCCGGGTACTCCGGTTTCCTCCCACACGAATGACCACATTTACGCTTTCATCCGCGCCAACGAGAGTGATTAATATAAGTTGTTAAAACATGCTTCGCAATCGTTGTAAAATAAATAAAGTTTGAATAAAATATAATGACGCATAAGTAAAAAAAAGAAGGTTATTCACGATAATTATCACGATGCATTTTCGTGAATTAGTTACCTAGCTACAATATCATAATAGCAGAAATGTACAACAAACAATACCAAGCGCATCAATACACGTACACGTACAGTCAAACCTTTCATTAGCAGCCAACAAATGGAATAACAGAAAGTGGCTGCTTAGCACAGATGACTGTTTGATAGAGGTCAAATGTATATAAAATTATAAAAACAACATGTTGGTATTCTGGAAAATGGCTGCTTAATACAGGTCAGTTTAAACATGCTTTATTTCAGTATGTTTACATGTAATCATACAGGTTGGCTAGAGGTGACCACTAACACAGGTTTAACTGTATACTAGAGGTGCCCACTAACACAGGTTTGACTGTATACTAGAAGTGACCACTAACACAGGTTTGACTGTATACTAGAGGTGCCCACTAACACAGGTTTGACTGTATACTAGAGGTGACCACTAACACAGGTTTGACTGTATAATAGAGGTGACCACTAACACAGGTTTTACTGTATACTAGAGGTGACCACTAACACAGGTTTGACTGTATAATAGAGGTGACCACTAACACAGGTTTTACTGTATAATAGAGGTGCCCACTAACACAGGTTTGACTGTATACTAGAGGTGACCACTAACACAGGTTTGACTGTATACTAGAGGTGCCCACTAACACAGGTTTGACTGTATACTAGAGGTGCCCACTAACACAGGTTTGACTGTATACTAGAGGTGACCACTAACACAGGTTTGAATGTATACTAGAGGTGACCACTAACACAGGTTTGACTGTATAATAGAGGTGACCACTAACACAGCTTTTACTGTATAATAGAGGTGACCACTAACACAGGTTTTACTGTATACTAGAGGTGACCACTAACACAGGTTTGACTGTATACTAGAGGTGACCACTAACACAGGTTTTACTGTATAATAGAGGTGACCACTAACACCGGCTTCTCTCTCCCTCGTGGCGATGGATTCCATCAGGAATGAGGTCTCGAGAGTGATTAATATAAGTTATAGGAACTTGTTTCGCGATCGAGCTAAAATAAATGTGTATAGACACTAACACAGGTTTGACTGTATTTTGTTTTTATATATTAAGGTGACCATGTGCGTGGAAGCTGTGTGCTTGGTGTACTTCTCGATCAGAACCTGTCATAACTACCACTTTAGGAGAACTAATAGAATCTTCAGAGATATCAAGAACTTCTTCATCATTGGAATACTCATTGTAAATTGTAACCCTTTACACGCTAGCGGTAGATAAACATCACTTTTTGCAAACAGCATAGAGCCAGATCAGACGGCACAGAACGTGCCGTCTGATCAGGCTCTATGCTGTTTGCTATTCGGATAGTGGAGCTGAACATTTGGCTGAATAGCAAGCAATATAGATATTGATCAGACGCGGCGCTATGCCGCGGCTGATCTATATCTATGTTGTTTGCAAACGTGATTTTATTTACTCAGCAGGCAAACGGTTAAACAACGTAATTGGGATATGGTTTATTTTTCTAATAGTATTTTATATTACGGAGGTTAGTAAACTTTAGTTAGTACAGAACACCCATATTGATCATATTGACATGCAATACGCACGTCATTGGACGTCAATGACATCATATCACAAAGATGACGTCATAAATGTGTATTTATTATTATTCCTGAAGAAGTCCAACATGGACGAACGTTGATTTAAAAGTATTGATTTATTGGTGGTCAACCATTCCAAGATATAAAGAAGATATTAAAAGTTAATAAATGAATATATTACATCCATTATTACATAACTAGTTTTGATAGCGTGACGTCATCATTCATTCCCCACATGTAATGTAACGTCATCCGTGTGGCTGCCAAGTGTCACAACCGGTCGTGCCTGTCTGTGGTGTGACGGATTTATTTTCTATAACTGCCCATCTCTCATTCTCTGCTTAGTATTGGGAGGTCAGTCTGTTGTGGCGAAACGTACACTTCCTTGGTAAGAACCAGTACTCAACTCTCCAACCTCCGTAACCTACTGACAAGTTGACAACCTTCTCACAAATCACAATTTATCACTTGTCCCTGATAGGGAGTGCACCTGCAGCCCTGATGATAGCGTTGACAGGCGAGTTTTAACGACAGTGCGTTAGACACTCGGCCACGTGTTTGTGTGTTTTACGTTTATTTATCGTCGCTAACGGTTGCCCATATGAGCGACGCCTCCTGAAGATATTAGTCATTTTATAGTTTTGGAGGATAGTGCATGATACAGACAGAGACCCATTCCAGAGTCTCCTCTGGTTCTTTTACGTGCACGGTGTAAAGCACCGACACGAGACCTCGGTTTAACGTCGCATCTGAAAGACTGTTAATTTCATTGGGGTCAGACGGGGGATCGAACCTGGGATCCCTGGATTACCAGTCCAGCGTGTTACCACTGGACTACAGATCCATCTGTGAACACTCGGCCACGGCGACTCACCGGAGAATAAATACAAAATAAATTCAAAACTATCCAATCAACACATAGAAAATTGTCATAATGTAATTACTTCTTTGTCAAGTATCGTAAGTAGGCCTACATGACGCTGGTGACACTATAGCTCCTCCCAATAGTCACATGATCAGAATTTCCTAGACACTGATAATCGTGTCAAGTTGTCGAAAAACATGGCGGCTGTTTGATAATGCTTACGGTTGCTGAAGGCATGTCGCTGTATCGATCGCTGATTGGCTTATCGGATTATCGCTGTCTGGGTTGATTGACAGCTCATAATGTTAATTGTAACAGTAACTGAATTTGCAGTTGACGATTGTTGACATGGTGGTGTATATCATACTGAAGCAACTAATTCCGGACGATCTAAATGTGAGATACACGAGGATTCTTAGAGCATTGTTTATAATCAACTTCTCAGATGGAAGGCAGGTGAGAGAACATTATATAACACATAGTTACTACATACTGAACTGACCTGGAAACAAGAACGTGTTAACACACTGGACTCATAGATACACTTATGCAGCTCTGACATATATTCATATACGCGGTCAACCCGTACCCTAGTCATGGTATAGACATATTTCTATAGTACAATCGGTGTTGTTTTATCATTTTTATAACAAGGCTTTTATTGTGAAGTTTGTTGATAATTAACCCTTTACCTCATAGAAGCACCTCTTGACGCCATTGATGATTGTCGTTTGTATGGAGATATAATAGTATAGTAACCTAAATCTCTATGAAGGAAAGGGTAAACACATGTAGTGGAGTGCTGGTCACATTACCTAGTCTGAGTACAGGCGTTGATATATGTTGCCTGGTCAGTCATATACATATATTTAAGATTATTAATTGGGCCGTATTGAGTTTCTGATAATATCAACATGTCATTTTGCCAGAAGTAAATTAGTGAAACATTGACAGACTGGAACCCAGGCTAATCATTTACCATGCACGTACGAGAACCAGGGAATTCTCCTTGTTGCGACGATAAATAAACACACAATGAACAAGCAAACAGTTAGTGTCAAATCCTATATAATCTCCTAAGCGAATTTATATAGTGTAATTCTTTGTAGATAAGAAGAGCCTGGCGGAACATGCGTCGGACCATCAAAGAGATCGTGCACGTGCTGTTCCTGTTCTTCTTCTTCATATGTGTGTTTGCTCTAATTGCCCACCAGATGTTCAGCATGAGGTATGGTTGCCCAACAATATGTGTGTTTGCTATAATTGCCTACCAGATGTTCAGCATGAGTTATGCTTGCCCAACAATAGGTGTGTTTGCTATAATTGCCTACTAGATGTTCAGCATGAGGTATGGTCGCCCAACAATATGTGTGTTTGCTCTAATTGCCTACCAGATGTTCAGCATGAGGTATGCTTGCCAACAATATGTGTGTTTGTTCGTATTGCCTACTAGATGTTCAGCATGAGGTATGCTTGCCAACAATATGTGTGTTTGTTCGTATTGCCTACTAGATGTTCAGCATGAGGTATGCTTGCCAAACAATATGTGTGTTTGCTATAATTGCCTACTAGATGTTCAGCATGAGGTATGGTCGCCCAACTATAGGTGTGTTTGCTATAATTGCCCACCAGATGTTCAGCATGAGTTATGCTTGCCCAACAATATGTGTGTTTGCTATAATTGCCTACTAGATGTTCAGCATGAGGTATGGTCGCCCAACTATAGGTGTGTTTGCTATAATTGCCCACCAGATGTTCAGCATGAGTTATGCTTGCCCAACAATATGTGTGTTTGCTATAATTGCCTACCAGATGTTCAGCATGAGGTATGCATGCCCAACAATATGTGTGTTTGTTCGTATTGCCTACCAGATGTTCAGTATGAGGTATGCTTGCGCAACAATATGTGTGTTTGCTCTAATTGCCTACACGATGACAAACAATCAGGAGGGTGACTCGAACAAGGACCAATTGAAAGAAGGAAGCTGTCGGCACCTCATGACTTGTCACCCAGGGAAGAATGAATGAGCCTACTCAGGATATGTCAACAACCGACGTAGACGATAAGCGACATAGAAACATGTATTAGCCGAGATTCATTTATACGGTGGCGAGTATAGTCAAACCTGTCTTAAGCAGCCAGGCAATGGAATCACAGAAAGTTGCTGCTTAGAGCGGGTGGCTGCTTAATAGAGGGTAAATGTATAATAAAACAACATATTGAGAATCGATCGGGAATCTAGCCGCTTAATACAGATTGGCTGCTTAATGGAGGTGACTACAAACACAGGTTTAACTCTATATAAAAGCTACTGATAAGTAAGAACGAACGAAATAATTGTTGTTTGTAGTCTCCTCCGACTGGTTTCTCCAAGAAGTTTACGTTATCATCTAAGTTGTTTATGTAGACATCTGGAAAGGCATCTTCGTCCTTCTCAGGGTAACAAGTCCTGTACTATCTTTCGAAGGGGTCCCTTGTAGTGCCACATCCTTCACGATTTGTCAGCTCACAGCACCAATAATGGTTCCGGTGTCTTCACTGGGGTCCTCACGCCATCAAGAAGTCTGCGTCCCACCGTCTTCCTTGAAGTAGATCCGCCCCCCCCCCTCTTGAAGGAGCCGGCTAAAACAAAACCAGCTATCCGCCGCCGCCCGCACTAACTGTTGCTGTCTTGCCAAGTAGGCAAGTTAATCGTAAGTTACTCTATATGTAAATGTATAGAGTCACGCGATTCCAATGGCGCGGCTTCCACCAGCGAAGTCCTTGAACCATATTCCTGCTGTGAGCTATGCCTAGGTCACGATGTGGACGTTGGCGAGGAAACCTGGTTGAGTAAGAATGCCATGCATATTTCAGAGATGACATGATTTACCCAGATGGAAAGGACTATTTCAAGACTTATATGGATAGTTTCTGGGATCTGTACGTACTTGTTACAACTTCAAACAACCCGGATGTCATGTAAGTGAACGTGTATTTAGTGCACATATCATATTATGTCATTTCACACTGGCAACATATAGAAATCAGTTTTATATACTTGATATCCAACTGTTCTTCTAAACATTTCCTCCTCAGACTGTACATCAGCTCAGCTCATTGCATAGATTGAACAAATATAAAGGATTCCCATATAAGTTATAGACAGAGCTAGGGGCCGAACAGTATTTGGCGTCAAACCACTTGCCCCCTCACCACTGCATATTAGAATCCAACTGAGGGTGTCAAATTCTTTCATGTGAGGAAGCTATCCAGTTGGCTTGCGAATAGTTGATGGGTCTACCCGGATGGCCGTCAGAGCTGAAATACTGCTCGGAGGGGCATCCGAGGTATTCACCAATAACAGTCGGAGAGCCGCAATATGTTATGTTATATTTCAGGTTTTACGCCTGCATCAGCACCATTTTGGACTATATCGCCGGCGGGCAGTTTACCTAACAACACCTTTCCTGGGCAGGCTCCAGCGGTTAACCAGTACTTGGGTGCACCAACTTCCATAAGAAACTGCCAACTTGTTCATATAAATGAGACACGGCCTGGGCGGGGCTCGAACCCGTGACAATCAGTGATGATAGATTACAGTGGTATACAAGTCAGCGACCTTAACCACTCGACCACGGAGGCGGACTGAACCGCAATATGACCTTACCTGATGGGTGATACTTAAAACCACAAAACCAATCAGATATATGGTTAGATGAGGCAGACGGCGTCCGACTATTCGATATGTTCTTTCACGACTCTTTTTAGTTCAATAATGTTAAATAGTGTTTGCATATTTTGTAACAGGCAGTTAAAAATGAATTCCACTGTTATTAGAAACACGTTATTGTATCTTATTTTAGGATGCCAGCTGTTGACAAGAGCCGAATCTACTGTGTGTTCTTCTTTGTCTATATCTTGGTTTGTTTCTATATGCTCTTAAACGTTTTCCTGGCGGTCGCCTACCACAGTTACAATGAAAACATGAAGGTATTTGGATATATATCTATATAGTATACTTAGTATGTACCTCTATTCGCGTGTGTGGCTTCTTGGCTGTCGCCTACTACAGTTACAATGAAGACATGTTATACTGTGTCTTTGTCTATATCTTAGTATGTACCTCTATTCGCTTGTGTGCCTTCTTGACTGTCGTCTGCCACTGTTACAATTAAGACATGTTAGACTGTGTCTTTGTCTATATCTTAGTGTGTGCCTCTATTCTTGTGTGTCCTTTGGCTGTCCGATTAGCGCAGTGATTGGCGCGCTCGCTTCTCACCAATGCAACCCGGGTTCGATCCACGGACCGGGAAGTATGTGAGATGGTACTGTGGTCGCCATATCGGACAGGTGGGTTTTCTCCGGGTATTCCGGTTTCCTCTCACACGAATGACCACATTTACGCTTTCATCCACGCCAACGAGAGTGATTAATATAAGTTGTTAGAACTTGCTTCGCAATCGTTGTAAAACAAATATAGTTTATTCCCGTTGGTGCCTTTTTGGTTGTCGTCTGCGACTGTTACAATGAAGACATGTTATACTGTGTTTTTGTCTATATCTTAGTATGTACCTCTATTCGCTTGTGTGCCTTCTTGGTTGTCGTCTGCTTCATTTACAATGAAGACATGTTATACTGTGTCTTTGTCTATATCTTAGTATGTATCTCTATTCGCTTGTGTGCCTTCTTGGCTGTCGCCTGCGACTGTTACAATGAAGACATGTTATACTGTGTCTTTGTCTATATCTTAGTATGTACCGCTATTCGCTTGTGTGCCTTCTTGGCTGTCGCCTGCGACTGTTACAATGCAGGCATGTTATACTGTGTCTTTGTCTATATCTTGGTATGTACCTCTATTCTCTTGTGTGCCTTCTTGGCTGTCGCCTGCTACAGTTACAATGAAGACATGTTATACTGTGTCTTTGTCTATATCTTAGTGTGTGCCTCTATTCTCTTGTGTGCCTTATTGGTTGTCGCCTGCTACAGTTACAATACGATGAAGACATGTTATACTGTGTCTTTGTCTATATCTTAGTGTGTGCCGCTATTCGTGTGTGTCCTTTGGCTGTCCGATTAGCGCAGTGGTTGGCGCGCTTGCTTCTCACCAATGCAACCCGGGTTCGATCCTCGGACCCGGAAGTATGTGAGATGGTACTGTGGTCGCCAGATCGGACACGTGGATTTTCTCCGGGTACTCCGGTTTCCTCTCACACGAATGACCACATTTACGCTTTCATCCACGCCAACGAGAGTGATTAATATAAGTTGTTAGAACTTGCTTCGCAATCGTTGTAAAACAAATATAGTTTATTCCCGTTGGTGCCTTTTTGGTTGTCGTCTGCGACTGTTACAATGAAGACATGTTATACTGTGTTTTTGTCTATATCTTAGTATGTACCTCTATTCGCTTGTGTGTCTTCTTGGTTGTCGTCTGCTTCATTTACAATGAAGACATGTTATACTGTGTCTTTGTCTATATCTTAGTATGTACCTCTATTCGCTTGTGTGCCTTCTTGGCTGTCGCCTGCGACTGTTACAATGCAGGCATGTTATACTGTGTCTTTGTCTATATCTTGGTATGTACCTCTATTCTCTTGTGTGCCTTCTTGGCTGTCGCCTGCTACAGTTACAATACAATGAAGACATGTTATACTGTGTCTTTGTCTATATCTTAGTGTGTGCCGCTATTCGTGTGTGTCCTTTGGCTGTCCGATTAGCGCAGTGGTTGGCGCGCTTGCTTCTCACCAATGCAACCCGGGTTCGATCTTCGGACCCGGAAGTATGTGAGATGGTACTGTGGTCGCCAGATCGGACACGTGGATTTTCTCCGGGTACTCCGGTTTCCTCTCACACGAATGACCACATTTACGCTTTCATCCACGCCAACGAGAGTGATTAATATAAGTTGTTAGAACTTGCTTCGCAATCGTTGTAAAACAAATATAGTTTATTCCCGTTGGTGCCTTTTTGGTTGTCGTCTGCGACTGTTACAATGAAGACATGTTATACTGTGTTTTTGTCTATATCTTAGTATGTACCTCTATTCGCTTGTGTGCCTTCTTGGTTGTCGTCTGCTTCATTTACAATGAAGACATGTTATACTGTGTCTTTGTCTATATCTTAGTATGTACCTCTATTCGCTTGTGTGCCTTCTTGGCTGTCGCCTGCGACTGTTACAATGCAGGCATGTTATACTGTGTCTTTGTCTATATCTTGGTATGTACCTCTATTCTCTTGTGTGCCTTCTTGGCTGTCGCCTGCTACAGTTACAATACAATGAAGACATGTTATACTGTGTCTTTGTCTATATCTTAGTGTGTGTCCTTTGGCTGTCCGATTAGCGCAGTGGTTGGCGCGCTTGCTTCTCACCAATGCAACCCGGGTTCGATCCTCGGACCGGGAAGTATGTGAGATGGTAATGTGGTCGCCAGATCGGACACGTGGATTTTCTCCGGGTACTCCGGTTTCCTCTCACACGAATGACCACATTTACGCTTTCATCCACGCCAACGAGAGTGATTAATATAAGTTGTTAGAACTTGCTTCTATTCTCGTGTGTGCCTTTTTGGTTGTCGCCTGCTACAGTTACAGTGAAGACATGTTATACTGTGTCTTTGTCTATATCTTGGTATGTACCTCTATTCGCTTGTGTGCCTTCTTGACTGTCGTCTGCGACTGTTACAATGAAGACATGTTATACTGTGTCTTTGTCTATATCTTGGTATCTTTCTACTTCCCAGTAAGCGTCTCTCTGGCTCTCACGTAAAATATGTACAACGAAGGCATGTTATAATAAGTGTTTTCTGTATCTTGGTATGTTTGCATGCCAGTCGTCATTTTTCTATGCGAGTCAGTTTTACGATACATACATTTTCTGGTGTCTGATTATGTGTTTTCAACTTTTCAACTGTTCACAGACATATCTGTAGTCCAGTGGTTAACACGCTGGACTGGTAATCCAGGGATCACAGGTTCGATCCCCCGTCTGACCCTAATTCAGATGGGACTTTAAACCGAGGTCTCGTGTCGGTGCTTTACACCGTGGACGTAAATGAACCAGAGGAGACTCTGGAACTGGTCTCTGTCTGTATCATTGCACTATCCTCCAAACAATCTAAAATGACTAATCTCTTCAGGAGGCGTCGCTCATATGGGCAACAGGTAGCGACGATAAATAAATGTAAAACACACACACACACACATTCAACTGTTCAAATTGTCATTTACATGTTTATTATAGGAAGAGATAAAACGAAGTTCTAGAGACAAGAAGCGCAAACTGGGACAAGCTTTTGATGTGATTAAGATCAATCACAATGGAGAAGACATGGTTACATACAGGATCTGGAAGCGTCTAATGAAACTAGCGCAACCAAACGTCTCCAAGAACCAGATGGAGCTGCTGATGCTGATACTGGACACGAACCATTCTTGTCATATAGGTATAACTGCTAGATTCGTAATTATAATATTATAAGCAGTATATGCTCAACATATCTAAATAATAATAATAATAATAATAATAATGATAATAATAATAATAATAATAATGATAATAATAATGATAATAATAAGAAGAAGAAGAAGAAGAAGAAGAATATTAATAAGAATAATAAGAATACTAATAATAAAAATAAAGACTTTATTTTACGAGACAGCAACATTTATTCTACCATGAGGCCCTCAACATATATGCATATCAAATGCAATCAGAAGATAGGACTCTACCTATAATTGAAAACTACACATTGGAATTATATAGTAATGTTAAAGCTGAAATGTAGATAACTATATATATGTTATGGATTTTGATGATATGTGGAATTAGTAAATAGAGTAGAAAATAGGGAATGAGACAATTAATGATAATGAATTTATATAACAATGTGCAGATATGACTTATAGGGGTATCTTGGAAATAAGTATGAAATCAGCTTAAATACAGCAATTCCAAGAATCTAGTAAATATAGCAATGATAATGCACAGCTGTGATAAATAATGTGTACACTATCATCTGAAGTTATAATAGTAGAACTATGTGAATAGTTTGTATTGTTATTGTTCCACCTTAAGTAGAGAAGTTTGAACTGTTAAATAAGTTATTTTTAAACGTCGCCTTCACAAAATCGAAGCGGATGCAACCCCGGTTCTATCCTCGAACCAGGAAATATGTGAGTTCGAACAGATGGGTTTTCTCCGGGTATTCTGGTTTCCTACCACACGAATGACCACGTATACGTGTTCATCTGCGCCAACGAAAGTCATTAACTCTTTCAGCGCCGAATAAATTCAGAGCATGTGCAAACAACATAGATCCAGATCAGCCGCGGCGTAACGCCGCGTCTGATCAGGATCTGTGTTGTTTGCTATTCGGGTAGGTGCTTCAGCTCCACTGTGTGAAGAGCACTCAGCATACAATCTGATCAGACGGCGCGTTCTGTTCTGTCTGATCAGGTTCTCTGTTTGTTTGCAAAGTCGCTTTTATGCGACATTGGCGGTGAAAGAGTTAATATAAGTTGTTGAACTTGTTTCGCGATTGTTGCATAATAAATAAAGTTTAAAAACAAAAAGATGTCGATATAATATAAGGTGTACTTGAGAGGCGGGACGTGTATTGATGAACATTGCTCATGTGCAATATTTTGCAGGACGACGTGAGTTTATGAACATTACTCATGTGCAATATTTTGCAGGACGACGTGAGTTTATGAACATTGCTCATATGTAGTGTTTTGCAGGACGACGTGAGTTTATGAACATTGCTCATGTATAGTACTTTGCAGGACGACGTGAGTTTATGAACATTGCTCATGTGTAGTATTTTGCAGGACGACGTGAGTTTATGAACATTGCTCATGCGTAGTATTTTGCAGGACGACGTGAGTTTATGAACATTGCTCATGTGCAATATTTTGCAGGACGACGTGAGTTTATGAACATTGCCCATGTGCAATATTTTGCAGGACGACGTGAGTTTATGAACATTGCTCATGTGAAATATTTTGCAGGACGACGTGAGTTTATGAACATTGCTCATGTGCAATATTTTGCAGGACGTCGTGAGTTTATGAACATTGCTCATGTGTAGTATTTTGCAGGACGACGTGAGTTTATGAACATTGCTCATGTGTAGTATTTTGCAGGACGACGTGAGTTTATGAACATTGCTCATGTGTAGTATTTTGCAGGACGATGTGAGTTTATGAACATTGCTCGTGTATAGTATTTTGCAGGACAATGTTAGTTTATGAACATTGCTCATGTGCAATATTTTGCAGGACGACGTGAGTTTATGAACATTGCTCATGTGCAATATTTTGCAGGACGACGTGAGTTTATGAACATTGCTCATGTGTAGTATTTTGCAGGACGACGTGAGTTTATGAACATTGGTCATGTGTAGTATTTTGCAGGACGACGTGACTTTATGAACATTGCTCATGTGCAATATTTTGCAGGACTACGTGAGCTTATGAACATTGCTCATGTGCAATATTTTGCAGGACGACGTGAGTTTATGAACATTGCTCATGTGTAGTATTTTGCAGGACGACGTGAGTTTATGAACATTGCTCATGTGTAGTATTTTGCAGGACGACGTGAGTTTATGAACATTGCTCATGTGTAGTATTTTGCAGGACGACGTGAGTTAATGAACATTGCTCATGTATAGTATTTTGCAGGACGGCGTGAGTTTATGAACGTTGCTGATCTCCTCAATGTACCTGTGTCCGAGGTCGATGACAGAACCACGCAGTTAGAGAAAATGTTCCCTGGCATCTATAACTCCTTGCCAGCGGATTACTTGAAAACATTCGTTGACAGTGTGTATGTTGACAATCCATGTTTTTGGCATGTTAGCTTCAGTTAGCTATATTGAGATTATCCCAAGAGCTGTTAATGGTAGCAGGAATATTCAGTGGATGGAAGTCGTGGTAGTACATTGGTAGCGCGTTCGCTTCTTCAGGTGCGAAAGGCCCAGAGTTCGAGCCACGCTGGAGCCGTTACGAATGTGCCCTTCCCTTAGGCAAGGCATTTAAATATTCCACGTTACCTCTTCTCTCTCCCTCATGATGATGTATTCCAGGAATGAGGTCTCGAGAGTGATTAATATCAGTTGTAAGAACTTGTTTCGCAATCGAGCTAAACAATAGTACAAACTAAGACAGTCCAAATACAGTTGTTTTATTAATAATAATGGACTTTGTAATACAATGTAAAAAAATGTATATTAGCTATGCCAATAGCTTTGAACCCATACTTACCTAACATACTATATAAATGTTAATTCGTTATTTTTGACAGTTTTTGTTATTCCTGATCCATGAGAGGAGAGCAATGACTGTTTCCCTCATGTACCCGAGATTCCCATAAATAGAATAGGCCGGGATCTGTGTTTTAATTGAAAACAAACAAGCTCTGCACAACCCGGGTCATTCGGCAGACGTACGCCGTCCAAAAATGGCCAGATATTGTGAAGAACTTTCATTTCTAAGACTATTATAAATGATCACCGAACCAGCCAAAAATCAGTAAAATAGCAACGAATTGCGAAATAGTATTTAATATTTATATATTCTATTTATATAGTACATCAGGTAATAACACTTTTATATCATAGGTTTTTGGGGAAAATTCGATATTGGGGATGACATTTGGAACGGTTGCCATTGGCCTGGTGGTCTCGAGCAACAGTTCCAACGTCATCGCCAATGAGAGACATCGGTCAGTTACTGCCGTTCAATATTCTCTAAAAGAATGTTGGTCATCTTATGTGGTTTCCTCTGTTTTTATCGTTGTTTCCTTTGCACAACATGCTATCCTATTTCATCCACTTTCTCATCTTATAGTTATTATGTTACTATATCTCGACATATATATGCTCCAGTATATCCAATGTGTACTTATAGCTATACATTTATCATAACGCAACATCTGGAACAACAGTAAAAACAAAGGATTCCGTCTGAAGGGACCGCTATACATTTCGGGATAAACAAGACTTTATTTGCAAAGGGAGGTAATACAAAATACAGCGAGGTCGCTCATACCTCTTTGTGGTAGTTTTGACTGTTCCCAAAACATGAAATAAGTGTATGAGTGTATGTAGCGCACAGGTACAAGCTAGTTATTAGCTATGTGGAAGTCGTGATAGCGCAGTGGATGCGCGTTCGCTTCAGGTGCAAAAGGTCCGGAGTTCGAGCTCCACTGGATCCGTTACGATTGTGCCCTTAGGCAAGGCATTTAAATTCCACGTTGCCTCTTCTCTCTCCCTCGTGGCGATGAATTCCATCAGGAATGAGGTCTCGAGAGTGATTTATTTAAGTTGAAATAACTTGTTTCGCAATCGAGCTAAAATAAATTTGTATAAACTAAAATAAATTTGTATAAACTAAGTTATTAGCTATTAATATTTAAGTTACTTTTCGATGTTTATACATGTAGTAGTCGCTATTGCATTTCCATCTATGAACGTATATGTCCTGTTCGCATCCATTTTCATATGAATTTCCTCACTAATGATATGCAGCTGACATGCGTACTCGACGTTACTCATGGGCACGGGCAAGTCGCAAAGTTGGACTAAATACTTTTGAAATGCGAAGTGTGTTTTCATAATTACAACTTTGTGTCATTGACAAGAATAATAATAAAGACTTTATTTTAAGAGAGAACTCATTTAACAAAAGTTATTTTACCATGAGGCCCTCAACATATATCTTTTGTCGTGCAAATCCAAAAAAATCAACATTGATCTTTCCAAATTATATAATATATTTTGCAAATAAACAACGAAACTAACACGTTATTTGAATACTAATAACTTACAAGGTTGCTCTTTTGTAAAATTCCATGTTACTGCCTGTTTTTCCTGCTTAGTTGCTATAAACATGTATAAATCAAATTATTAATGTAAATAAAGTAATGAATCAGGGTATGAACTACATTGGGCGTGCTTAAAGTGCGTGGAGGCCGTGGATTATTAGTTTCCATTGGGGGTATGAACTACATTGGGCGTGGTTAATGTGCGTGGAGGCCGTGGATTATTAGTTTCTATTGGGGTATGAATTACGATGGGCGTGGTTAATGTGCGTGGAGGCCGTGGATTATTAGTTTCTATTGGGGTATGAATTACGATGGGCGTGGTTAATGTGCGTGGAGGCCGTGGATTATTAGTTTCCATTGGGGTATGAACTACACTGGGCGTGGTTAATGTGCGTGGAGGCTGTGGATTATTAGTTTCCATTGGGGTATGAACTACATTGGGCGTGGTTAAGGTGTGTGGAGGCCATTGATTATTAGTTTCCATTGGATATGAACTACATTGACCGTGGTTAAACTGTGTAGAGGCTGCGGGTTAATAGTTTACAGCGGGGTATGAACTACATTGTGCGTGGTTAAATTGTGTGGATGCCGTGGGTTAATAGTTTCCATCGGGATATGAACTACATTGGGCGTGATTAATGTGTGTGGAGGCTGCGGTTAATAGTATCCATTATGGTATGAACTACATTGGGTGTGGTTAAAGTGTGTGGAGGCTGCGGGTTAATAGTATCCATTGGGGTATGAACTACAGTGGGCGTGGTTAAAGTGTGTGGATGCCGTAGATTCACGTGAACTATTAATATAAGAATAATATATCGCCTTGAAATAATTGTATGTTTTGCTATATTCAGTGATGTACAGGAAATACAAGTTTGTACCTCGTTAACTTTTTCAGTTTCTTCAAGTTCATGTACGATATAATCGTGATGACGGAGATGTTTCTCATTGCGTTTGACGTGTCCAACATCGAGTATCCTTTCTGTTGTCTCTTCCTCTTGGAGATATTTATCAAACTCTTCACCTACGGACCTGTCAAATACTTCAAGTACTTCGCCAACTGGTAAGGCTTCTGTGTTCACTTCCGGTTGTCCAGATCTGCATCGAGCTATTATTGGTGGAGGAAGATCACGAAGGCCTATTTGAACAGTATGTTTGGCCTTGACGTCACCGTGGTAGAACCACCGATCTCCCGCAAGCCAGCTGGATAGCTTCATCATATGAAATCATTCGACCCCCCCCCCCCTCCCAACTGGGAACCAAACCTGCAGGAATGTACATAAATATTGTATACGTTCTTTTCAACTCCTTTTGACACTGTAATACTATGTACATTTAAATTAAGCGATTTGAAGTCAACGACAGTAACCACACTACCACGGAGCCCCCCCCCCCGGCACACAACAAATGAATTGTGTACGTCCATATGTGACTGTTCCTATAAAACGTGTGTGTGTTTTACGTTTATTTATCGTCGCTACCGGTTACCCATATGAGCGGTGCCTCCTGAAGAGATTACTCAGTTTAGAACTCATCTTGTTCTTTTACATGCACGGTGTAAAACACCGATACGAGACCTCGGTTTAATGTCCCATATGAAAAACCTAATTTCATTAGGATCAAACGGGGTCCTGCATTACCTGTCCAGCGTGTTAACCACTGGACTACAGATCCGTCTGTAAAACTTCAAATTAAGGTACTAACCCATCCGAGCTATTTCATTATCGATGAACACAATTAGTTTGCTTATAACGTTAATGATATTTATATTCCTACAATCAGCTTCAAAACCAAATCATTTCAAAATAATCTAGTTTCCTTCATTCATCGCGATGCTCCTTTAAGAAGATTTAATATATTTATGCTTTCTGAAATCACAAATTATATTACAATTTTGAATTTAATTGAGACATCATTACATTTATGTAAATATTCATCTTTGCCTGCACATTAAAACGTATTAATATTGCACTGGGTGTTGGTTGTGTCTATCACAAGCTTGAATTTACTTGAGACATCTGCATATTCAGTCGACCTTAGGTCACAGTAAAGTCACAATAGGTATTATATAGCCTTGAAATTATAGGTAGTGAAATGCATCAGCCTCGTTTGTGTAGTGGTAATATAGAATGATTGTTGTGTCGAAGGTACAGGGTTCGAGCCTCAATGAAAGTATAATATTATATTTTATTTTTTTTAATATTTAAGATTTATATAAATATGCAACAAACTTCATGAAATTCTTACGGCTGATGCGCGGCAGCTCAGCGGATACTGCCCGTGAAGACGGAATGGAGATTTAAATTGTTAAACATTGAAATGCAATGTAATAGTATTACATGTATAGACTGCATAAAATAAATAAAACGCATGCAAAATAAACAATAAAGTAAATAAAAATGAATAAATATAAAGTTTTAACAACCCCAAATTTGGAAAATAACTTTTATTCATTAATAACTCGAATAAAAATATCATTTTAGATGACACAACTGTTTTGTACCTAATAACATGAATATTATAGTTAACTAAATGTAGACTAGACTCATGATTGTTTTCATTGTACAATGTTTCGAACTCACACGGAACTGTGGTATTATAACGCAATGCGAGCAGCTTAGACAACAGGAACTTGAAATTTTATCCATAAGCCACCAAAGGTCGTTTTTTAATAGAGGGGGGTGTCCTAGGATAGAGGTACGAGACCTTTGGTGGCTTATGGTGGCTTATGGATAAAATTTCAAGTTCCTGTGCTTAGACCATCTTGAATTGTGAAATCAATTTTATTCAATTAAACTGCAAAAATCCATTGCAAATGAAGCGTGTAATTATGATGTCTCAAGTAATTCTGCGCTAGCAATACAGTGCTATTATATGTACAGACAAATGTTTTCTGGAAATACAAACAGCCAATTTAGCTTTAAAGTGGACCAATAATCCAACGAAGGAAACAAAAAAAAACAGATACATTTCGCTTGTAGATTATATTGCTTCCGAAATTAATTTTCAACTTATATTTTCAATCAGTGAACAGTGTTTTCATGTGTATATACTCTCAACAGTGATGGTAGGATTTCATATAATAGTTAGCCACGCTCCTGAAGCGACATGTGTTTATTACACTAGGATGCTACGCTAAGCACTTCAGGTGCGAACGGTCCGGAGTTCGAGCCCCGCTGGAGCCGTTACGATTGTGCCCTTAGGCAAGGCATTTAAATTCCACGTTGCCTCTTCTCTCTCCCTCATGGCGATGGATTCAATCAGGGATGAGGTCTCGAGAGTGATTAACATAAGTTGTAAGAACCTGTTTCGCAATCGAGCTAAAATAAATTTGTATAAACTAAGCACGTGATACTGACGTTTAGAGATACTTTAAATCAGACCAGTCTAAGAACACATATGCACATGAGTGTGCAAATGGTGCGATAGAACGTGACAATGCACAGTGCTTGTGTTTGCTAGTGAGATCGTATCTATTCATATTTGATGTGGTTCGTTTCTGATTTCAGGTTTGACGCCATTATAACGTCATCATCCGCCACTATACTCATAATAGCTTACACGTTTCCAGAACGAGGTAATGTACTTTACATCCAATATATTCATCTCAAAGTGGGTCGTCAGGGGCGTAGCTAGCGTGTTCGAACTTGGCGGCCCGACTAATAAATTGAACACGAACATTTTGAATCCTAGAACTTCAATGGTGCACTCTGACGCGTTTGAATTTAAATTTAAGTCTTGTATGTTCAAAGTTCTATATTTTCAGGACTTGTCACCCTGAAAAGGAAGAAGATGCATCCTACAGTTGTCACCTATTAATACATAGTTATCAGGAACTTTAATACCAATCCGCAAGACAAACCTCTACATATCAACCATACTTCACGATAAATTGACGATGCTGGGAATGCACACACCGTTATTGAATCCTCTTAGAATTGCTCGCCCACATGGTTCTAAATTGACGATGCTGGGAACGTACATACCGTTAATGAATCCTCTTAGAATTGCTCGCCCACATGGTTCTAAATTGACGATGCTGGGAACGTACATACCGTTAATGAATCCTCTTAGAATTGCTCGCCCACATGGTTCTAAATTGACGATGCTGGGAACGCACACACCGTTATTGAATCCTCTTAGACTGCTCGCCCACATGGTTCACCGGAGGCGAGGATAGGGGAACACATCATCATTTATTTCGCCAACCGCAACATGACTGGTAGATGCTGATTGTGTCTGATGTTGTTTTGTACACCAAGTTATACAAGCTAAACAAGGGGAACTATACTTAGTATACAAGTATAGCGGGAGACTCCGTGGCCGAGTGGTTATGGTCGCTGGCTTTCAAACCACTTGCCACTCACCGATGTATGTTCGAATCCCACTGGGTTTGTCGAATTCTTTCATGCGCGGAAGTTATTCAGCTGACTTGCTGAAGGTCGGGGGTTCTACTCGGTTATCCGTTCGTGCATGAGGCTATGAGCACCCGGAGTCTTCATCCACCAATACTAGCTGGAGAATCGCCGTATGACATACCTAAGCTGTCGGTGTGATATTTTTTTAAACGTTATTTATTTTACAACGATTGCGAAGCAAGTTCTAACAACTTATATTAATCACTCTCGTTGGCGCGGATGAAAGCGTAAATGTGGTCATTCGGGTGGGAGGAAACCGGAGTACCCGGAGAAAGCCCACCTGTCCGATCTGGCGACCACCGTACCATCTCACATACTACCCGGTCCGAGGATCGAACCCGGGTTGCATTGCTGAGAAGCGAGCGCGCTAGCCACTGCGCTAATTGGACAGCCACCGGTATGATATTAAGCCCCCACCCCCAAACCAAGTATATATTAACACGTTTGATTTCTGTTACAGATCTAGGCTTGTTGGAGAATACTAGGACAGTTAATATAATTCGGATATTTCGAATATTGCGTCTTCTTGTACATATCAAAAGGTAGAACCCTCATATTTTACCTGTAGTTTATCTACCACTTTCAATTGCTTTATACAATCACTTTCTAACTGAGAACGACTCGGATAAAAAAAGATCTATGGCAACGTTTGTGTTTTGTGCTTATTTATCGTCGCTACCGGTTTGCCATATAAGCCCCGCCAACGAGAGGACAACACGCATTCGGGGCTGTATAACTTACCCTGTCACCAAATGGTAGATTCATTCATCGAATGATGAATAACTCTTTCAGCGCCGATTAAATTCAGAGCATGTCCAAACAACATAGATCCAGATCAGCCGCGGCGTAACGCCGCGTCTGATCAGGATCTATGTTGTTTGCTATTCGGACAGGTGCTTCAGCTCCACTGTATGAAGAGCAATTAGCAAATAGCCTGATCAGACGGCATGTTCTGTTCTGTCCGATCGGGTTCTCTACTTTTTTACAAAGTCGATTTTATGCGACATAGGCGGTGAAAGAGTTAATGTTTATACATTATAAATGATTATATACATTAACAGCTTCAATATGATATTTCATCAATATTCGTGTGTATGATAGTCATGTTTCAAATTATCACATGTATATGATAGTACATCTATCTTAAAATCAGTTCTTTATTTTCTTCTGTATTTTCAGATTCAAAATTATCACAGACACATTAATCAATATTTCACTTTCGATACTTATGTACTGTGGCATTCTTTTTGTAAGTATACGATGATAGCATTCACGTGTAGTGCATGTATATATTGTAAGTATATGATAGCATTCACGTGTAGTGCATGTATATATTGTAAGTATATGATGATAGCATTCACGTGTAGTGCATGTATATATTGTAAGTATACGAAAGCATTCACGTGTAGTGCATGTATATATTGTAAGTATACGATAGCATTCAAGTGTAGTGCATGTATATATTGTAAGTATACGATAGCATTCACGTGTAGTGCATGTATATATTGTAAGTATATGACGATAGCATTCACGTGTAGTGCATGTATATATTGTAAGTATATGATGATAGCATTCACGTGTAGTGCATGTATATATTGTAAGTATACGAAAGCATTCACGTGTAGTGCATGTATATATTGTAAGCATACGAAAGCATTCACGTGTAGTGCATGTATATATTGTAAGCATACGATAGCATTCACGTGTAGTGCATGTAGGTATTGTAAGTATACGATAGCATTCACGTGTAGTGCATGTATATATTGTAAGTATACGATAGCATTCACGCGTAGTGCATGTATATATTGTAAGTATACGATAGCATTTACGTGTAGTGCATGTAGGTATTGTAAGTATACGATGATAGCATTCACGTGTAGTGCATGTATATATTGTAAGCATACGATGATAGCATTCACGTGTAGTGCATGTATATATTGTAAGTATACGATGATAGCATTCACGTGTAGTGCATGTATATAGTGTAAGTATACGATGATAGCATTCGCGTGTAGTGCATGTAGGTATTGTAAGTATACGATGATAGCATTCACGTGTAGTGCATGTATATATTGTAAGTATACGATGATAGCATTCAAGTGTGGTGCATGTATGTATTGTAAGCATACGATGATGGCATTCACGTGTAGTGCATGTATATATTGTATTTCACTATCCTTTTCCTCTCCCTTTGATTGGTATGGAGAACACTTTGGAACATTATCTTGCAAAATCAGTCTGTTGTTGTGGTGGAGATCACCCACATTTCCTAGGTATAAATCAATGCTCAATTCTTCAATCGCCGCCAGCGACTGGCAACTGGTGTGTTTTACATTTATTTATCGTCGCTACCGGTTGCCCATATGAGTGACGCCTCCTGACGAGATTAGTCGTTTTAGAGTTTTGGAGGATAGTGCAATGATACAGAGAGAGACCCATTCCAGAGTCTCCTCCGGTTCTGTTACGTGCACGGTGTAAAGCACCGACACGAGACCTCGGTTTAACGTCCCATCTGAAAGACTGTTAATTTTATTAGGGTCAGATGGGGGATCAAACCTGCGATCCCTGGATTACTAGTCCAGCGTGCTACCACTGGACTACATATCCGTCTGTGACATATCTTCATGTTATCACTTATTCATGATAGGGTGCGAATTCACGGCCCTCACTGGTGATAGCGGTAAAAGGCGATGTGCAACAACGGCGTGATACACCACTCGGTCATCGAGGCTCTATGATCTTAATTAACCCTTTGCACGCTGGCGGCAGATAAAATTACGTTTGCATAGAACGTGCCATCTGATCAGGCTCTATGCTGATTGCTATTCGGATAGTGGAACTAAATCACTTGGATGAATAGCAAACAACATAGATCATGATCAGACGCGGCGATACGCCGCGGCTGATCTGGATCTATGCTGTTTACAAATGTGATTTTATTTAGACAAAGATCTTATATTCAAACATGTAATGGTACTGTTTTATTATTCCAAAATCGTGCATCATTTGTTTCCTAATTTTATATTCAGTTCTGGCATTTCTATTGCATTTTTATTTCAGATCATATTCTATGTGTTTGCAATCATCGGTATAGAAATATTTCATGGAAAGATACATCACTATGGTTACGACGTGAGCAATATTACCTCGGATAGAATGTACTGTGGAGCACCGGAACTCAAGGACAGCGTGTTCTATGAGTCCAGATACTGCAGCCTTAACTTCAACGACTTCGTTAGTTCCACCTTGGTTTTATCTACCATCTTATTCGAGAATAACTGGCACGGTATCCTTAACATAGATTATATCCAGCTTGCTATGTATACTTAAGGATGTTTGCGCAGCATATAATATGACGCCTTTACAAATGTTCCCCCAATATCATGATTAACATCTTCCTCGTCTTGAGAAAGCAGGAAATTGTGATCATTAACTATGACTTGCGCGTGGCAATCGTCATAGCGCTGTGGGAGCGCGTTCGCTTCAGATGCGAAAGGCCCCGAGTTCGCGCCCAGCTGTAGCCGTTACGAGTGTGCCCTTCCCTTAGGCAAGGCATTTAAATTCAACATTGCCACTTCTCTCTCCCTCGTTGCGATGGATTCCATCGGGAATGAGGTCTCGAGAGTGATTGATAGTAAGTTGTAAGAACTTGTTCCACAATTGAGCTGATATAAATGTGTATAAACTATGACTTGCTATAACATTACATTCTGATCATGACTGTGACTTGAACTAACAATATACTCTAGTTGTTTCGCGAGTCATATGACTTGCTATAACATTACATTCTGATCATGACTGTGACTTGAACTAACAATATACTCTAGTTGTTTCGCGAGTCATATGACTTGCTATAACATTACATTCTGATCATGACTGTGACTTGAACTAACAATATACTCTAGTTGTTTCGCGAGTCATATCTTGTAGTGGTTTAAGTATTATTTTAGAGTGTTATGCTGTAGTAACTTTAGGGGTCATATGTTGTAGTGGTTTCAGGGACATATCTTATAGAAGTTTTTGCTGTGGTTTTAGTGGTCATATACTGTAGTGGTTTAGTGGTCATATACTGTAGTGGATTTAGTGGTCATATACTGTAGTGGTTTAGTGGTCATATACTGTAGTGGTTTAGTGGTCATATACTGTAGTGGATTTAGTGGTCATATACTGTAGTGGATTTAGTGGTCATATACTGTAGTGGTTTAGTGGTTATATACTCTAGTGGTTTAGTGGTCATATACTGTAGTGGTTTAGTGGTCATATAATCTAGTGGTTTAGTGGTCATATACTGTAGTGGTTTAGTGGTCATATACTGTAGTGGTTTAGTGGTTATATACTCTAGTGGTTTAGTGGTTATATACTGTAGTGGTTTAGTGGTTATATACTGTAGTGGTTTAGTGGTTATATACTGTAGTGGTTTAGTGGTTATATACTCTAGTGGTTTAGTGGTTATATACTGTAGTGGTTTAGTGGTCATATACTCTAGTGGTTTAGTGGTCTTATACTCTAGTGTATTTAGTGGTCATATACTGTAGTGGTTTAGAGGTCATATACTCTAGTGGTTTAGTGATCTTATACTCTAGTGGATTTAGTGGTCATATACTGTAGTGGTTTAGTGGTCATATACTATAGTGGATTTAGTGGTCATATACTGTAGTGGTTTAGTGGTCATATACTGTAGTGGTTTAGTGGTCATATACTGTAGTGGATTTAGTGGTCATATACTGTAGTGGATTTAGTGGTCATATACTGTAGTGGTTTAGTGGTTATATACTCTAGTGATTTAGTGGTCATATACTGTAGTGGTTTAGTGGTTATATACTCTAGTGGTTTAGTGGTCATATACTGTAGTGGTTTAGTGGTCATATAATCTAGTGGTTTAGTGGTCATATACTGTAGTGGTTTAGTGGTCATATACTGTAGTGGTTTAGTGGTTATATACTCTAGTGGTTTAGTGGTTATATACTGTAGTGGTTTAGTGGTTATATACTCTAGTGGTTTAGTGGTTATATACTGTAGTGGTTTAGTGGTCATATAATCTAGTGGTTTAGTGGTCATATACTCTAGTGGTTTAGTGGTCTTATACTCTAGTGGATTTAGTGGTCATATGATGTAGAGGTTTAGAGTTAATATGATGTAGACATTTAGGGGTCGTCGATTGTAGTAGTTTTAAAAGTCATATACTGTAGTGGTTTAGTGGTTATATACTCTAGTGGTTTAGTGGTTATATACTGTAGTGGTTTAGTGGTCATATAAGCTAGTGGTTTAGTGGTCATATACTCTAGTGGTTTAGTGGTCATATACTCTAGTGGTTTTAGTGGTCATATGATGTAGAGGTTTAGAATTAATATGATGTAGACATTTAGGGGTCGTCGATTGTAGTAGTTTTAAAAGTCATATGCTGCAACGGTTTATGGATTATCTGCTGTAGTGCTTTTATGTGGGACATATGTTTTAGTGCTTAGCTACCATCAGTGGTGTTATATTCGATATAGCGCTTAGCTATCATACACTGCAGTGGTGTTATATTCGATATAGTGCTTAGCTACCATACGCTGCAGTGGTGTTATATTCGATATAGCGCTTAGCTACCATACGCTGCAGTGGTGTTATATTCGATATAGTGCTTAGCTACCATACGCTGCAGTGGTGTTATATTCGATGTAGCGCTTAGCTACCATACGCTGCAGTGGTGTTACATTCGATATAGTGCTTAGCTACCATACGCTGCAGTGGTGTTATATTCGATATAGTGCTTAGCTACCATACGCTGCAGTGGTGTTATGAGTTATATTCGATATAGTGCTTAGCTACCATACGCTGCAGTGGTGTTATGAGTTATATTCGATATAGTGCTTAGCTACCATACGCTGCAGTGGTGTTATGAGTTATATTCGATATAGTGCTTAGCTACCATACGCTGCAGTGGTGTTATGAGTTATATTCGATATAGTGCTTAGCTACCATACGCTGCAGTGGTGTTATGAGTTATATTCGATATAGTGCTTAGCTACCATACGCTGCAGTGGTGTTATGAGTTATATTCGATATAGTGCTTAGCTACCATACGCTGCAGTGGTGTTATGAGTTATATTCGATATAGTGCTTAGCTACCATACGCTGCAGTGGTGTTATGAGTTATATTCGATATAGTGCTTAGCTACCATACGCTGCAGTGGTGTTATGAGTTATATTCGATATAGTGCTTAGCTACCATACGCTGCAGTGGTGTTATGAGTTATATTCGATATAGTGCTTAGCTACCATACGCTGCAGTGGTGTTATGAGTTATATTCGATATAGTGCTTAGCTACCATATGCAACAGAAGTGTTGGGGTTATATACTGATTCTAAAGCCATAGCCTAGTGAATTATATTGTTGTTTTCCTTTATTGTTGCAAGTTCTTGCAGAAGGGTACGTGTTGGTCACGGGAAAGGCGGCCAGGATATACTTTGCAGTCTTCTTCATGTGTGTCTCTGTCGTCGTCATGAAGTAAGACATCTTATCTATGAACACGTTTGATGCTGTAGTATATGTCTACTGTGGCGTCATAAAGGAAGACATCTTATCTATGAACACGTTTGATGCTGTAGTATATGTCTACTGTGGTGTCATAAAGGAAGACATCTTATCTATGAACACGTTTGATGCTGTAGTATATGTCTACTGTGGTGTCATAAAGGAAGACATCTTATCTATGAACACGTTTGATGCTGTAGTATATGTCTACTGTGGTGTCATAAAGGAAGACATCTTATCTATGAACACTGTTGACGCTGTAGTATATGTCTACTGTGGTGTCATAAAGGAAGACATCTTATCTATGAACAATGTTGACGCTGTAGTATATGTCTACTGTGGCGTCATGAAGGAAGACATCTTATCTATGAACAATTTTGATGTTATATATGTCTACTGTGGTGTCATAAAGGAAGACATCTTATCTATGAACAATTTTGATGTTATATATGTCTACTGTGGCGTCATGAAGGAAGACATCTTATCTATGAACACGTTTGATGTTATATATGTCTACTGTGGCGTCATGAAGGAAGACATCTTATCTATGAACACGTTTGATGTTATATATGTCTACTGTGGCGTCATGAAGGAAGACATCTTATCTATGAACACGATTGTTATTATATATGTCTAATGTGGCGTCATGAAGGAAGACATCTTATATGTGGAATAGATTGATATATATATATAATGTATGACTACTGTGTCGTCATTGAGTAAGGCATTACATGTAGCATGTATAGGATTAATATGATATATTATTAATTAGCCATAGAATGTTGTCTGCAAATTGACGTCATTTGCATGTCCAATACGAGCATGAGATCGTAAATATTGATGCTTAGCTTGGATAATATAGAGTTATCACGGACAATATGGGATTTACGAGGCCTGTATATGTATGAAGTTTCCTGGCGAAATGCTTTTGCAGCCGCCATCTTGGAAATAATCATTAAAATGATCGGTTTAACATTTGTTACCATTACTTGTTGTTACTCTTGAACATATTCTAAGGCCAATTAATGAAATTTTCATTAATTAAGTGATTTCATATCAGCCTCATAATTTGGATGAAGCCAGGACCGAGGTCCAACATGGCTGACGTCATCCCAATAACAAGGCTAATAGGATGTCACTTAATTAATAACATCATATTATGATTATTTTGTCGTTAGAAGTAAGACATATTATTTATGTACTAGTATATAAACTACAGTCAAATCTGTGTTAGAAGCCACCGCTATTAAGCAGTCAATCTGCATTAAGCAGCCAGTATCCAGATTCCCAATATGTTGTTTTATCATACATTTGACCTCTATTTAGCAGCCACCTGTGCTAAGCAGCCACTTTCTGTGATTCCCTCGGCTGGCTGCTTAACACCGGTTTGACCGTTTGTATATAGGAATAAGTCTGATATGAATCAATGTAGGTCTCAAAAGTCATAAAACGTTTCTCAACTCTCAACCTCAAGCCTTCGGATTGGTTGAGATGAGTGCAAATCTCTGACTCAGTATCAAGCCTTCGGAATGGTTGAGATGAGTGCAAATCTCAGACTCAGTCTCAAGCCTTCGGATTGGTTGAGATGAGTGCAATCTACTACTCAGTCTCAAGCCTTCGGATTGGTTGAGATGAGAGCAAATCTCAGTCTCAAACCTTCGGATTGGTTGCGATGAGTGCAATCTACTACTCAGTCTCAAGCCTTCGGATTGGTTGAGATACGTGCAAATCTCAGTCTCAAGCCTTCGGATTGGTTGAGATGAGTGCAATCTCCTACTCAGTCTCAAGCCTTCGGATTGGTTGAGATGAGTGCAAATCTCAGATTCAGTATCAAGCCTTCGGATTGGTTGACATGAGTGCAAAATTCAGACTCAGTCTCAAGCCTTCGGATTGGTTGACATGAGTGCAAAACTCAGATTCAGTCTCAAGTCTTCGGATTGGTTGAGATGAATGCAAAATTCAGACTCAGTCTCAAGCCTTCGGATTGGTTGACATGAGTGCAAAACTCAGATTCAGTCTCAAGCCTTCGGATTGGTTGAGATGATTGCAAATCTCAGATTCAGTCTCAAGCCTTCGGATTGGTTGACATGAGTGCAAAACTCAAATTCAGTATCAAGCCTTCAGATTGGTTGACATGAGTGCAAATCTCCTACTCAGTCTCAAGGCTTCGGATTGGTTGAGATGAGTGCACATCTCCTACTCAGTCTCAAGGCTTCGGATTGGTTGAGATGAGTGCAAATCTCCTACTCAGTCTCAAGGCTTCGGATTGGTTGAGATGAGTGCAAATATCTGACTCAGTCACTATAGCTTAGTATTATTAGTTTGCTACTTTGTATTTTCAGTATAGTGACGGCGTTCGTTGTTGACATGTTTATGTATGAGTACACAATTCAAAAGGAGGGCAAGGTGGACTCTGCGGTGGAGAAGAAGATCAAAGACCTGGGACTAGGGATAGATGCTGACACGTACGTTCAAACTGTGAATACATAAATAAGGGACACATTGCCTATTCATTCTCTCTCATAGCATGTTATATTAGACTGTGCAATATATAAACTTTATTTATTTTGCAACGATTGGGAAGCAAGTTTTAACAACTTATATTAATCACTCTCTTTGGCGCCGATGAAAGCGTAAATGTGGTCATTCGTGTGGGTGGACAGCGGAGTACCCGGAGAAAACCCACCTGTCCGATCTGGCGACCACCGTACCATCGCACATACTTCACGGTCCGAGGATCGAACCCGGGTAGCATTGGTGAGAAGCGAGCGCGCTAACCACTGCGCTAATTAGACAGCCCCATATAATATAATTACCTCAGAACAGTGCTCTCTGAAAGGGCAATATTAGTTGACCATAATTTCTCTGAATGAATGGTGTTTTACGGCGCATCGACATCTAAGGTCATGTAGCGCGCATTAAAGTTATGTTTATTGTCGAGTGTATGAAATAAAATTCTATATAAGTATATGCATTACGTAAAAATTAATACTAAGAAGTTATAAAGACATAAGATTAATTACAGGTAATATATGAATGAATGATTACTACAAAGGCATAATTTCTCTAATATGACAAAACGTGATCAATTTATATTTCTCTTCAGTAAAAAGTCAATGATAAAGACTTTGTGCCAAAACCTGTTTTAATATACTACAGCGTCGATACTTTTACCTTTGTAAATAATGTCCTCATTTTTTTATTATTATATATCTATGGTTTCACATACTATAAGAAGCAGCTACTAATTAGGTCATTCTCGATCTGATCCAGGGTGATAGCTCATTGTGTAAGATATTTCTTAATTATAGTGCTTGCTTTTCAATTTAGTGTTTTATTCCATTTTTGTTTCAAATAGTACATGTATTTAAATTGAAATTAGCAACTGTTTCTTGGCTTTATACTGTAAAAAATACGGATATGATGTGATATATTTTGTTGCAATATTGCTCTTATGATTCTATTTAGAATGTCTATGTACCTTTAATATGATTGTTTAACTTTGTCTTTGCATTATGTGCATGTATAGAGACTTGAATACAGATGAACACTATTGATGCATGCAAAATACGATTGACGTCTGTAAAAACTTGTTTCGCAATCAAGATAAAATAAATTTGTATAAAATTATCATTAAAGTCATATTAAATAATATCAACAACAAAATTAAAGTCATATTCCTATTCAAAAAGCGAACTTGTTCTGTATGCGAATGTCTCCTTTTTAAAAAGCGAACATGTTCTGTATGCGAATGTCTCCTATTCAAAAAGCGAACTTGTTCTGTATGCGAATGTCTTCATTTTAAAAAGCGAACTTGTTCTGTATGCGAATGTCTTCTTTTTAAAAAGCGAACTTGTTCTGTATGCAAATGTCTTCTTTTTAAAAAGTGAACTTGTTCTGTATGCGAATGTCTCCTATTCAAAAAGCGAACTTGTTCTGTATGCGAATGTCTCCTATTCAAAAAGCGAACTTGTTCTGTATGCGAATGTCTCCTATTCATAAAGCGAACTTGTTCTGTATGCGAATGTCTCCATTTTAAAAAGAGAACTGGTTCTGTATGCGAATGTCTCCTTTTCAAAAAGCGAACTTGTTCTGTATGCGAATGTCTCCTATTCAAAAAGGGAACTTGTTCTGTATGCGAATGTCTCCATTTTAATAAGCGAACTTGTTCTGTATGCCAATGTCTCCTTTTTATGTCAAAACATGCTAAAAGTTATTTACTCACATTAATATCATTGTTTTTAGGATTTGTTATGTAGATAAGAAAAAAAACACGTGTTTGTGTTTCACGTTTATTTATCGTCGCTACCGGTTGCCCATATGAGCGACGCCTCCTGAAGATATTAGTCATTTTAGATTATGGAGGGTAGTGCACTGATACAGACAGTGTCCCATTCCAGAGTCTCCTCTGGTTCATTTACGTGCACGGTGTAAAGCACCGATACGAGACCTCGGTTTAAAGTCCCATCTGAAAGACTGTTTATTAGGGTCAGACGAGGGATCTAACCTGCGACCCCTGGATTACCACTCCAGCGTGTTACCACTGGACTGGACATATCCGTATGTAGCAATACACGACTATATGTCATTGCTCTATATATTTATGTCGGCGCCATTGTCGACAATGAAATGCATGGCTAGTTTGTGGGAATATGTGATATTAAAGCACTGTCGTGACGTCATACCTTTGTGCTTGCAGTCCATTATTATTAATATTGGACTGCTGTCAAAATGCCAGAGTATTATATTAAATCCTACGCGTACATGTACGAAATTAAATAATTTTAATTAGTAGGATCTTGTTAAATAGGTGTGTGTTTTAAGTAAGATATAAGCCTCAAACAGTCCAATATTTTACATATTGGATCGTTTTCGGGTTATATCCTATACATATAAAAGGACTGATATCATCATCATTATTATTATTATTATTATTATTATTATTATTATTATTATAGGGGTCTGGAGATTTCGGCGCCATTATCTGACAACGAAATGCATGAGGTATTGAAGAACGACACAATACAGAGACCAAAACAACACTCCTGGATCGAGAGATCAACACTGAGGGGTCTCAGGAACGCTGAAGTCAGATTCTCAACTTTCAGCTCGTATGTACATAAAAGGAAAAGTGCAATACCAACTCTTAGCAGATTTGACGGCATCCGGTTCCACATAAAGAAGCGAGGTTAGTTCATGTATATATAGTTGTTACTAGCTGTCCCACTGAAGAATATTTGACGTTGTACAGAGTAAAATGAATTACATATACTTTAGACGTATTGCCAGACGGCTAGCCTGGGAACATGCGTGGATATATGTTGCCTGGTCAGTCATATAAATATACTTTTAACACCGAGGCCATTAATTGAGCCGTATTGAGTTTCTGATAATATCATAATAAATTAACAGAATGGAACCCAGGCTACCAGACGGATGATAGAGTAGAGTAGGGTCAAATAGGAAATCTCGTGTACAGACGGATATGTAATTCAGTGGCTTACAGTAGTGGACTGGGAATCCAGGGATCGCAGGTTCGAACCCCCGTCTGACCCTAATCAAATTAGCAGTCGTTCTGATGGGTCTTTAAACCGAGGTCTCGTGTCGGTGCTTTACACCGTGCACGTAAAAGAACCAGATGAGACTCTGGAATGGGTCTCTGTCTGCACCATTGTACTATTCTCCAAAAATCTAAAATGACCAATCTCTTCAGGAGGCGTCCCTCATATGGACAACCGGTAGCGACGATAAATAAACGTAAAACACACACTCTTGTACAGATGTCTATCTACGCCATACATGTATATGGATAACTCCTCCGTCTACAGATCTAAATCAAATCAAATCAAATCAAATGTATTCACTCAGTGCATCATACATGATACAAACATGAGGTATATATACAGTAATACGGTTTTAAACAGCGGTACATAGCAATTCTAATTTACAGAGAGCAAACAGAATATGTTTCGTAAAACGTAACCATCTATTGTTTACACATTATTTAAATAATTTGACTAGATATATTTGTTTTGTCGTATTACAGATTGGTTTGATTTTTTTTTTCCAATGCGAAAAGTGCAGATCATAATCAGACTCTTTTTTCTGGTAATTGAAATTTCAGACCGTCAAAAAAAAAAGTGACATCTCTTGTTAAAACACTGACCGTCTATCTTTTGTACTACAGATCCGTCTGTATCACAGGTTAAACTGTTGCATTGACATACATGTATATGGATAACTCCTCCGTCTACAGATCTACAGATCCGTCTGTATCACAGGTTAAACTGTTGCATTGACATACATGTATATGGATAACTCCTCCGTCTACAGATCTACAGATCCGTCTGTATCACAGGTTAAACTGTTGCATTGACATACATGTATATGGATAACTCCTCCGTCTACAGATCTACAGATCCGTCTGTATCACAGGTTAAACTGTTGCATTGACATACATGTATATGGATAACTCCTCCGTCTACAGATCTACAGATCCGTCTGTATCACAGGTTAAACTGTTGCATTGACATACATGTATATGGATAACTCCTCCGTCTACAGATCTACAGATCCGTCTGTATCACAGGTTAAACTGTTGCATTGACATACATGTATATGGATAACTCCTCCGTCTACAGATCTACAGATCCGTCTGTATCACAGGTTAAACTGTTGCATTGACATACATGTATATGGATAACTCCTCCGTCTACAGATCTACAGATCCGTCTGTATCACAGGTTAAACTGTTGCATTGACATACATGTATATGGATAACTCCTCCGTCTACAGATCTACAGATCCGTCTGTATCACAGGTTAAACTGTTGCATTGACATACATGTATATGGATAACTCCTCCGTCTACAGATCTACAGATCCGTCTGTATCACAGGTTAAACTGTTGCATTGACATACATGCATATGGATAACTCCTCCGTCTACAGATCTACAGATCCGTCTGTATCACAGGTTAAACTGTTGCATTGACATACATGTATATGGATAACTCCTCCGTCTACAGATCTACAGATCCGTCTGTATCACAGGTTAAACTGTTGCATTGACATACATGTATATGGATAACTCCTCCGTCTACAGATCTACAGATCCGTCTGTATCACAGGTTAAACTGTTGCATTGACATACATGTATATGGATAACTCCTCCGTCTACAGATCTACAGATCCGTCTGTAGCACAGGTTAAACTGTTGCATTGACATACATGTATATGGATAACTCCTCCGTCTACAGATCTACAGATCCGTCTGTAGCACAGGTTAAACTGTTGCATTGACATACATGTATATGGATAACTCCTCCGTCTACAGATCTACAGATCCGTCTGTATCACAGGTTAAACTGTTGCATTGACATACATGTATATGGATAACTCCTCCGTCTACAGATCTACAGATCCGTCTGTATCACAGGTTAAACTGTTGCATTGACATACATGTATATGGATAACTCCTCCGTCTACAGATCTACAGATCCGTCTGTATCACAGGTTAAACTGTTGCATTGACATACATGTATATGGATAACTCCTCCGTCTACAGATCTACAGATCCGTCTGTATCACAGGTTAAAATGTTGCATTGACATACATGTATATGGATAACTCCTCCGTCTACAGATCTACAGATCCGTCGGTATCACAGGTTAAACTGTTGCATTGACATACATGTATATGGATAACTCCTCCGTCTACAGATCTACAAATCCGTCTGTATCACAGGTTAAACTGTTGCATTGACATACATGTATATGGATAACTCCTCCGTCTACATATCTACAGATCCGTCTGTATCACAGGTTAAACTGTTGCATTGACATACATGTATATGGATAACTCCTCCGTCTACAGATCTACAGATCCGTCTGTATCACAGGTTAAACTGTTGCATTGACATACATGTATATGGATAACTCCTCCGTCTACAGATCTACAGATCCGTCTGTATCACAGGTTAAACTGTTGCATTGACATACATGTATATGGATAACTCCTCCGTCTACAGATCTACAGATCCGTCTGTATCACAGGTTAAACTGTTGCATTGACATACATGTATATGGATAACTCCTCCGTCTACAGATCTACAGATCCGTCTGTATCACAGGTTAAACTGTTGCATTGACATACATGTATATGGATAACTCCTCCGTCTACAGATCTACAGATCCGTCTGTAGCACAGGTTAAACTGTTGCATTGACATACATGTATATGGATAACTCCTCCGTCTACAGATCTACAGATCCGTCTGTAGCACAGGTTAAACTGTTGCATTGACATACATGTATATGGATAACTCCTCCGTCTACAGATCTACAGATCCGTCTGTATCACAGGTTAAACTGTTGCATTGACATACATGTATATGGATAACTCCTCCGTCTACAGATCTACAGATCCGTCTGTATCACAGGTTAAACTGTTGCATTGACATACATGTATATGGATAACTCCTCCGTCTACAGATCTACAGATCCGTCTGTATCACAGGTTAAACTGTTGCATTGACATACATGTATATGGATAACTCCTCCGTCTACAGATCTACAGATCCGTCTGTATCACAGGTTAAACTGTTGCATTGACATACATGTATATGGATAACTCCTCCGTCTACAGATCTACAGATCCGTCTGTATCACAGGTTAAACTGTTGCATTGACATACATGTATATGGATAACTCCTCCGTCTACAGATCTACAGATCCGTCTGTATCACAGGTTAAACTGTTGCATTGACATACATGTATATGGATAACTCCTCCGTCTACAGATCTACAGATCCGTCTGTATCACAGGTTAAACTGTTGCATTGACATACATGTATATGGATAACTCCTCCGTCTACAGATCTACAGATCCGTCTGTAGCACAGGTTAAACTGTTGCATTGACATACATGTATATGGATAACTCCTCCGTCTACAGATCTACAGATCCGTCTGTATCACAGGTTAAACTGTTGCATTGACATACATGTATATGGATAACTCCTCCGTCTACAGATCTACAGATCCGTCTGTATCACAGGTTAAACTGTTGCATTGACATACATGTATATGGATAACTCCTCCGTCTACAGATCTACAAATCCGTCTGTATCACAGGTTAAACTGTTGCATTGACATACATGTATATGGATAACTCCTCCGTCTACAGATCTACAGATCCGTCTGTATCACAGGTTAAACTGTTGCATTGACATACATGTATATGGATAACTCCTCCGTCTACATATCTACAGATCCGTCTGTATCACAGGTTAAACTGTTGCATTGACATACATGTATATGGATAACTCCTCCGTCTACAGATCTACAGATCCGTCTGTATCACAGGTTAAACTGTTGCATTGACATACATGTATATGGATAACTCCTCCGTCTACAGATCTACAGATCCGTCTGTATCACAGGTTAAACTGTTGCATTGACATACATGTATATGGATAACTCCTCCGTCTACAGATCTACAGATCCGTCTGTATCACAGGTTAAACTGTTGCATTGACATACATGTATATGGATAACTCCTCCGTCTACAGATCTACAGATCCGTCTGTATCACAGGTTAAACTGTTGCATTGACATACATGTATATGGATAACTCCTCCGTCTACAGATCTACAGATCCGTCTGTATCACAGGTTAAACTGTTGCATTGACATACATGTATATGGATAACTCCTCCGTCTACAGATCTACAGATCCGTCTGTATCACAGGTTAAACTGTTGCATTGACATACATGTATATGGATAACTCCTCCGTCTACAGATCTACAGATCCGTCTGTATCACAGGTTAAACTGTTGCATTGACATACATGTATATGGATAACTCCTCCGTCTACAGATCTACAGATCCGTCTGTATCACAGGTTAAACTGTTGCATTGACATACATGTATATGGATAACTCCTCCGTCTACAGATCTACAGATCCGTCTGTATCACAGGTTAAACTGTTGCATTGACATACATGTATATGGATAACTCCTCCGTCTACAGATCTACAGATCCGTCTGTATCACAGGTTAAACTGTTGCATTGACATATATGTATGCAAAAGTTAAATCGTAATCGTATTATAAAGCTGTTTGATAATGTGCATTTCAAATGAAGTACTATATCTTCAGGCTGGACAAAGATAGAGGTGTTATTACAACAACTGTATGATGTGGAGAGTGCCATCGATGTAACATTGAACCAAACTGACAACACACAGCAAAACAAACTACACACCGTGACATCTACATAGCAACGAACACAGCAAAACAAACTACATACCGTGACATCTACATAGCAACGAAGCAGAACGACATAAGTCGATGATCATATGAATATATACCGTGACATCTACAGAAAGACATAAGTCGATGATTATATGAATATATACGTGACATGTACATAGCATCGAAACAGAACGACATAAGTCGATGATCATATGAATACATACGTGACATGTACATAGCATCGAAACAGAAAGACATAAGTCGATGATCATATGAATATATACGTGACATGTGCATAGCATCGAAACAGAACGACATAAGTCGATGATCATATGAGTATATACCGTGACTTCTACATAGCATCGAAACAGAACGACATAAGTTGATGATCATATGAGTCTATACCGTGACATCAACATAGCATCGAAACAGAACGACATAAGTCGATGATCATATGAATATATACCGTGACATCTACAACAGCATCGAAACAGAACGACATTAGTCGATGATCATATGAATATATACCGTGACATCTACATAGCATCAAAACAGAACGACATAAGTCGATGATCATATGAGTCTATATTGTGACATCTACATAGCATCGAAACAGAACGACATAAGTCGATGATCATATGAGTTTATACCGTGACATCTACATAGCATCAAAACAGAACGACATAAGTCGATGATCATATGCGTCTATAACGTGACATCTACATAGCATCGAAACAGAACGACATAAGTCGATGATCATATGAGTATATACCGTGACTTCTACATAGCATCGAAACAGAACGACATAAGTCGATGATCATATGAGTCTATACCGTGACATCTACATAGCATCGAAACAGAACGACATAAGTCGATGATCATATGAATATATACCGTGACATCTACAACAGCATCGAAACAGAACGACATTAGTCGATGATCATATGAATATATACCGTGACATCTACATAGCATCAAAACAGAACGACATAAGTCGATGATCATATGAGTCTATACCGTGACATCTACATAGCATCGAAACAGAACGACATAAGTCGATGATCATATGAGTCTATACCGTGACATCTACATAGCATCAAAACAGAACGACATAAGTCGATGATCATATGCGTATATAACGTGACATCTACATAGCATCGAAACAGAACGACATAAGTCGATGATCATATGAGTCTATACCGTGACATCTACATAGCATCGAAACAGAACGACATAAGTCGATGATCATATGAGTATATACCGTGACATCTACATAGCATCGAAACAGAACGACATAAGTCGATGATCATATGAGTCTATACCGTGACATCTACATAGCATCGAAACAGAACGACATAAGTCGATGATCATATGAGTATATACCGTGACATCTATATAGCACCGAAACAGAACGACATAAGTCGATGATCATATGAGTATATACCGTGACATCTACATAGCATCGAAACAGAACGACATAAGTCGATGGTCATATGAGTATATACCGTGACATCTACATAGCATCGAAACAGAACGACATAAGTCGATGATCATATGAGTCTATACCGTGACATCTACATAGCATCGAAACAGAACGACATAAGTCGATGGTCATATGGATATATTCCGTGACATCTACAGAACGACATAAGTCGATGATCATATGAATATATACCGTGACATGTACATAGCATCGAAACAGAACGACATAAACTATTATGTTTGAATCATAGAACGTCGATGGTGCAATCGGGCGCATTTTAATGTACGTTTTAGATTTTAAAATTTAGATATATTTTTCAAAATAATACCAATGTCTCCCTGGTTACCGATAGCGGCTGGACTGGTAATCCAGGGATCGCATGTTCGATCCCCTGTCTGACCCTAATAAAATTAACAGTCTTTCAGATGCGAGGTTAAACCGAGGTCTCGTGTCGGTGCTTTACAGTGTGCACGTAAAAGAACCAGAGGAGACTCTGGAATGAGTCTTTGTCTGTATCATTGCACTATCCTCCAAAATCTAAAATGACTAATATCTTCAGGAGGCGTCGCTCATATGGGCAACCGGTAGCGACGATAAATAAACGTAAAACACACAAAATTACCGATAGCGACGATAAACACGCACACAATACCTATAACTGATATCATTTGAGTCGATGATTCTTGCGTCAACTATTCACCATGACATTTCGCAAAATCGCTAGCTTAACCCATTCAACATCAAGTAACTGATATGGACTGGTTCATGGTATTTTTAGACCAATACATTTATAAGAAAATTACATGTCAACAAGTTCATTTACCAAAATGGATAATTTTGTCTAAAAATAGTAATATTACTGGCAAAAAGTGCAGATCCTGATGCGACGGCTCGTCACAAACCGGCTCATCTGGATCTACACTGTATGCCTATTTATAGGTATGTGATGTTGAAAGGGTTAAAAACAAAACTATCTCCCTTGAAATTATTAATATTGATTTTCGCCTGTTTAAATATACTGAGTCAAAAAAGAAACGATACCAAACTAAAAATGACGTAAAACGGATAAAACCATAGAAAGGTTTAATATAGTATTACGTATCAGTACCGGGTATCTTATTGCAACGTCAGCCAACCATAAACACAGGTAAATAAACACCCGATAATCCTGGAAGAACGCCGAATTTCCGATTTGCACTCGCTCCTCAACAAAGACAACTTCCTACACATGTACAAATCGGAAAACCGGTTTATTGTACTGGTATTGCATTATCATCGAGGAAAAACACCGTACATACCCATTGTTACCTCTAACAAAATGCCTAGGCTAAACCGCAATCAGAGAATGCGTGCCATTGGCATGATTGACGGCGGTTTACGTCAGCGTGACGTCGCAAATCGACTCGGGGTTACGCGGATCACGATAACACGTCTACTTTGACGTTATCGAACACATGGATCGGTGGACGACCGTCCAAGATCTGGTCGACCACGTGTGACGACGCGTGAACAGGACCGTCACATTCGGACGTCACATTTACGTGACCGGTTCCTACCTGCTACGCACACAGCTGCCGTTACTCCTGGGATGACCAACAATCGCATCAGTGCACAAACAGTCAGGAACCGGCTCGGTGAACGTGGCATTCGTGCCTATCGGCCATACGTTGGACCCATCCTGACACGACGTCACCGTGACGTACGGCGGGAATGGACGACGGAACGTGCTCGCTGGACTCGGTTACAGTGGAATTCGGTGATGTTTAGCGATGCATCGCGGTTCTGTTTGCGTCGAGCGGATGGCAGAGAGCGGGTATATCGCAGACGCGGTGAACGTTACGCCGACGCATGTGTACGTCAGGTCGATCTGTTCGGGGGCGGAAGCGTTATGGCGTGGGGCGGTATCACCTTCGGTAGTCGCACTGAACTGTTAGTGGTGGACGGGAACCTAAACGCCCAGCGGTACTGTGATGAGATCCTTGCGCCAGTTGTTGTGCCGTTCTTTAACGCCAACAGAAACGTCACACTGTTCCAACAGGACAACACCAGGTGTCATACTGCTCGGATTTCCACCACATTATTGGAGCAGAACAATATTGAAACCCTGCCGTGGTCTGCTTTGTCACCAGACTTGTCACTCATAGAACAGTTGTGGGATACGTTAGACCGCCGCGTCAGACGACGTCAGCCGGTAACGTTAAACCAACTGAGGGATGTTTTGCGTCAGGAGTGGACACATATTGACCAGCAAGAGATTCAGACACTGTTCCGTTCGGTGCGACGGCGGTGCATTGCAGTGAGAGACGCAAATGGTGCCCATACTCGGTATTGATGTCTGTGTGAAAACTCCATTAGACCCCTGTCCGACGAATTACGTCATCACGCAGCAGACAGTTTCGGAGGCTCATTATGCTCTATGTGCTCCTCTTTCAAACATGTTGGACTATCATCTTATGAATTTTCAAAGAATTTTCTTAATAAATGTTGAAATTATAGACACATAAACACCAGGTATCGTTTCTATTTTGACTCAGTATATATAAGGGATGAATATAGATTATTTGTCGATGGGATTTCATAGCGCAATAGGAAATTTCTATCAGAATTAGATTCAATATATTCCATAACATATTATATATACAGTCAAACCTGTCTTAAGCAGCCAACCATATAATCACTGAAAGTGGCTGCTTAGCACAGGTGGCTGCTTAATAGCGGTCAAATGTATAATAAACAACATATTGGGAATCTGGAAACTGGCTGCTTAATACAGATTGGCTGCTTAATGGAGGTGACCACTAACACATGTTTGACTGTAGTGTCTCTACTTTTCAGCTTTAACTTTACTATATAATTCCAATGTGCAGTTTTCACTGATAGTCCTATCTTTTGATTGCATTTGATGTGTATATATGCCGAGGGCCTCATGATAGATTAACTTTTGTTAAATGTTTTCTCTCGATAAAATAAAGTCATTGTCGTTGTCGTCGTCGTCGTCGTCGTCGTTGTGGTGGTGGTGGTGGTGGTGGTGGTGGTGGTGGTGGTGGTGGTGGTGGTGGTGGTGGTGGTGGTGGTGGTTGTTGTTGTGGTTGTTGTGGTTGTTGTTGCCTCTGCTGCTGCTGTTGTTTTTGTGGTTGTTGTTGCCTCTGCTGCTGCTGTTGTTGTTGTGGTTGTTGTGGTTGTTGTGGTTGTTGTTGTTGTTGTTGTTGAGGTAGGGCTATTACGTTCACATTGCATCTTCTCTCGCCATCAAGACGATTGATCAGGAATGAGGTAACTATAGGCAATATAGCTTCCGGCGTTAAAGGCTGTAGCCGTTACGATTGTGTCATTAGGCAAGGCATTTAATTTCCACGTTGCCTCCTCTCTCTATCCCTCGTGGCGATGGTTTCCATCAGGAATGAGATCTCGAGAGTGATTAATATAAGTTGTAAGAACTTGTTTCGCAATCGAGCTAAACTAAATTTGTATAAACTAAACAATATTAATAATGGATCATCAGTCAGTCAATTTATGCCATTTTACCTAAGTTGGAGCACGTCACTGTCGCTTTAAATATGTTGTATAGACTTATGAGTTCCACTAATAATAATACTATACATAATTTAGCCAAATTTATAGACTTATCTTTAGTTATTAGAAATAATATAAACGTGTAATTGTCAAAATTTATATATCACTCTCACAAAAGTTCAATTGTCACGTGATCATTATTTGCATATGTTATTACTAGTTTTTATAAGACGATGTATCACGTACAAGTCTTTCGAAATAAAATGTCTGTTCAGGCGGATCTGTAGTCGAGTGGTAACACGCTGGACTGGTAATCCAGGTTCGACCCCCCGTCTGACCCTAATAATATTAATTAATTTCAAATGGGACTTTAAACCGAGGTCTCGTGTCGGTGCCTTACACCGTGCACGTAAAATAACCAGAGGAGAGTCTGGAATGTGTCTCTGTCTGTATCATTGCACTATCCTCCAACAAATCTAAAATGACTAATCTCTTCAGGAAGCGCCGCTCATATGGGCAACCAGTTGCGACGATAAATAAACGTAAAACACACACACAACTTATGTTCTGTTTGTCACGGTTTTTGATAGATGGACCGTGTCAAATAAGTTTTCCTCGTTAAATTAAGTCTTTATTATTATTATTATTTTGATCTCTCTTGTTGGGATTGTGAGAGTTTGGTTACATGTTCACGTGCTGGAACAGCCATGTTGTTGTGGAGAATGGACTCGCGTGCCCTGTCGCGTGCTTTAAACAACATTCAAATTGGTAATAAATACCCTATAATTTTGATACTGAAATTAAAACATAGCATGTTATTAACCATAATGCTCATCCAGTTAAATTAATCAGCTTATACTTAATTAATAATTAATCAGCTCATTAATTAATATAAGTCATCAAGTAAATACCTGTCGGCGTGATGGATCAACGAATCAGGATCAATGTTCCGCCTGTATGTAACGTGTGTATTGTAAGTGAGCAGATGGACACGTGGTCCTGTCATACGTATTCATCACTAGTTCCACTAAACACGCCTTAATTACATCCAGTGAAATGTATCCGCATATTCGGCTTAGAAATCCAACTGGAAAAATAAGTCGCTGTTTGCGTGCTTTGAAAATGAGAAAAGCGAGCGGCACCGTAAGAGAAAGGAAGCAGGCGTTAATTGTGGAATAGTGGGCTAACGGGTTCCAAATGACAATCAGTTTGATCGAATTAGATATTCTAGTAGTCGTAGCACGTGTTCCATAGGCATACACAGGCAGCCGATTACATAGATACACCCCCATGTAACTCACACGAAAAAGCATCTGGTTAGAGGGGGAATTATATACTTATATTCACACGTAAAACAGTGTTCTGGTAATTATAAAATTTTAATTAAAAGTACAACATCGTGTAGCCAATACATCTGTGCACATTTGATACTAAATTTGCCTATTTATTGCTTCATATATATATATATGTATAAAATGTTCGTGTGAGTATATATATGTAAGTGTATGTACGCGGTCAAATCGTACTATAGTCAACTTGACCCTCGATCTCGCCAACATCCGCAGTACCCCTAGCCGTTCGTTGTACGCAGGGATTTTCGATTAAATGAATGACCTGGACTTCACTGTGTTCAAATATCAACACAATTTACAGTAAAAGACGTGTTTTAAAAATGACAATCGAAAACGTCCATTGAACTATAAAATATATCATCCGAAGGTGTATATATTAGTTTATACAAATTTATTTTAGCTCGATTGCGAAACAAATTATTTCAACTTATATAAATCACTCTCGAGACCTCATTCCTGATGGAATTCATCGCCACGAGGGAGAGAGAAGAGGCAACGTGGAATTTAAATGCCTTGCCTAAGGGCACAATCGTAACGGCTCCAATGGGGCTCGAACTCCGGACCTTTCGCACCTGAAGCGAACGCGCATCCATTGCGCTATCACGACGGTGTATATATTTAATGAATCGCTGCATTGATACATAACACACATTTCAACAAAATGATATTACCGACAAATTCCAGTACACAAAAACAAAGCCTCGAAAAACAACATAAATTAAGAACTCAGCTTAACACTTGAATATCACATGTAGTAAATCGTACACGTTCAAGAACAAAGGAATACAGCCGTCTTAAAGTTGTTGCCAGGAATCATTCTAGGGATATTTGAACTAAATATGTGGCGTCCGTGATCCAGTGGTAGAGCGTCGGATTTGGAATCGAACGGTCCCGGTTTCGATACTCGGTCACGCCACGTATGTAGTGCAGTTGAGCAAGGCACCTCACACACATTGCTTAGTACTGGTTAATCGCTTAAGTCGGCTAAGCCTGCCCAGGAAAACATGGTTTGACATTAAAGGAACATACATTTCCTAGGACACAGGTTATGTACCTTGCCGAGCCCCTCACGGCGCGCACGTCGAGTCCGAGGCACATCTTGCAACAGCAGTTTATGGCACATGGATTTACTTTCGCATCGTGTTGGCAACTAGACAGTCTTCGAGTAACCAGTACTCACAGCCTTTATATGTGGATAACACAGCTAACATGATACAGCCGTCAAGAAGAGGAACAACACATGCAGACCGGGAAGCCACATACTACGGGCTGTTGTCTAACTACATGGTCGGTTCATGTACTGCTTCTGGGTGTCCATCAGTGAGGCGTGTGGCCCTAAAATGACTCTATGGAAAGAAGTAACATCGCTGGATTTGTCACACTGCATAGAAATAATATGCCTCCTCCAAATGTCAAGCTATATTGCTTTATGTCCAATTCCTTATTTCAATTGTTGTAAATAATCATGTACATGATAGAAAATAAATATGTTTAAGATTTTTGTAAACGTTATTTATTTTACAACGATTGTGAAGCAAGTTTTAACAACTTATATTAATCACTCTCGTTGGCGCGGATGAAAGCGTATATGTGGTCATTCGTGTGGGAGTAAACCGGAGTACCCGGAGAAAATCCACCTGTCCGATATGGCGACCACCGTGTAATTGCTTGAGATTGCGTGGAATTAGCGGATATACGAGTGTTGCCACAGTCTACACAGTATTCCTGATTTACCCTACCATTGGTTGGTATTAGTACATGTATATGCAAGGCGAGTTTCTTACGGAATGCTTAGCGTTAGTGATAGCGCAGTGGTAGTGCTTTAGCTTCAGGTTGGATTGACCCGGTGTTCGCTCTGGAGGCATCGCCCCGATTGCAGTCCTTCCCAAGGGGTGAATACACGTACAAAAGGAGGTATGCTATCTGTTTATTTACCTATATTTCAAAATAGAACATTAATTACTCTGATATAGTGATGGGGTGTCATTTTTAAATATGCTTGGATATGACCTAAAATGTTTGTATGTATAGTGTCAAGCCTGTGGTTTGGGCGCTCGCTTCTCACCAATGCAACCCGGGTTCGATCGTCTGACCGGGAAGTATATGAGATGGTACGGTGGTCGCCATATCGGACAGGTGGGTTTTCTCCGGTTTCCTCCCACACGAATAACACATCCGCGCCAACGAGAATGATTAATACAAGTTATTAGAACTTGTTTCGCAATCGTAAAACCAGTTGTTCAGACCCCAAGCGTCTGTGGGGAGTACTGTGTGTTTGTGATTTCTTCTCGGCATTTAGGTTTATAAATACGATATCAAATGAAAAATAAACGAAGACTTCGGGCTGTGACTCCAATGCTTCGGGCATGCATAAACAAATGGAAAGGCCAATACAGTCAAACATGTGTTAAGCATCCAGCCAAGGGAATCACAGAAAATGGCTGCTTAAAAAATCACAGGTTGCTACTTAATAGAGGGCAAATGTATAATAGAACAACATATTGGGAATCTGGAAATTGACTGTTTAATACAGATTGGCTGCTAAATGGATGTGACCACTAACACATGTTTGACTGTATATCACTTCCGTGTATCTGCACAAATGTTAAACTATTCACGTTTAATCATGATGGATAGTTGTTGTTATTAAAACGTTTAATTACCCCCACAATGCTTCGATACGTACGAGAGCTTCCAAGATTCAAAAGATTAATGCCTATTCTCTTTTAATGTAGACCACAGAATACAGATGGATCTGTAGTAATCCCCCCGTCTGACCCTAATAAAAAAACAGTATTTCAGATGGGACTTTAAACCGGCATGCTCTCCTTGATAGCTTATACCGTTTAAGATGCATTATTGCATACTACACTGAACCGAATTTCTAAACGTCCACCTGATGTTATATAACAGTTGAAGACAATCAACAAGTAAATACCATAGTAGAATGCCGTCTGTTGAAAAGTCGTGCAACCTGGAAACACGATGGAAATGATTTAGAATGATATTAAAATATGACATTGTATGATTCATTACAAAATGTACTTGAAATATCGAATTTAATTACAACGCTGAACATACCTGTCTGATAGAAGTGCCTGTATCAAGCAAACCGACGACTCGCCCGCGTTCCTCAATGGTCATTCTCGCCATAGTTTCTGTTTTTTCGGTTACGGGTCGCACATAGAATAAATTGCAATCAAATTGAGCACTCACCATGCCGTGCATGTGGTCCTCATGCCAAAACTTAGGATTCGAACCTTCCGTTCCGCTTGGTCAGCCATGACAATGAATTGGTGTTTTCTTAGTGTACATTGATAGAGTATGGTGGATAACAATATACTACCAATATTTGGACTAATACACAGACCCGTTACCCTAAACTCACAATTTATTAGGTGGACGTTTAGAAATTCGGTTCAGTGTAGTTCGTACATTCATTTTCGTTGTAACACTGTTTTGAAATTTCGAATAATCATTTTCCATTGAAATTTGGTCTCGAAAATGTCTCGACATCGCACCTATATTTCCTCAAACCCCTTCACTTTTTTTTTTATTGCATTAATTGTACAGGTTTTTTTCTTTTCGGAGCTTGGTGTAGGCTGCCTATAGGCAGCTACGCGCCTGCAATCATACATATGCATAGGCGGTGGGGACTTAACATAAAATTAATCTACACGACCGAACCTGTAATGAAAAACCGCTCGAGGGAACGTAAAACATATTGCGTGTGTGTCTTACGTTTATTTATCGTCGCTACAGGTTACCCATATGAGCGACGCCTCCTGAAGATATTAGTCATTTTAGATGTTTGGAGGATAGTGCAATGATACAGACATTGACCCATCGAACCTGCGATCCCTGGATTACCAGTCCACTGTGTTAATTTAAACTTTATTTATTTTACAACGATTGCGAAGCAAGTTCTAATAACTTATATTAATCACTCTCGTTGGAGCGGATGAAAGCGTATATATGGTCATTCGTGTGGGAGCAAATCGTAGTACCCGGAGAAAACCCACCTGTTCGATATGGCGACCACCATACCATCTCACAGCTTGTTATCCACTGGACTACATATCCGTCTGTGAAACATATTGCGAATCAAATAACTGTTGTACTTGAATAGGTGAAATACAAAGGTAACAGTAAAATATAATAGAAAATATGTTAACAATTTAAAAGCAGCTACAGTCAATACATTAATCTGTGGTTCTTTTACATGCACCGGTAACAGGGACATGGACTTATAGTTTCACAGGGTGGTTAGATTGTTTTATTAATATGGTGGGACGGGGGAACGAAGTCGAGCCATTTAAATTTGCAGTTGACCATTAAACAGTCGTCATTGCTTTTAAGCTTATTTGTTTATTTATGTATTATGTACAGATTGGGTACGCGACTAGATGAACATTATTTAACATTGGATGTAACAGTTAAGTCCCTTATGTTGCAAATCGCCATGTGTACAGGTGTGTCATTTTAATAATTGCTGAATCTGTAGTAAAGCAGATATATGCAAAGAAATACTAATTTGTGTACATTATTATATATAGTTTTTTTCTGTAAGTATGCACATCAAATAAATCCTATATTTATCGAGGTAAGTATTGCATGCGCAGATCCAATTGACAGCTTCCATGTAGACATTTAGTAGACTGTTTAGTCTATTGAGTATTGGCATCCGTGGTCCAGTGGTAGAGCATCGGATTTGGAATCGAACGGTCCCGGGTTCGATACTCGGTCAGGACACGTATGTAGTGTCATTGAGCAAGGCACCTCACACACATTGCTTAGTACTGGTTAACCATTTAGATCGGCTAAGCTTACCCATGAAAACATGTCTATGTCCCCACAAGGGGTTTGACATTAATGGAACATACCAATCAAGCTTTAAGCTTTATTTATTTTACAACGATTGCGAAGCAAGTTTTAACAACTTATATTAATCACTCTCGTTAGCGCGGATGAAAGCGTAAATGTGGTCATTCGTGTGGGAGGAAACTGGAGTAGCCGGGGAAAACCCACCTGACCGATCTGGCGACAACCGTACCATCTCACATACTTCCCGGTCTGAGGATCAAACCCGGGTTGCATTGGTGAGAAGCTAGCGCGCTAATCGGACAGCTTTAATCATGAGTTAATTAGAAGGATACATTGTAGCATTTGGTCATCATTTTCTTGTTTCTGCTGCTGCACCATCGGTGTGAAGACGATAAGACTTCCGTTTTGATGACGTGTGAACATGGCCTTTGATGGGCTTGCTATCCATGTCTGAATGTAACCAATATATAACCAATGCACAATACCCACGGTCTGAATGTAACCAATATATAACCAATGCACAATACCTACGGTCTGGTTGTAATCTATATATAACCAATGCACAATACTTACGGTCTGAATGTAACCAATATATAACCAATGCACAATACCTACGGTCTGAATGTAACCAATATATAACCAATGCACAATACCCACGGTCTGAATGTAACCAATATATAACCAATGCACAATACCTACGGTCTGGTTGTTATCTATATATAACCAATGCACAATACCCATGGTCTGAATGTAACCAATATATAACCAATGCACAATACCCACGGTCTGAATGTAACCAATATATAACCAATGCACAATACCTACGGTCTGAATGTAACCAATATATAACCAATGCACAATACCCACGGTCTGAATGTAACCAATATATAACCAATGCACAATACCTACGGTCTGAATGTAACCAATATATAACCAATGCACAATACCTACGATCTGAATGTAACCAATATATAACCAATGCACAATACCCACGGTCTGAATGTAACCAATATATAACCAATGCACAATACCCACGGTCTGAATGTAACCAATATATAACCAATGCACAATACCCACGGTCTGAATGTAACCAATATATAACCAATGCACAATACCCACGGTCTGAATGTAACCAATATATAACCAATGCACAATACCTACGGTCTGGTTGTAACCAATATATAACCAATGCACAATACCTACGGTCTGAATGTAACCAATATATAACCAATGCACAATACCTACGGTCTGGTTGTAACCAATATATAACCAATGCACAATACCTACGGTCTGGTTGTAACCAATATATAACCAATGCACAATACCTACGGTCTGAATGTAACCAATATATAACCAATGCACAATACCTACGGTCTGGTTGTAACCAATATATAACCAATGCACAATACCTACGGTCTGAATGTAACCAATGCACAATACCTACGGTCTGGTTGTAACCAATATATAACCAATGCACAATACCTACGGTCTGAATGTAACCAATATATAACCAATGCACAATACCTACGGTCTGGTTGTAACCAATATATAACCAATGCACAATACCCACGGTCTGAATGTAACCAATATATAACCAATGCACAATACCTACGGTCTGGTTGTAATCTATATATAACCAATGCACAATACTTACGGTCTGAATGTAACCAATATATAACCAATGCACAATACCTACGGTCTGAATGTAACCAATATATAACCAATGCACAATACCCACGGTCTGAATGTAACCAATATATAACCAATGCACAATACCTACGGTCTGAATGTAACCAATATATAACCAATGCACAATACCTACGGTCTGAATGTAACCAATATATAACCAATGCACAATACCTACGGTCTGAATGTAACCAATATATAACCAATGCACAATACCTACGGTCTGGTGTTATCTATATATAACCAATGCACAATACCCACGGTCTGAATGTAACCAATATATAACCAATGCACAATACCCACGGTCTGAATGTAACCAATATATAACCAATGCACAATACCTACGGTCTGAATGTAACCAATATATAACCAATGCACAATACCCACGGTCTGAATGTAACCAATATATAACCAATGCACAATACCTACGGTCTGAATGTAACCAATATATAACCAATGCACAATACCTACGGTCTGAATGTAACCAATATATAACCAATGCACAATACCCACGGTCTGAATGTAACCAATATATAACCAATGCACAATACCTACGGTCTGGTTGTAATCTATATATAACCAATGCACAATACCAACGGTCTGAATGTAACCAATGCACAATACCTACGGTCTGAATGTAACCAATATATAACCAATGCACAATACCTACGGTCTGGTTGTTATCTATATATAACCAATGCACAATACCCACGGTCTGAATGTAACCAATATATAACCAATGCACAATACCCACGGTCTGAATGTAACCAATATATAACCAATGCACAATACCTACGGTCTGAATGTAACCAATATATAACCAATGCACAATACCCACGGTCTGAATGTAACCAATATATAACCAATGCACAATACCTACGGTCTGGTTGTAATCTATATATAACCAATGCACAATACCAACGGTCTGAATGTAACCAATGCACAATACCTACGGTCTGAATGTAACCAATATATAACCAATGCACAATACCTACGGTCTGGTTGTTATCTATATATAACCAATGCACAATACCCACGGTCTGAATGTAACCAATATATAACCAATGCACAATACCCACGGTCTGAATGTAACCAATATATAACCAATGCACAATACCTACGGTCTGGTTGTAACCAATATATAACCAATGCACAATACCTACGGTCTGAATGTAACCAATATATAACCAATGCACAATACCCACGGTCTGAATGTAACCAATATATAACCAATGCACAATACCTACGGTCTGAATGTAACCAATATATAACCAATGCACAATACCTACGGTCTGAATGTAACCAATATATAACCAATGCACAATACCTACGGTCTGGTTGTAACCAATATATAACCAATGCACAATACCTACGGTCTGAATGTAACCAATATATAACCAATGCACAATACCTACGGTCTGGTTGTAACCAATATATAACCAATGCACAATACCTACGGTCTGGTTGTAACCAATATATAACCAATGCACAATACCTACGGTCTGAATGTAACCAATATATAACCAATGCACAATACCTACGGTCTGGTTGTAACCAATATATAACCAATGCACAATACCTACGGTCTGAATGTAACCAATGCACAATACCTACGGTCTGGTTGTAACCAATATATAACCAATGCACAATACCTACGGTCTGAATGTAACCAATATATAACCAATGCACAATACCTACGGTCTGGTTGTAACCAATATATAACCAATGCACAATACCCACGGTCTGAATGTAACCAATATATAACCAATGCACAATACCCACGGTCTGAATGTAACCAATATATAACCAATGCACAATACCTACGGTCTGGTTGTAACCAATATATAACCAATGCACAATACCAATGGTCTGGTTGTAATCTATATATAACCAATGCACAATACCCACAGTCTGGTTGTAATCTATATATAACCAATGCACAATACCTACGGTCTGGTTGTTATCTATATATAACCAATGCACAATACCTACGGTCTGAATGTAACCAATATATAACCAATGCACAATACTTACGGTCTGAATGTAACCAATATATAACCAATGCACAATACTTACGGTCTGAATGTAACCAATATATAACCAATGCACAATACCAATGGTCTGGTTGTAATCTATATATAACCAATGCACAATACCCACAGTCTGGTTGTAATCTATATATAACCAATGCACAATACCTACGGTCTGGTTGTTATCTATATATAACCAATGCACAATACCTACGGTCTGAATGTAACCAATATATAACCAATGCACAATACTTACGGTCTGAATGTAACCAATATATAACCAATGCACAATACTTACGGTCTGAATGTAACCAATATATAACCAATGCACAATACCAATGGTCTGGTTGTAATCTATATATAACCAATGCACAATACCCACAGTCTGGTTGTAATCTATATATAACCAATGCACAATACCCACGGTCTGAATGTAACCAATATATAACCAATGCACAATACCCACGGTCTGAATGTAACCAATATATAACCAATGCACAATACCTACGGTCTGAATGTAACCAATATATAACCAATGCACAATACCCACGGTCTGAATGTAACCAATATATAACCAATGCACAATACCCACGGTCTGAATGTAACCAATATATAACCAATGCACAATACCTACGGTCTGAATGTAACCAATATATAACCAATGCACAATACCCACGGTCTGAATGTAACCAATATATAACCAATGCACAATACCTACGGTCTGGTTGTAATCTATATATAACCAATGCACAATACCAACGGTCTGAATGAACCAAAAAACCAACACAAACCACCAAAACCAAAATAACCAATGCACAATACCTACGGTCTGAATGTAACCAATATATAACCAATGCACAATACCTACGGTCTGGTTGTTATCTATATATAACCAATGCACAATACCAACAAAACCAACCACGGTCTGAATGTAACCAATATATAACCAATGCACAATACCAACGGTCTGGTTGTAATCTATATAAACCAATGCACAATACCCACGGTCTGAATGTAACCAATATATAACCAATGCACAATACCAACGGTCTGAATGTAACCAATATATAACCAATGCACAATACCCACGGTCTGAATGTAACCAATATATAACCAATGCACAATACCTACGGTCTGAATGTAACCAATATATAACCAATGCACAATACCTATGGTCTGAATGTAACCAATATATAACCAATGCACAATACCCACAGTCTGAATGTAACCAATATATAACCAATGCACAATACCTACGGTCTGAATGTAACCAATATATAACCAATGCACAATACCTACGGTCTGAATGTAACCAATATATAACCAATGCACAATACCAACGGTCTGAATGTAACCAATATATAACCAATGCACA
>CM026404.1:79365874-79436027 GCA_014843695.1 Archivesica marissinica
TTCCTCAAACCCCTTCACTTTTTTTTTTATTGCATTAATTGTACAGGTTTTTTTCTTTTCGGAGCTTGGTGTAGGCTGCCTATAGGCAGCTACGCGCCTGCAATCATACATATGCATAGGCGGTGGGGACTTAACATAAAATTAATCTACACGACCGAACCTGTAATGAAAAACCGCTCGAGGGAACGTAAAACATATTGCGTGTGTGTCTTACGTTTATTTATCGTCGCTACAGGTTACCCATATGAGCGACGCCTCCTGAAGATATTAGTCATTTTAGATGTTTGGAGGATAGTGCAATGATACAGACATTGACCCATCGAACCTGCGATCCCTGGATTACCAGTCCACTGTGTTAATTTAAACTTTATTTATTTTACAACGATTGCGAAGCAAGTTCTAATAACTTATATTAATCACTCTCGTTGGAGCGGATGAAAGCGTATATATGGTCATTCGTGTGGGAGCAAATCGTAGTACCCGGAGAAAACCCACCTGTTCGATATGGCGACCACCATACCATCTCACAGCTTGTTATCCACTGGACTACATATCCGTCTGTGAAACATATTGCGAATCAAATAACTGTTGTACTTGAATAGGTGAAATACAAAGGTAACAGTAAAATATAATAGAAAATATGTTAACAATTTAAAAGCAGCTACAGTCAATACATTAATCTGTGGTTCTTTTACATGCACCGGTAACAGGGACATGGACTTATAGTTTCACCGGGTGGTTAGATTGTTTTATTAATATGGTGGGACGGGGGAACGAAGTCGAGCCATTTAAATTTGCAGTTGACCATTAAACAGTCGTCATTGCTTTTAAGCTTATTTGTTTATTTATGTATTATGTACAGATTGGGTACGCGACTAGATGAACATTATTTAACATTGGATGTAACAGTTAAGTCCCTTATGTTGCAAATCGCCATGTGTACAGGTGTGTCATTTTAATAATTGCTGAATCTGTAGTAAAGCAGATATATGCAAAGAAATACTAATTTGTGTACATTATTATATATAGTTTTTTTCTGTAAGTATGCACATCAAATAAATCCTATATTTATCGAGGTAAGTATTGCATGCGCAGATCCAATTGACAGCTTCCATGTAGACATTTAGTAGACTGTTTAGTCTATTGAGTATTGGCATCCGTGGTCCAGTGGTAGAGCATCGGATTTGGAATCGAACGGTCCCGGGTTCGATACTCGGTCAGGACACGTATGTAGTGTCATTGAGCAAGGCACCTCACACACATTGCTTAGTACTGGTTAACCATTTAGATCGGCTAAGCTTACCCATGAAAACATGTCTATGTCCCCACAAGGGGTTTGACATTAATGGAACATACCAATCAAGCTTTAAGCTTTATTTATTTTACAACGATTGCGAAGCAAGTTTTAACAACTTATATTAATCACTCTCGTTAGCGCGGATGAAAGCGTAAATGTGGTCATTCGTGTGGGAGGAAACTGGAGTAGCCGGGGAAAACCCACCTGACCGATCTGGCGACAACCGTACCATCTCACATACTTCCCGGTCTGAGGATCAAACCCGGGTTGCATTGGTGAGAAGCTAGCGCGCTAATCGGACAGCTTTAATCATGAGTTAATTAGAAGGATACATTGTAGCATTTGGTCATCATTTTCTTGTTTCTGCTGCTGCACCATCGGTGTGAAGACGATAAGACTTCCGTTTTGATGACGTGTGAACATGGCCTTTGATGGGCTTGCTATCCATGTCTGAATGTAACCAATATATAACCAATGCACAATACCCACGGTCTGAATGTAACCAATATATAACCAATGCACAATACCTACGGTCTGGTTGTAACCAATATATAACCAATGCACAATACCTACGGTCTGAATGTAACCAATATATAACCAATGCACAATACCTACGGTCTGGTTGTAACCAATATATAACCAATGCACAATACCTACGGTCTGAATGTAACCAATATATAACCAATGCACAATACCCAAGGTCTGAATGTAACCAATATATAACCAATGCACAATACCCACGGTCTGAATGTAACCAATATATAACCAATGCACAATACCCACGGTCTGAATGTAACCAATATATAACCAATGCACAATACCTACGGTCTGAATGTAACCAATATATAACCAATGCACAATACCTACGGTCTGAATGTAACCAATATATAACCAATGCACAATACCTACGGTCTGGTTGTTATCTATATATAACCAATGCACAATACCCACGGTCTGAATGTAACCAATATATAACCAATGCACAATACCCACGGTCTGAATGTAACCAATATATAACCAATGCACAATACCTACGGTCTGAATGTAACCAATATATAACCAATGCACAATACCCACGGTCTGAATGTAACCAATATATAACCAATGCACAATACCTACGGTCTGGTTGTAACCAATATATAACCAATGCACAATACCTACGGTCTGAATGTAACCAATATATAACCAATGCACAATACCTACGGTCTGATTGTAACCAATATATAACCAATGCACAATACCTACGGTCTGGTTGTAACCAATATATAACCAATGCACAATACCTACGGTCTGAATGTAACCAATATATAACCAATGCACAATACCTACGGTCTGGTTGTAACCAATATATAACCAATGCACAATACCTACGGTCTGAATGTAACCAATGCACAATACCTACGGTCTGGTTGTAACCAATATATAACCAATGCACAATACCTACGGTCTGAATGTAACCAATATATAACCAATGCACAATACCTACGGTCTGGTTGTAACCAATATATAACCAATGCACAATACCCACGGTCTGAATGTAACCAATATATAACCAATGCACAATACCTACGGTCTGGTTGTAACATATATAACCAATGCACAATACTTACGGTCTGAATGTAACCAATATATAACCAATGCACAATACCTACGGTCTGAATGTAACCAATATATAACCAATGCACAATACCCACGGTCTGAATGTAACCAATATATAACCAATGCACAATACCTACGGTCTGGTATACCTACGGTCTGAATGTAACCAATATATAACCAATGCACAATACCTACGGTCTGAATGTAACCAATATATAACCAATGCACAATACCTACGGTCTGGTGTTATCTATATATAACCAATGCACAATACCCACGGTCTGAATGTAACCAATATATAACCAATGCACAATACCCACGGTCTGAATGTAACCAATATATAACCAATGCACAATACCTACGGTCTGAATGTAACCAATATATAACCAATGCACAATACCCACGGTCTGAATGTAACCAATATATAACCAATGCACAATACCTACGGTCTGAATGTAACCAATATATAACCAATGCACAATACCTACGGTCTGAATGTAACCAATATATAACCAATGCACAATACCCACGGTCTGAATGTAACCAATATATAACCAATGCACAATACCTACGGTCTGGTTGTAATCTATATATAACCAATGCACAATACCAACGGTCTGAATGTAACCAATGCACAATACCTACGGTCTGAATGTAACCAATATATAACCAATGCACAATACCTACGGTCTGGTTGTTATCTATATATAACCAATGCACAATACCCACGGTCTGAATGTAACCAATATATAACCAATGCACAATACCTACGGTCTGAATGTAACCAATATATAACCAATGCACAATACCTACGGTCTGAATGTAACCAATATATAACCAATGCACAATACCCACGGTCTGAATGTAACCAATATATAACCAATGCACAATACCTACGGTCTGGTTGTAATCTATATATAACCAATGCACAATACCAACGGTCTGAATGTAACCAATGCACAATACCTACGGTCTGAATGTAACCAATATATAACCAATGCACAATACCTACGGTCTGGTTGTTATCTATATATAACCAATGCACAATACCCACGGTCTGAATGTAACCAATATATAACCAATGCACAATACCCACGGTCTGAATGTAACCAATATATAACCAATGCACAATACCTACGGTCTGAATGTAACCAATATATAACCAATGCACAATACCCACGGTCTGAATGTAACCAATATATAACCAATGCACAATACCTACGGTCTGAATGTAACCAATATATAACCAATGCACAATACCTACGGTCTGAATGTAACCAATATATAACCAATGCACAATACCCAAGGTCTGAATGTAACCAATATATAACCAATGCACAATACCCACGGTCTGAATGTAACCAATATATAACCAATGCACAATACCCACGGTCTGAATGTAACCAATATATAACCAATGCACAATACCTACGGTCTGGTTGTAACCAATATATAACCAATGCACAATACCTACGGTCTGAATGTAACCAATATATAACCAATGCACAATACCTACGGTCTGGTTGTAACCAATATATAACCAATGCACAATACCCACGGTCTGGTTGTTATCTATATATAACCAATGCACAATACCAATGGTCTGGTTGTAATCTATATATAACCAATGCACAATACCAATGGTCTGGTTGTAATCTATATATAACCAATGCACAATACCTACGGTCTGGTTGTTATCTATATATAACCAATGCACAATACCAATGGTCTGGTTGTAACCAATATATAACCAATGCACAATACCTACGGTCTGAATGTAACCAATATATAACCAATGCACAATACCTACGGTCTGGTTGTAACCAATATATAACCAATGCACAATACCAATGGTCTGGTTGTAATCTATATATAACCAATGCACAATACCCACAGTCTGGTTGTAATCTATATATAACCAATGCACAATACCTACGGTCTGGTTGTTATCTATATATAACCAATGCACAATACCTACGGTCTGAATGTAACCAATATATAACCAATGCACAATACTTACGGTCTGAATGTAACCAATATATAACCAATGCACAATACTTACGGTCTGAATGTAACCAATATATAACCAATGCACAATACCAATGGTCTGGTTGTAATCTATATATAACCAATGCACAATACCCACAGTCTGGTTGTAATCTATATATAACCAATGCACAATACCTACGGTCTGGTTGTTATCTATATATAACCAATGCACAATACCTACGGTCTGAATGTAACCAATATATAACCAATGCACAATACTTACGGTCTGAATGTAACCAATATATAACCAATGCACAATACCTACGGTCTGAATGTAACCAATATATAACCAATGCACAATACCTACGGTCTGAATGTAACCAATATATAACCAATGCACAATACCTACGGTCTGGTTGTAACCAATATATAACCAATGCACAATACCTACGGTCTGGTTGTAACCAATATATAACCAATGCACAATACCTACGGTCTGAATGTAACCAATATATAACCAATGCACAATACCTACGGTCTGGTTGTAACCAATATATAACCAATGCACAATACCCACGGTCTGGTTGTTATCTATATATAACCAATGCACAATACCAATGGTCTGGTTGTAATCTATATATAACCAATGCACAATACCAATGGTCTGGTTGTAATCTATATATAACCAATGCACAATACCTACGGTCTGGTTGTTATCTATATATAACCAATGCACAATACCAATGGTCTGGTTGTAACCAATATATAACCAATGCACAATACCTACGGTCTGAATGTAACCAATATATAACCAATGCACAATACCTACGGTCTGGTTGTAACCAATATATAACCAATGCACAATACCAATGGTCTGGTTGTAATCTATATATAACCAATGCACAATACCCACAGTCTGGTTGTAATCTATATATAACCAATGCACAATACCTACGGTCTGGTTGTTATCTATATATAACCAATGCACAATACCTACGGTCTGAATGTAACCAATATATAACCAATGCACAATACTTACGGTCTGAATGTAACCAATATATAACCAATGCACAATACTTACGGTCTGAATGTAACCAATATATAACCAATGCACAATACCAATGGTCTGGTTGTAATCTATATATAACCAATGCACAATACCCACAGTCTGGTTGTAATCTATATATAACCAATGCACAATACCTACGGTCTGGTTGTAATCTATATATAACCAATGCACAATACCAACGGTCTAGTTGTAATCTATATATAACCAATGCACAATACCTACGGTCTGGTTGTTATCTATATATAACCAATGCACAATACCAATGGTCTGGTTGTAATCTATATATAACCAATGCACAATACCAATGGTCTGGTTGTAATCTATATATAACCAATGCACAATACCTACGGTCTGGTTGTTATCTATATATAACCAATGCACAATACCAATGGTCTGGTTGTAATCTATATATAACCAATGCACAATACCTACGGTCTGGTTGTTATCTATATATAACTAATGCACAATACCTATGGTCTGGTTGTTATCTATATATAACCAATGCACAATACCTACGGTCTGGTTGTTATCTATATATAACCAATGCACAATACCAATGGTCTGGTTGTAATCTATATATAACCAATGCACAATACCTACGGTCTGGTTGTTATCTATATATAACCAATGCACAATACCTATGGTCTGGTTGTTATCTATATATAACCAATGCACAATACCTACGGTCTGGTTGTTATCTATATATAACCAATGCACAATACCTACGGTCTGGTTGTTATCTATATATAACCAATGCACAATACCTACGGTCTGGTTGTTATCTATATATAACCAATGCACACTACTTATGGTCTGGTTGTTATCTATATATAACCAATGCACAATACTTATGGTCTGGTTGTAATCTATATATAACCAATGCACAATACCTACGGTCTGGTTGTAATCTATATATAACCAATTCACAATACCTACGGTCTAGTTGTAATCTTCAAGTCATGTATTGTCTACCTTGATATATGTAAGAGACTAGATACATTGTGTTGCTTCAGTGATGTCCGTGGAGTAGTGTTGATTTGATTCAGCTTGCTGAATCCACATTCACACTCAGCCGTTGTTGGTGAAATAGCCAGCATTATGGTGACCAGTGGCAGTATGTTTTCAGATTCTTGACAATCTCTTATTGGAATTTAGTAATTTAGTTCTCAAAACTTCACATTTTCTTTTTACTCAGTGGTGACCTTCAAATATCCACTCGCCCATCTTGACGAGCGTCTTTCAATTTTCACTCGCCTAGACTGAAAAATTACTCGTAAATATGTGCGAACGGGTGGATATGTCGAGATGGATATGTGAGATGGATATGTCGAGATGGATATGTGAGATGGATATGCCGAGATGGATATGTCGAGAATGTATATGTCGAGATGGATATGTCAAGACCTTCAATCATGAATGACCAGTGCTATTTATGTGGGCTATTGGGAAACAATACATACAATTGATAAATAGAGGATAGCACTTGGAGAGGTGCAAACCCACGTGCCATAACCATGTGCCATGACCACATGCCATGACCGATTTCTCCTAAAAATCGAATCACTTCCTTCCAGACCAACTCTATATATCCACAAAGTTTCATCAGCATTCATGACAGACACACATAGCCAAACAAAATAACCCCCATTCCTAATGGCGGGGTGTAATTATTATTGTACATAAATCTTATTACATAGTTCTATGTTGTATGTACAATTTTAACACATTGCATCCTCAGATATTCAATCTTAGTTAAATCTATCGTATAATGAAACAAAAAGTAGTACCCCCATTCTGTATACTATATATTCAAATCAGTATGAGCAATTATAACTGACAAAACTGACTTCCCACAATTTCCAAACTTCAAAAGGTTGAACCTCCCTAGAACGACAACCTCTCTACAACAACAATCTTGTGTGTATCCGGATGGTGTTTGCTCTGGAGAGGTTTGACTGTAGATATATGTGTTATTCTTCAGAAGACATATTGCTGTATGAATGAGATTGAAGATGAAGTTTCGATATAGAGCAGCTGTACTGTCAACAACTGGGTGTCTGCTTGTTATCTGCTGCCTTCTTCTATATACAGGATATTTACCCTCAATCTTCAGGTTAGAAGAATTTGTCACATTATCTTATAGATATATTTCATGACTAGCAGACTTTGTCACACTTGTCTGGGAACCGTTTCATGACAAGCAGACATACTAATTTGTCACACTTGACAGGGGACCGTTTCATGACAAGCAGACATACTAATTTGTCATACTTGTCAGGGGACCGTTTCATGACTATCAGACATACTAATTTGTCACACTTGTCAGGGGACCGTTTCATGACTAAGCAGACATACTAATTTGTCACACTTGTCGGGGGACCGTTTCATGACAAGCAGACATACTAATTTGTCACACTTGTCAGGGGACCGTTTCATGACAAGCAGACATACTAATTTGTCACACTTGTCAGGGGACCGTTTCATGACTATCAGACATACTAATTTGTCACACTTGACAGGGGACTGTGTCATGACTATCAGACATACTAATTTGTCACACTTGTCGGGGGACCGTTTCATGACTATCAGACATACTAATTTGTCACACTTATCAGGGGACCGTTTCATGACTATCAGACATACTAATTTGTCACACTTGTCGGGGGACCGTTTCATGACTATCAGACATACTAATTTGTCACACTTGTCTGGGGACCGTTTCATGACTATCAGACATACTAATTTGTCACACTTGTCAGGGGACCGTTTCATGACTATCAGACATACTAATTTGTCACACTTGTCGGGGGACCGTTTCATGACTATCAGACATACTAATTTGTCACACTTGTCGGGGGACCGTTTCATGACTAGCAGACTTAGAAATTTGTCACACTTGTCAGGGGACTGTCAATTTTGAAGGATATGTTTTACATTTAGGTTTATCGCTATAATGGAGACATTGCTTGTGTCTGAGGGTTTACGTGTTCAACTCCTGCCACACTCACGGTTGGGATGTCGTTAAGCAAGATACTTAATTACTCATTGCCTGTTCTCTCTCCCTCATTGTGACATATTTCGTCTAGAATAAGGCGCTGAGAGTGACTAGTCTCAAGATGTAAGAACTTGTTTTGCAATCCCAGCTAAAACAAATGTGTGTACAACTTGCATAGTTAATTGTATATTAAATCTGACATTAGCCAAGTAGAATGTTAAGAGATATATACCAAAATATATTAGTTTATATGAGAAGTTTCGGTGACATTACATGTTGTATGCCTTTGTGTCGAACGTCCCAGAGATGAAAATATGTATGACATGTATATGTATGTTTTGCAACTTTCTCTGTTGCACTGACAAAAACGAACGATATAACGTAGCCATTCGTGACCATCTGTGATGACCCAAAGGAGGTCGTAGGATGGTGATGGGATGTCTTAATTTTATTGACCTGAAGCCCCCAACTTACATACACCAAATATATTATGAATCCAATACAGAACGGGTTTCAACTTGATTTATGAAATGCTGTACATGTGATTGAATATCAGGGCTGATATTGAACGGTAGACACTATTTCATAACTACAACGTCGTCTTTATTTAGCCAAGTACATCAGCTATCCACAATGTATTTCCATTCGTTTATATCTGAAATAATTTGCGTACGAGCCGTCGCTGATGCGAATCATCACCATTCAAAATACTTAGTAGGAACAACGTGTATAGTCCGGTTTTTTTATTCAGCTACTCGCAATTCGCGGACAAAACTAGCATCACATTGTACATAATCACCTAACTTACATCCGGTTTCAATATATTTCCTATCTATCGGTTAGCATGCTGCCTTGGAAAGTATATATGTCCACTGCACTAATCGGACAGCCCAAACCATTTAGATACGAGTATGTTCTAATTATAGTTCACACCAGGAGAAGCTAAGAGAGTTCGTGTATAAGAACCCTTTGGCATTCAACTTCTTTGAGGAGAGTGTGAGTGGCAATCAGTGCAGAGCCAACTTCTCCCATACCAAGGATGTCGTGTCTACACTAGATTTGGCAGAGATGACAGATTTTAAGACCTATGCTAACGGACTATATAACATGCCGCACGCGTCACTGGAGGCTGCAGCGTATGGATCAAACATCCGACATCTGTCTGTGATAATAGTACCCCACTCACACTTGGATCCTGGATGGCTAGAGACCATGGATGAGTACTACAATAGAAAGGTGAAGTTTATCCTGGACCACATGGTGCGTAAACTGCACCTGTATTCGGATATGACCTTTATTTGGGCAGAGATTATCTTCTTCAGTAGATGGTGGGAAGAGCAAACTGATCTGATAAAGAAGCAAGTTCAGGAATTAATTAAATCAGGTATTTGTGTAGTAATGTTTCCCTCTCATTCAAAGTGTGTTTTACGTTTATTTATCGTCGCTACCGGTTGCCCATATGAGTGATGCCTCCTATAGAGATTAGTAATTTTAGGAGGATAGTGTAATGATACAGAGAGAGACCCATTCCAGAGTCTCCTCTGATTCTTTTACGTGCACGGTGTAAAGCACCGACACGAGACCTCGGTTTAACGTCCAATCTGAAAGACTGTTAATTTTATTATGGTTAAGACGGGGGATCGAACCTGCGATCCATGGATTACCAGTCCAGCGTATTACCACTGGACTACAGATCCGTCTGTGTCTCATTCAAACAATGGTGAAGGTGCATTTAAATAGTGTTAACGTCCGTGACAGAGATTTAACTTTCCATTTTCAATAATTATCCAATATTTCGGAAACTGGTTCACATATATATTATATATCTTTATTTCTGTCTCATCTATGTACAGTACATACATTTCAATTTATATTATAACACATACATTGCACATAGCCATTCTACAAATGAGAATGTTTTACTTTCTAAAAACTATGTAAAAGTCATGACACTAAAAAATATTTAAAATACTGTTTTTTAAGATTCTGACCGGGAAAAAGAGCACTATTGCGCACATTAGAATATGTTTTAAAGCGACATTGCATTGCAAAAAGCAAATAAAATGCATTTTTTCTCGTATAAATGCATATCTACTACACATTCTTCTGAATACATTCGAATACTAACATTGAATCAATAAACAGTGTTTTTGTGGTATGCAAACTTTCAAAAGTGAAAGTAGGATTTCATATAACGATCATCCGCGTTCCTGAATTGACGTAAAAACTTTACGTTCGTTTATAGATAATTTAACTAAGATTAATCTACAAATAAATATGCATAGGCACACATGTGAGATATCACGGTAAATATGTACCATACCTCGTGTTATTCACGATGAATACGCATGAATGTCGACACCATTTACATTATTTTGTTATGTAAACAAACCGTGTATACGACGTTTGTTTATTTGTTGAAATACTCAGTATTTGAGGGTAGTATTTGGAAACAAATTATACCATATAATAACAAATTACATTCTGCAGACATTTGCGTTTTCACCGATATAGTGTCGCTTTAAGAAATCGGAACCACCTCACATGGCTCAAGCTGGGATTCCGGCCTTTTCCCCCCTGGCTAGTCCAGGGTTGTGACCAACTTACAATAACAGGTTTAAACTGACCTCGTTTATTTAGAGGTTATTATGTGGCTAGTTTCATATCAGCATTGGTATCAACCCGAGGTAACTTGCTATCAGCCTAACCACGTAATAACGTCTTTATTACATGTACTTTGATATGAATTTGAAAATTTGATAATCAAAATTATGCTCTCTTTTGTCCATTTATCAGAAATAAATCACAAGTATTGATGCACCAACATGATTGAAATATTATCACGCAACTACAAACATCTGTTTATATTAAAGATGGCCGACAGTTATATTAAATACTATTATCACTTTTGTGAGTTTGTAGACCGCAAAAACACTGTTTATTGGTTGAAAGTTAGTGTTAGATCTTTTTCAGAATAATTTGTATTAGCAATGCTATTTATGCATAAAATATACATTTTTGGGTTTTTTATTTAGCTAGCTATAATGTCGCTTTAATATCATAAGACAAAATTAATAGTAGCTAGGGGGCATGTATTACTTGGCAATAATGGGTCACATGTTTCAGTATTGTGATTGTTACCGGGTGTTAAACTAATACAGGCCACTTGTAACCAGGTAGCTAACACTGGTATACGTCCAATGTACAAACAATTGTAATACATTACGTATGACATGAATGCATGGAATAGCGTTTACTGCAAGACCAAGATCGACCGTAAACCCATGTCCGAGTTACTATGTTAACAGCAACTATATACTCGTATTTTAAATATATACTATATGTTTACAGGTCGATTAGAGATAGTGTCTGGTGGTTTGGTGATGCCAGATGAAGCATCCACAAGTTATATTTCAGTCATAGATCAGCTTCTAGAGGGCCACCAATGGGTATATGAGACATTTGGGGTCAAACCCATTAGTAGCTGGTCAATAGACCCATTTGGCCACTCTGGCACTATGCCATACCTGTGGAAAACGGCAGGTATGTCCAATATGGTGATCGGCCGAATACACCAAGGAACAAAGGGAACGATGGCGTTGCAAAGGACACTAGAATTCTACTGGAAACAATACTGGGATAGTACTAAAGCAGGCGACATTCTGTGTCATGTTATGCCATATATGCTATACAGCCTTCATCAAACATGTGGACCGGATAAGTTTGTTTGTGCAATGTTTGACTTTAAAAATATACCGGGTGAACCAGAGTTCCAGTTGATTCAGCCAATCTCTGAACAAAATATACATAATAAAGCCAAGGCTCTGTATGAGCAGTATAGACTGAAGTCCAGCCTATTTACACATGGTACAATATTTGTTCCATTAGGGGACGACTTCCGGTTCGATCATGTTGAAGAATGGGACCAACAATACGAAAACTACCATAAGCTCATGGAATACATGAACTCTAAACCAGAGTGGAAAATAAATGTAAAATTTGGTACAATAAGTGACTACTTCAAGAAAATGAGGACAGTTGAAAGAGCTGGTCTATTGGATGTGGATTTGCGTTCACTTTCTGGTGATTTCTTCCCATATTCGGACCACGATAAAGCATATTGGACTGGTTACTATTCTACTCGACCATTTGACAAACGATTTTCTAGAGAAGTTGAGTCAAGACTTAGAGCTGCAGAAATTCTTCATGCTATTGCATTGAGTTACAGCAATTATTGGAACAATAATTATAAGTTTGTAGAACGAGCCCCAAAGCTGCTAAAACAGGCAAGAGACGGTCTTGGAATATTTTTGCATCATGATGCAATCACCGGGACGTCAAAGGCGTATGTTGTTGAAGATTATGAAGACAAGCTTTTTCTGGCATACAATAACGCCATGCATGTACTTGGATCAGCGGCCCAGTTCTTGTTAACAAAGGGGAAAGTGGAATCGTATCCTTCGATATTCCAACCAGAACTGGTTAGATCCACCTTCAAAGAATCGTCTATCCACCAGAAGATTTCTCCGAGTAAGGAGGGTGCTAGATTACTTCTTTACAATCCAACTAGTCATGTTCGGTCTGAATTTGTAGAAGTTACTGTTGATTCCGTCCAATTTCAAATCAAGGACTCAAAACGGAAAACCATTCCATTCCAAATAAATCCAATCTTCTTGTCAAGGTCAGAGGTCGACAGAACATCATTTGAGGTTGTATTTCTATCTGAAATATCAGCATTTGGTCTTGAAACTTACACATTTCGGACTATAAATAGATCTCCAAGTAGTTTTTGGTCCAAGATTTCCACTTACAATTCTAATGAATTGATCATAGGACCAGAATTGAAGTTTGAGCAAGAAAGACCAAGACATATGAATAGAGCTTACTTTCCTATTTTAATTGAAAACAGTCAGATAGCTGCTGAGTTCAAATCATTTAATGGACTGTTGAATAAATGGATTGATAAAGCTAACAATGGAACAAGAGAAACAAAAATGATTTTAGAGTTCAAGCAGTACACTTCTCGAGGAAGTGGAGCATACATATTCTTTCCTACTGGTCCAGCTACAGACATGCTACAGGGTGTTCCAGTTGTCCATGTCATAGAAGGTCCATTCTGCACAGAGGTTCAGTCGATGTTTGTGAACCTCTATCACAGAGTGAAGCTATATCACCACCCAGGTTTACAAGGGCGATATCTGCATATACAAAATGCACTCAACATGTTTGTTCTCAACATGAGGGATAGAGAACCGATCATGAGAATAGCAACAAGTGTTAATAACATGAAGGGCAACTTCTTTACGGACGAGAATGGGTTTCAGTTCATAGGGAGAAGGAGACACCCATCTGATCCAAACTACCAAAATATTGAACGTAATTATTATCCCGTTACGACTATGGCATTTCTTGAAGATAGAAACACAAGAGTAACAATGCATACAGGTCAGCCTCATGGGGCTGCTTCACTTGAAAGAGGTTGGTTGGAGTTTATGATTGAAAGACAGTTGCTGTATGATGATGAGCGAGGTCTCGGAGAAGGGATTGCTGACAATAAACTTACAATAAACAAATACATGATAACAGTTGAGCATTATAATAGCACTTCTTTTGAAGACAAGTTTACCGTTCCGTCGTTGCAAGCTAACATGATTAATGAATTCCTTAACCATCCAATACAGAAAATGTACACACCTATAAATTCAGAAATTGTTGCACCTAATTTTGTGCCACTACCAAAACCACTGCCTTGTGATATATTTGTGGTTGGGATGAAGACTTTGTTAAAAACCGATCTGACCTACAATGGTACCAGCTTAATTGTGCACAGGAAAGGATATAATTGTGGTTTTCCAAGTTATGGATTACAATGTACGCATACTGAGGTAAATGTAGCTTCACTGTTTCCGGGCGTATCCAAAGAAAGCACAAGGGAAACTTCTCTGACTCACTTGGTTACAAAGACAGGAGTTGTTAACCTTAAAAATCTGAACATTCCGCCCATGGAAATTAAGTCGTATGTTATTGATGTTAAGTCAACACGGAGTATTGGAAAGCACAGCGTACAGGATGACAAGGCAGTTTAGTGTCTGGTGTTGCTTTCAGAATCACCTCTAGTGGAAAGCACAGCGTACAGGATGACGAGGCAGTTTAGTGTCTGGTGTTGCTTTCAAAATCACCTCAAGTGGAAAGCACAGCGTACAGGATGACAAGGCAGTTTAGTGTCTGGTGTTGCTTTCAGAATCACCTCAAGTGGAAAGCACAGCGTACAGGATGACAGGGCAGTTTAGTGTCTGGTGTTGCTTTCAGAATCACCTCAAGAGAAGGTAAATCATAGGAAATAGTTTGTTGATATACCGTAGTGTTAATAGTTATGAATACGACCAGTACACTATACACTGAGCAAATTTCTAACTAGTCACATGTATTTGTATTAATAATTGAAATTGTGAAAGGCGTTCTGTTGTATGGTCGAGAGACCTGGAATACGAATGTAATATAAAATTTGGGTCGTGTTATCACTTGTTTATCTACACTTATAGCTAAATTCAATCGAAATGTGAAAATGAGATAGGTTCGTATTTGCCTAAGCGAAGTGTCGGCTATAATCATTCCAACAGCACCAAGTGCTACGCTCTTGAAGTGTGTGTTTTACGTTTATTTATCGTCGCTACCGGTTGCCCATATGAGCGACGCCTCCTGAAGAGATTAGTCATTTTAGATTTTGGAGGATAGTGCAATGATACAGACAGAGACCCATTCCAGAGTCTCCTCTGGTTCTTGTATGTGCACGGTGTAAAGCTTGACACGAGATCTCGGTTTAATGTCTCATCGGAAAGACTTAATATTATTAGGGTCAGACGGGGGATCGAACTTGCGATCCCTGGATTACCAGTCCAGCGTGTTACCACTGGGCTACAGATCCGTCTGTAAGCGCTCTTCGTTGTTCATTCTCGCCATTTTAGATGTCGTCAAGCTGTTATTTACCATCTCTGTTGCACTTTATTTGTAAGCTCTCTCATTGTTGTTATAGGCTACATGTAAAGTTGCTGTTGAAGGAATTCTGCAAGCAACTCCTTTGTACATAAGGCATATTTTTAGCCAGTGTTGAAATTCGACCACGCATTTGTACATATAGCATATTTTCAGACTGTTAAAATTCGACCACGCATTTGTACATATAGCATATTTCCAGACAGTGTTAAAATTCGACCACGCATTTGTACATATAGCATATTTCTAGAGAGTGTTAAAATTCGACGACTCATTTGTACATGTAGTGTATTATATTTCGGCAGTGATTCGTAGCTTAATGATAAGGGCTTAACTTAATTTTAGTTAGCAGCTGTCCGATTAGCGCAGTGGTTAGAGCGCTCGCTTCTCACCAATGCAATCCGTGTTCGATCCTCGGACCAGGAAGTATGTGAGATGGTACGGTGGTCGCCAGATCGGACATGTGGGTTTTCTCCGGCTACTCCGGTTTCCTCCCACACGAATGACCACATTTACCCGCGCCAACAGTGATTAATATAAGTTGTTAAAACTTGCTTCGCAATCGTTGTAAAATAAATAAAGTTTAAGCTTTAAAGTGCAGCTGTCGTAGCTGAACTATCAAATTCCCTAACATGTACATGTTTCTGTTAGAAGAGCGTTCAGACTCGTTTGCACACATTAGATGTTGTGATATGGACGAACTTCAACAGCACCATAAAAGTAATTACTGACATTATGTTAAATTTTCTATTGGAGCTACAACTAGTGCTAAAAGGTACAGGGTGACTAAAACTAACAACTGGTGCTAAGCGTTAAATATTAGCCAGCCTCAAGTGTTTAATTACATGTATTAGCGTAGCTATCAATGTGTATGTCTGTCCGTCGTCCGTGAACATTTCAAACGTCTTCTCCTCAATAGCCGTTGGGTCTATAGTCACCATGTATTGTCATGCTGCTTGGGTTGATTCTTCTCCTCAATAGCCGTTGGGTCTATAGTCACCATGTATTGTCATGCTGCTTGGGTTGATTCTTCCCCTCAATAGCCGTTGGGTCTATAGTCACCATGTATTGTCATGCTGCTGATGCTTGGGTTGATTCTTCTCCTCAATAACCGTTGGGTCTATCGTCACCATGTATTGTCATGCTGCCTTGGGTTGATTCTTCTCCTCAATAGCCGTTGGGTCTATAGTCACCATGTATTGTCATGCTGCTTGGGTTGAGTCTTCTCCTCAATAGCCGTTGGGTCTATAGCCACCATGTATTGTCATGCTGCTTGGGTTGAGTCTTCTCCTCAATAGCCGTTGGGTCTCTAGCCACCATGTATTGTCATGCTGCTTGGGTTGAGTCTTCTCCTCAATAGCCGTTGGGTCTATAGCCACCATGTATTGTCATGCTGCTTGGGTTGATTCTTCTCCTCAATAGCCGTTGGGTCTATAGCCACCATGTATTGTCATGATGCTGATGCTTGGGTTGAGTCTTCTCCTCAATAGCCGTTGGGTCTATAGCCACCATGTATTGTCATGCTGCTTGGGTTGATTCTTCTCCTCAATAGCCGTTGGGTCTATAGTCACCATGTATTGTCATGCTGCTTGGGTTGATTCTTCTCCTCAATAGCCGTTGGGTCTATAGTCACCATGTATTGTCATGCTGCTTGGGTTGAGTCTTCTCCTCAATAGCCGTTGGGTCTATAGCCACCATGTATTGTCATGCTGCTTGGGTTGAGTCTTCTCCTCAATAGCCGTTGGGTCTCTAGCCACCATGTATTGTCATGCTGCTTGGGTTGAGTCTTCTCCTCAATAGCCGTTGGGTCTATAGCCACCATGTATTGTCATGCTGCTTGGGTTGATTCTTCTCCTCAATAGCCGTTGGGTCTATAGCCACCATGTATTGTCATGATGCTGATGCTTGGGTTGAGTCTTCTCCTCAATAGCCGTTGGGTCTATAGCCACCATGTATTGTCATGCTGCTGATGCTTGGGTTGATTCTTCTCCTCAATAGCCGTTGGGTCTATAGCCACCATGTATTGTCATGATGCTGATGCTTGGGTTGAGTCTTCTCCTCAATAGCCGTTGGTCTATAGCCACCATGTATTGTCATGCTGCTTGGGTTGATTCTTCTCCTCAATAGCCGTTGGGTCTATAGCCACCATGTATTGTCATGCTGCTTGGGTTGAGTCTTCTCCTCAATAGCCGTTGGGTCTATAGCCACCATGTATTGTCATGCTGCTGATGCTTGGGTTGATTCTTCTCCTCAATAGCCGTTGGGTCTATAGCCACCATGTATTGTCATGATGCTTGGGTTGAGTCTTCTCCTCAATAGCCATTGGGTCTATAGTCACCATGTATTGTCATGATACTTGGGTTGATTCTTCTCCTCAATAGCCGTTGGGTCTATAGCCACCATGTATTGTCATGCTGCTTGGGTTGATTCTTCTCCTCAATAGCCGTTGGGTCTATAGTCACCATGTATTGTCATGATGCTGATGCTTGGGTTGATTCTTCTCCTCAATAGCCGTTGGGTCTATAGCCACCATGTATTGTCATGCTGCTTGGGTTGATTCTTCTCCTCAATAGCCGTTGGGTCTATAGCCACCATGTATTGTCATGATGCTTGGGTTGTCATGCTGCTTGGGTTGTCATGCTGCTTGGGTTGATTCTTCTCCTCAATAGCCGTTGGGTCTATAGTCACCATGTATTGTCATGCTGCTGATGCTTGGGTTGATTCTTCTCCTCAATAGCCGTTGGGTCCATAGTCACCATGTATTGTCATGCTGCTGATGCTTGGGTTGAGTCTTCTCCTCAATAGCCGTTGGGTCTATAGTCACCATGTATTGTCATGCTGCTTGGGTTGATTCTTCTCCTCAATAGCCGTTGGGTCTATAGTCACCATGTATTGTCATGCTGCTGATGCTTGGGTTGAGTCTTCTCCTCAATAGCCGTTGGGTCTATAGTCACCATGTATTGTCATGCTGCTGATGCTTGGGTTGATTCTTCTCCTCAATAGCCGTTGGGTCTATAGTCACCATGTATTGTCATGCTGCTTGGGTTGATTCTTCTCCTCAATAGCCGTTGGGTCTATAGCCACCATGTATTGTCATGCTGCTTGGGTTGATTCTTCTCCTCAATAGCCGTTGGGTCTATAGCCACCATGTATTGTCATGCTGCTTGGGTTGATGGAGGATTACATATTTGTTAAAATCACATCATTACGTAATCCAAGATGGCTACTGTTTAAAAAAAGCGCACATTCTGCCGGTCGGATTCAGGGCGATGATGATGATTGAGCTTATTTACCCTCGCCTCCGGTGAACCATATGGGCGAGCGATGGATTCAGGGCTCCCTCTGTCGGTCGCCAATTGCGACAAAACAAATATTGGCGCTAATGTTTTTGAATTGGCGAAAATATTTGGTGCAACCTTTTTGTTGTTTTTTTAATTATTATTTTTGGTACATGTTTTCTCAAATATATGGCTTCAGATAAGTTATTTGTGAACTCTTAGTTGGCTTTTAGTTGGCTCCAAGTTTATTAAATTGGCTCCAGTGTTTTTCAATTGGCGACAGCAGTAGCGCAGTCAAATATTCAGACAGAGGGAACCCTGGGATTTTTATGAATCGTTGTAAGAATGATCGATGTACTATGCTCTTCAACCTTTTATGACAGATTTCTAACGTCTTCTTCTCACGCACTGATCAGCCAATGTTCAGAAATTCTACTTGTGTGATATATATGTGAATCCTTTCCAAAAGTTGTTAAAATAAAGTTCCATTGAAATCCAAGATGGCCGCCGTCTAAAAATAGTACAATTCTAAAACCAGCTTCTCCTCACGAACCGCCAGCAGGATTGTGACGAATCTTTGTAGCAATGATCGATGTACGATACTCTTTCAAACTTGTTCAAATGTGACACCAGGATCAAAAATGGGCGCGGCCCGGGAAGTCAACTATTATTTTTGAGCGAATATGGTCATGTCATATATCAGATCGAATGTATCGACAAGGCGATTGCTCTGAAGTAATTTTTATCAAAATCAAATGATTTTGTCATCCATGATGTTATCAAAATCAGATGATATTGTCTTCTAAGATGGCTGCCGAAATGTCAAAATATCGTTCTTTTATTATAGATTTCAAAATTCTTCTTCACCCTAGTTTATACAAATTTATTTTAGCTCGATTGCGAAACAAGTTCTTACAACTTATATTAATCACTCTCGATACCTTATTCCTGATGGAATCCATCGACACGAGGGAGAGAGTAGAGGCGATGTGGAATTTAAATGCCTCGCTCGCCTAAGGGCACAATCGTAACGGCTACAACTGGGCGCGAACTCGGTGTCTTTTGCACCTGAAGCGAACGCGCTATCACGACTTCCACTTCCACCCAAAACGCTTGGCCAATGGTGGCCAAATTTCACTGTTATAGTCCATAGGTGTAGCATTTTCGGATTTGTTATTATGGAGGTTGTCATGTAAAAATAACACAAATCCTTCAAACATCTTCTCACGAACCACCTGTTGAATTTTGGCAACATTTGGTAGGTATGATCGATGTACAATGTTCTTTCAAAGTTGTTAGAATGGTGACTCTGGTGTAAACACAATGAGCCAGGTGAGCAATACAGGGCCATCGCCATTACTACCAATTTGTAAATTGTGTTGTGCTATCGACCATTTCTATTTCATGAAAGTTCACTGTAATGTGTATCTTATATAAATATTACTTTATATTCCTGAAACCTGGTTAAAATACTAATAAAGACGTAACCAGACCAGAGGATACATATGTGTGTGTGTTAATGTCATACTTTATATGGTATATGTTATGAAAACATAGTCTTGTGTTGAAAACATAGTATAGTGTTGAACACATAGTCTAGTGTTGAAAACATAGTCTAGTGTTGAAAACATAGTCTAGTGTTGAACACATAGTCTAGTGTTGAAAACATAGTCTAGTGTTGAACACATAGTCTAGTGTTGAAAACATAGTCTAGTGTTGAACACATAGTCTAGTGTTGAACACATAGTATTGTGTTGAAAACATAGCCTAGTGTTGAACACATAGTCTAGTGTTGAAAACAGTCTTGTGTTGAAAACATAGCCTAGTGTTGAAAACAGTCTCGTGTTGAAAACATAGTCTAGTGTTGAAAACAGTCTTGTGTTGAAAACATAGCCTAGTGTTGAAAACAGTCTTGTGTTGAAAACATAGCCTAGTGTTGAAAACAGTCTTGTGTTGAAAACATAGTCTAGTGTTGAAAACAGTCTTGTGTTGAAAACATAGTCTTGTGTTGAAAACAGTCTTGTGTTGAAAACATAGTCTTGTGTTGAAAACAGTCTTGTGTTGAACACATAGTCTTGTGTTGAAAACATAGTCTATAGTCTAGTGTTGAAAACAGTCTGGTGTTGAAAACATAGTCTTTTGTTGAACACATAGTCTTGTGTTGAACACATAGTCTTGTGTTGAAAACAGTCTTGTGTTGAAAACATAGTCTAGTGTTGAAAACATAGTATTGTGTTGAAAACATAGTCTAGTGTTGAAAACATAGTATTGTGTTGAAAACATAGTCTAGTGTTGAAAACATTGTCTTGTGTTGAACACATTGTCTTGTGTTGAAAACATAGTATTGTGTTGAAAACAGTCTAGTGTTGCACACATAGTCTAGTGTTGAAAACATTGTCTTGTGTTGAACACATTGTCTTGTGTTGAAAACATAGTATTGTGTTGAAAACAGTCTAGTGTTGCACACATAGTCTAGTGTTGAACACATAGTCTAGTGTTGAACACATAGTCTAGTGTTGAACACATAGTATTGTGTTGAAAACATAGCCTAGTGTTGAACACATAGTCTAGTGTTGAAAACAGTCTTGTGTTGAAAACATAGCCTAGTGTTGAAAACAGTCTCGTGTTGAAAACATAGTCTAGTGTTGAAAACAGTCTTGTGTTGAAAACATAGCCTAGTGTTGAAAACAGTCTTGTGTTGAAAACATAGCCTAGTGTTGAAAACAGTCTTGTGTTGAAAACATAGTCTAGTGTTGAAAACAGTCTTGTGTTGAAAACATAGTCTTGTGTTGAAAACAGTCTTGTGTTGAAAACATAGTCTTGTGTTGAAAACAGTCTTGTGTTGAACACATAGTCTTGTGTTGAAAACATAGTCTATAGTCTAGTGTTGAAAACAGTCTGGTGTTGAAAACATAGTCTTTTGTTGAACACATAGTCTTGTGTTGAACACATAGTCTTGTGTTGAAAACAGTCTTGTGTTGAAAACATAGTCTAGTGTTGAAAACATAGTATTGTGTTGAAAACATAGTCTAGTGTTGAAAACATAGTATTGTGTTGAAAACATAGTCTAGTGTTGAAAACATTGTCTTGTGTTGAACACATTGTCTTGTGTTGAAAACATAGTATTGTGTTGAAAACAGTCTAGTGTTGCACACATAGTCTAGTGTTGAAAACATTGTCTTGTGTTGAACACATTGTCTTGTGTTGAAAACATAGTATTGTGTTGAAAACAGTCTAGTGTTGCACACATAGTCTAGTGTTGAACACATAGTCTAGTGTTGAACACATAGTCTAGTGTTGAACACATAGTATTGTGTTGAAAACATAGCCTAGTGTTGAACACATAGTCTAGTGTTGAAAACAGTCTTGTGTTGAAAACATAGCCTAGTGTTGAAAACAGTCTCGTGTTGAAAACATAGTCTAGTGTTGAAAACAGTATTGTGTTGAAAACATAGCCTAGTGTTGAAAACAGTCTTGTGTTGAACACATAGTCTTGTGTTGAAAACAGTCTGGTGTTGAAAACATAGTCTTTTGTTGAACACATAGTCTTGTGTTGAACACATAGTCTTGTGTTGAAAACAGTCTTGTGTTGAAAACATAGTCTAGTGTTGAAAACATAGTATTGTGTTGAAAACATAGTCTAGTGTTGAAAACATAGTATTGTGTTGAAAACATAGTCTAGTGTTGAAAACATTGTCTTGTGTTGAACACATTGTCTTGTGTTGAAAACATAGTATTGTGTTGAAAACAGTCTAGTGTTGCACACATAGTCTAGTGTTGAACACATAGTCTAGTGTTGAGTCTAGTGTTGAACACATAGTCTAGTGTTGAACACATAGTCTAGTGTTGAACACATAGTCTAGTGTTGAACACATAGTATAGTGTTGAGTCTAGTGTTGAACACATAGTCTAGTGTTGAACACATAGTCTAGTGTTGAGTCTAGTGTTGAACACATAGTCTAGTGTTGAGTCTAGTGTTGAACACATAGTCTAGTGTTGAACACATAGTCTAGTGGTGAGTCTAGTGTTGAACACATAGTCTAGTGTTGAACACATAGTCTAGTGTTGAGTCTAGTGTTGAACACATAGTCTAGTGTTGAGTCTAGTGTTGAACACATAGTCTAGTGTTGAGTCTAGTGTTGAACACATAGTCTAGTGTTGAACACATAGTCTAGTGTTGAACACATAGTGTAGTGTTGAACACATAGTGTAGTGTTGAACACATAGTGTAGTGTTGAACACATAGTGTAGTGTTGAACACATAGTGTAGTGTTGAACACATAGTCTAGTGTTGAACACATAGTCTAGTGTTGAACACATAGTCTAGTGTTGAACACATAGGCTAGTGTTGAACACATAGTGTAGTGTTGCACATATAGTCTAGTGTTGAACACATAGTCTAGTGTTGCACATATAGTCTAGTGTTGCACATATAGTCTAGTGTTGCACACATAGTCTAGTGTTGAACACATAGTCTAGTGTTGCACACATAGTCTAGTGTTGAACACATAGTCTAGTGTTGCACATATAGTCTAGTGTTGCACATATAGTCTAGTGTTGCACACATAGTCTAGTGTTGCACATATAGTCTAGTGTTGCACACATAGTCTAGTGTTGCACACATAGTCTAGTGTTGCACACATAGTGTAGATATAGGATATAAACTGAAAACGATCCAATATGTAAAATACTGATATAAAATTGATAAGTTCGTTCATTTATGTTTAGGATTTGATATAATACTCTGGCCTATCGACAACAGTCCAATATTAATAATAAAGTACACTAAATACAAAGGTATGACGTCATCACAGTGTTTTTTAATATTGAAAACAAGTGTAGTGGCGTCACAGGCGTGATAGTTTCTTTGATTGCAATATATTATTCTTGTGACATTCCTTTGTAGTGGCGTGACAGGCGTGATAGTTTCTTTGATTGCAATATATTATTCTTGTGACATTTCTTTGTAGTGGCGTGACAGGCGTGACAGTTTCTTTGATTGCAATATATTATACTTGTGACATTCCTTTGCATTTTGTGATTTATATAAACATTATAAATATTTACGGACACACGTTTTGCACGGGTATTTTTTATATCAGCCATTAAAGTCAATAACGTGCAGTATCGTATTAAGAATTATGTTATCTTGAATTTGACCAACTTTTCAGAGACTGTGTATGATGCATTGACAATTTAGATTACATAATATTTAATCTGGTACTGCTTGTTATTGACTTTAATTGCTGATATAAAAAATACGCGTGCAAAACTCTTGTCCTTAAAGCGACATTACATCGCAAAAAGCAAATAAAATGCATTTGTTCACGTATAAATGCATTGCTACTACAAATTCTTTCGAACACTAACATTGAATCAATAAACAGTGTTTTTGTGATCTACAAACTTTCAAAATTGAAAGTAGGATTTCATATACCGATAAATCTGTACCATATATCGTATCGTGTTATTCGGGATACACGCGTTGTATTACGCATGGATATCGACCATATTTACATTATTTTGTTATGTAAACAAACCGCGTATACGACGTTTGTTTATTAGTAGAAATACTCAGTTACCATATAATAGGAAATTACATTCTGCAGAAATCTGCATTTTCATTGATGTAGTGTCGCTTTAAGTATATAATTGAAAAGACTCGTATTTTATCATAGTTGTTTATATGCCACATACCATTGTTATAGTCAGATTTCACTGCTTGTATTTTTCATATTCATGTATGTTATACCATTTTATGTAGCGCAATAAATTGACACAATAATTATGTTATGACACCCCTGTCTTATCGTGCGGGGAATCCTGACCACATCCTTGCTGTGCTCGATTCTTAACCGTCGTCAGAACGTATCTATGCATGCCTTGACGATTAGAACTGACATGCGGGATAACTACTATGACACCCCTGTCTTATCGTGCGGGGAATCCTGACCACATCCTTGCTGTGCTCGATTCTTAACCGTCGTCAGAACGTATCTATGCATGCCTTGACGATTAGAACTGACATGCGGGATAACTACTATGACACCCCTGTCTTATCGTGCGGGGAATCCTGACCACATCCTTGCTGTGCTCGATTCTTAACCGTCGTCAGAACGTATCTATGCATGCCTTGACGATTAGAACTGACATGCGGGATAACTACTATGACACCCCTGTCTTATCGTGCGGGGAATCCTGACCACATCCTTGCTGTGCTCGATTCTTAACCGTCGTCAGAACGTATCTATGCATGCCTTGACGATTAGAACTGACATGCGGGATAACTACTATGACACCCCTGTCTTATCGTGCGGGGAATCCTGACCACATCCTTGCTGTGCTCGATTCTTAACCGTCGTCAGAACGTATCTATGCATGCCTTGACGATTAGAACTGACATGCGGGATAACTACTATGACACCCCTGTCTTATCGTGCGGGGAATCCTGACCACATCCTTGCTGTGCTCGATTCTTAACCGTCGTCAGAACGTATCTATGCATGCCTTGACGATTAGAACTGACATGCGGGATAACTACTATGACACCCCTGTCTTATCGTGCGGGGAATCCTGACCACATCCTTGCTGTGCTCGATTCTTAACCGTCGTCAGAACGTATCTATGCATGCCTTGACGATTAGAACTGACATGCGGGATAACTACTATGACACCCCTGTCTTATCGTGTGGGACATACTGTCCACATCCTTGCTGTGCTCGATTCTTAACCGTCGTCAGAACGTATCTATGCAGGCCTTGACGAGATAGAACTGGCATGCGGGATAACTACTGATGTCTTACTGCTGAAGAAAATTGAGTAGTTTCCCTTGCACCATGACCTGAAATACACACATGCCGTATGAAACCAATACGTTTGACTCCAATTTTATTTATGTAAAATTAAATATATATGAACAAATATATAAATGACAGCACATAAAAAATATATACTAAATATATAGATAGATTGAACGAGATTTATATGGGTGGGTGGGGTGGCGACATAACCCTCCATAAGTATGGCCATCTTAATTTAAATAACAGTAAATTACAACGCATTAATTAGTATTGTCATTGCATTTTACCTCACCTAATAACCCCCACCCCCAAAGCATTTTACCGCACATAATAACCCCACCCCCAAAGCATTTTACCGCACCTAATAACCCCACCCCAAAAGCATTTTACCGCACCTAATAACCCCCACCCCCAAAGCATTTTACCGCACCTAATAAACCCCCAAAGCAAACTAATCACTTGCCCCCTCACCGCTATAGGGACGGTAAACCGAGGTCTCGTGTCGGTGCTTTACACCGTGCACGTAAAAGAACCAGAGGTGTACAGCACCGACACGAGACCTCGGCTTAAAGTCACATCTGAAAGACTGTTGATGATATTAGGGTCAGACGGGTGATCGCACCTGCGATCCCTGGATTACCAGTACAATGTGTTACCACTGGATTACAGATCCGTCTGGATATAAATAATGTTCTTTATATCTTCAAATGGAAGCAAGATAACAATATTTAGCATCTGTTCAAAGTTACTCATCATTTCATATCCGATATAATGTTCATCTCGATAGATCGACCGACCTTGTGTGTTTTACGTTTATTTATCGTCGCTACCGGTAACCCATATGAGCGACGCCTCCTGAAGAGATTAGTCAGTTTAGATTTTGGAGGATAGTGCAATGATACAGATAGAGACCCATTCCAGAGTCTCCTCTGGTTCTTTTACGTGCACGGTGTAAAGCACCGACACGAGACCTCGGTTTAACGTCCCATCTGAAAGACTGTTAATTTTATTAGGGTCAGACGGGGGATCGAACCTGCGATCCCTGGATTACCAGTCCAGCGTGTTACCACTGGACTACATATCCGTCTGTGATCGACCGACCATACATGCAAGGCTATTTTATAGGCACAGAACCCGTTAGATATTGTTGTTCTTAGTTAATTATATTATTACTGGTTAATAGAGGTTACACGGTGCGAACACGGTATTCAATCACGTTCCATGCATGATACCATATTTAGTCTAAAATGTGTCGCAAAACAAAAACAAATTCTCAGAATACGCAGTAGATAGCATTAATTTTCTTTGATGTAGACGGCCTTAAATTAGTGATCTCCACAACACAATAATTGCCGCCATTAAGTGGGCATCTGACTTCATCAAAGAACAGAGCGAGTGAATTGTTTGATCGCCCACTTCCTTTAAAGCAGAAGTGAAGTTTTATATCATTGTGTTTTCATTATTGTTTTGAAGTCTGAATTTTATATTTTGTTATGTTAGTCACATCGCGTTCATCTGAAGTCACATCTGTAATGACCCACCCAGTTTTAATGTTAATTAAATTATATGTTTGTATCATAGGACGATAGCAAATAATGGCTACGTGGATTCTGTCTCAACAGGGTTTGTTGGATCATTTAATTATACGAGTTGAGACGGTGCCGATTTTATTGCCTTGAATTACGCACGTATTACTTAATAGATTTTAGATAATACGAAATGTCTTCTGCTGAAAGTTGTCATCACACTTCGGGGAATTATGAATAGGATATACAGTCAAACCTGTGTTAGTGGTCACCTCCATTAAGTAGCCAACCTGTATTAAGCACTAAGCAGCCAGTTTCTAAATTCCCAATATACTGTTTTGCTATACATTTCACCTCTATTAAGCAGCCACCTGTGCTAAGCAGCCACTTTCTGTGATTCCCTTGGCTGGCTGCTTAAGGCAGGTTTCACTGTAAGCCTAAACGATCCAATATGTACACTATTGGAGTGTGTGAGGCGCATTCTATCTTACTTAAAGCACACACTTATTCAACAATATCCGACTAATTAAAATTGTTCATTTCGTACATTTATGCATAGTATTTAATATAATACTCTGGCCGTGTGTGACACCAGTCCAATAATAATGGGCTGCAAGTACAAAGGTATGACGTTACCACACTGTTTTAATTAGAATTACGCTATGCATTACGCACAGTTATTACAGTCCCCTTAGCTTCTCTGAGCGAGTTCGAGCTTAAAGTATTAGTTGGTTGACCTATTGTTTAACTAAACAACCTCGAACGCGGACTGGTGTGACCAGAGTGACGTCATACATCAACTATAGTTCAACCAGCCACAAGAGGCCTGTTCCTCCGGTTCCAAGATGGCGGCTAACTGGTAAAACGTTTTAGAAAGCAGGACATTTTAGATTGAAGTCGTGATAGCGCAGTGGTAGAGCGTTCGCGTCAGGCGCGAAATGCCCGGAGTTCATGCCCCGCTGGAGCCGTTACGATTGTGCCCTTAGGCAAGGCATTTAAATTCCACGTTACCTCTTTTATCCCTCGTGGCGATGGATTCCTAGCCTAGGTGCCAGTCTGTCGATTTTTAACTTAATATATATGAGTTGTAAGAACTTGTTGCGTAATCGAGCTATAATAAATGTGCATAAACTAAGTGATAAGGTAAGTAACTTTAATTTAAAATGGGACAGACTGTGGTTCCCCCTCTGGCCCTTATAAAATTAACAGTCTTTCAGATGGGACTTTAAACCGATGTCTCGTGTCGGTGCTTTACACCGTGCACGTAAATGAACCAGAGTAGACTCTGGAATGAATCTCTGTCTGTATCATTGCACTATCCTCTAAAATTACTAATGCCTTCAGGAGGCGTCGCTCATATGGGCAACCGGTAGCGACGATAAATAAACGTAAACCACACATTTCTCGAGTTGTGGGACTTAGATATTTATATATATGGCTGTTTAAAATTATGCTCAGTGTTCTCATTGTCTCCATTGAACGTTTGCATCTTTGATTTATTAAAGTGAAACAATACCGGAATAATAAAGCGTCTTGGGACACTGGTTTTCGCGTTGCGCAGACGACACCATTACCTGGAACCCGTGCGCCGCGCCACTAGAGAAAGTATCATTTAAACCCTTGTTTGCGCTCAATTAACGGCACCATTCCTCAATGAGTATTCATTGAAGATGCCAAACGGAGTTGGAATTGTCCTTATTCCAAATACCAATGTGTATTTGATCGCTTACCAAAGGCCAAAGGTCGCTCATTAAAGGAAGACGTCGCTTTTGTGAAGCAATGAAAAGATCGAGTATCGTGTTAGGAATAAATTAGCTAATTTTGGAACCTTGTTCATTATTTCAAAATATGATATATTTGACATTCTGACACTATCGGTGTGCTAAACTGATTATAACTGTTGCAGATTTCCAAGACATGATTGGAACAGGAAAATGAACAACTTGAGGCGCGCGCAGAGGCGCGTGGCACTCGTACTCTAATCTCCGCCTGCGTTATATAGCGTGACAGATATATGTCACTGGCCAGCCTACTTAGAATAATTTACTGGACAGCTTCATTGAAGTAAACGAAACGTTGTACTCGGCGACGGGTGCTTAGTGTAAATTACTAGGATCCTGTTTCCTAATTTAGATTTAAGGCTTTTCTAATTCGTCATTATAACGATACAACGATACTTACTGATGAGTGTATTATTAAAATGTGCATTAGACGTATCCAGCTGTAACCATGTGTAATAAGCCGACGTCACGTATCAGTCACGGAAACCCGATTGTACATAGTCACGGAAACCCGATTGTACATAGTCACGGAAACCCGAGTGTACATAGTCACTGAAACCCGATTGTACATAGTCACGTAATCCAGTGTACATAGTCATGGAAACCCGATTGTACATAGTCACGTAATCCAGTGTACATAGTCACGGAAACCCGATTGTACATAGTCACGTAATCCAGTGTACATAGTCACAGAAATCCGAATGTACATAGTCACTGAAATCCGATTGTACATAGTCACGGAAATCCGATTGTACATAGTCACGGAAATCCGATTGTACATAGTCACGGAAACCCGAGTGTACATAGTCACTGAAACCCGATTGTACATAGTCACGTAATCCAGTGTACATAGTCACAGAAATCCGAATGTACATAGTCACGGAAATCCTAGTGTAAATAGCCACTTCATACATAACCAAGATAGATTTACTTCCAACTTTTTGGTATGGTGTTGTATGTTTGATTTGGGTGTTTAAAGCCGCCCAGCTTAGGTGATAATGACGACTCTCCGACTAGTATTGGTGGAAGAAGACCAAGTACTTACTGAGATAGTGACGGTATGTCAATTTCAAATATGCTTGGATAACGTCTAAAATATGTGTGTGTATAGTGTCACGCATATGGTTTATCAAAATGTTCTTAAAAATACCAAAAAATAAAAATATTTGGTTTTGAACCCGAAACCCCTTGTTCAGACACCCCAAGTATCTGTGATGTAGAACACCTGTTTAATCATTCTCCGAATCGTGTTGTAGGCTACATATGTTTGATATAATTATGAGCTTCAACAAATAACATTTCGTTTTCTTTCAATCATTGGTCAGCGAATACTAAACTATTAGTTTGCAGTGGGCGGAAATTTTGAGTGTTTCCCAAAAAGCTGAAGTATAATTAATTATGTTCATTAAAAGTTGAATTATCTGTTCATTGAACGAAACGAAACCAAAACGAAAATTAAAATATTTATGGCACCGTCGTATACGCGAATTGTAATGTAAACAGTGCTTAATGCGCATGCGTGACGCAACAACGGGTGATAAAGCAGGCGTCTTAGATGTGTGTTATGATTTCCGATCGAGAGTGAGGCATTCCGAATGTACGCATGGCGTGGCGAATAGATTCAGAAAGGGTCTACTTTAATTTTCAGTTTATTATATTGCAAACAAAACACTATTTACTAACTGAAAATATATAATAGTAGCATTGCTACTTGTACGTAAAATTTCAAATTTTATAATATTGTTATTCCATACGGTATAGTGTCGCTTTAAAGGTGACAAAACACTTTGGGGGGGGGGGGGATACGCGTTTCTGGATTTCCGTGGAAACGAAATTATTGTATAATAGCCATCAACAATGTATAATTAATTAATAATTATTCATGTGTTATTGCTCATCGATAATAAATGGGTTGCAGCATTGACCAGACGAAGACTTGCACCATAAGGAACGGCAATTGGAGAGTGGAGAGCAAAATGGCCATGCATACTTAAGAAACTGGGTATATAGCTAACAGTATTAACAGACTTTCAGATGGGATATAAGCTGATATCTCGTGTGCCCGTGCTATACACCAGGCATGTAAAAGAACCAGGTATGATTGTGGAATCAGAGCGTCGTCTTTTGTATCATGCACTATCCTCCAAAAAATAAAAATGTCTAACATATCTCTTGAGGCAACGCCCCGATTAACCGGTGTGAGGGTGCGACGATATATAGGCGTGTCCAAATAAAGCAACAACATGAAATGAAGGAACTAACTACAGATAGATATAGTCATGCATACGAAACCGGACATATATAATAACCGAACATGCAAGCATAAAGTAGTGAAGAGTAAACCGGACATATATAATAACCCGAACATGCAAGTGTAAAGTAGTGAAGAGTAAGCCGGACATATATAATAACCCGAACATGCAAGCGTAAAGTAGTGAAGAGTAAACCGGACATATATAATAACCGAACATGCAAGCGTAAAGTAGTGAAGAGTAAACTGGACATATATAATAACCGAACATGCAAGCGTAAAGTAGTGAAGAGTAAACCGGACATATATAATAACCGAACATGCAAGCGTAAAGTAGTGAAGAGTAAACCGGACATATATAATAACCGAACATGCAAGCGTAAAGTAGTGAAGAGTAAACTGAACAGGAAACAAAACCTGATCTTCATGCCAGTTCATTAAATAAGCACATGGTATCAGTATGTTGTCTTCGGCTCTAGGGCATCAACTACCTCATCCGCGATAGCAGCCGACAAATTGACCGTAATGGATACCCTACGCGCTGCTTCAAGCGAGCCACCAGAGAACAAAGGCTAGTCTGTCCAATGAAGCGCTCCTGATTTTATCTGACCAATAATATTTCAATCATCGGTTTCCATGTGAATATTTAATGCTGCTCGGCTTCTGAAATGACCCTTACCTCGGCCAATCACAATGCCAGAAATGACCAAAGCGTCGACCAATCACAGTGCAGACTGTAACAAAGTGTTGTGGAAGTAACGGTCATTTGGCGTATCAAGGGGGGTCGATTGCCTCTGATTAACTGATGATCACTAACGGTAATCAAGCACTGAAGCCAATCGTCCTAAAAAGTCTTGAACTATTTATCGAATTGACAGAAGACAAAACCTAATAAATTAGTGTCTGGCTTTAACTAATATTAACATTCTTGGTAAAACTGTTTAACCCGGCGAGATTCTACCAGATAGCGCCAGGTACCTCTAATAAATGACTATTACTCCCAGTCACTGAGAGGTAAAACTGGCGGCTTTGGCTTTAAGAATAACATTTGTAATCGTACATGTTTCACGACGGTCCTGATATCGAGTACGACTTCGGACCGAGGGGTCTTTCTAAAAATAAAAATACGACGGACAAGTGCCTCGTGACTGAATGGTATAACGCACCGTCGCTAGAAATCATCAGGGCTGCATGGTTCGTTCACTATCAGGTACACGTGACCACAGGGATTCGGCACGTTTGGGGGTACTAGTATATATATTTAAGTACAGGGATTCTACTCTGTGGGATGTCAGATTTCGCATCGATCAGTAAAATGGCCCTATCTGAAACAATTTTGTACAAAGCTGTCTAAATATAACGCCTATCCCGAGTCTTTATATTGTTCTTCAAATAAAACACAACTTTAAGCTGCATGCATGTATACTTTGCAAACAATTGCCACAGACATTGGCCATAGCAGGTCACATTTCCATACTAGGACACGGGTTCTGTCAGCAACAAAAAAAATCGCAATTCACGTTGAAACGAGCGTTCTGATTGGATTATTAGAATGTAACAAGATGTTTTTTTCTATATGAAGAATAATCTTAATCCAATCAGAAAACGCTCGTTTCAACGCGAATTGCGCAGCTTTAGAATTTTTCAAAACAAATTGAAAATGCTACGAAATCTCTTTTTGACGTACATTTTTGCCGAATAAACCTACACGTTAGTGGAAACACATTTTATTGATAATGTTATTCACAGTTAAAACTCTCCCGTCGAAGATTTTTTTTGTTGCTGACAGAACCCGTGTCCTAGTATGGAAATGTGACCTGCTATGGCCAATGTCTGTGGCAATTGTTTGCAAAGTATACATGCATGCAGCTTAAAGTTGTGTTTTATTTGAAGAACAATATAAAGACTCGGGATAGGCGTTATATTTAGACAGCTTTGTACAAAATTGTTTCAGATAGGGCCATTTTACTGATCGATGCGAAATCTGACATCCCACAGAGTAGAATCCCTGTACTTAAATATATATACTAGTACCCCCAAACGTGCCGAATCCCTGTGGTCACGTGACAAGTGGTGATATGTAAGAAACGGTTTCAGTCGTTTAGTACTGGTTCCTACCCACGAACTGCGGTGATCTTATCACTGCCACAACAGACGGACCTCCTAATAATAATCAGAAAATGATTATTTTTATACAAATTTATTTTAGCTCGATTGCGAAACAAGTTCTTTCAACTTATATTAATCACTCTCGAGACCTCATTCCTGATGGAATCCATCGCCATGAAGGAGAGAGAATTGGCAATGTGGAATTTAAATGCCTTGCCTAAGGACACAATCGTAACGGCTCCAGCTGGGCTCGAACTTCGGACCTGAAGCGAACGCGCATCACGACTTCCAGAATCAGAAAATGATTGGTAGTAACTAGATGGTGGGTCACCAGCCGACCATATTAGAATGAACCCCTAGCGTGGTTCCAACCTTCGACTTCCTTTTCTGTTCCGTAGGCGTACGCCCCTTAGCCACTAGGCTAAGGAGACGGTTGTTTAAATAAAATATATAAATATGTGAATGCAGTCATAAATAAATATTAAAATACGTTTATTTTGGTATCGTACGCCACATTACGCACGTCCTCGACACTATTTGCTAATTTGATTGTACCGGTACTAACCTCATCTCTGCTTCCGGAAACATTATTCACGCCAACCTGTTAAACAGTTCAACCGTTATTGTCGCGTGACACCGGTACATCTTCTAATGCTCAAGTCTTAATCACATATAACATCCTAATAAAATTCAAATAAAACACTCGTCTGCTATTCAGAAACAACATTGTACTTTTCATGTATTTAATTTAAGCAACCGTGTAAACAATTCATCACTGCGTTTCAAAGTATCAAATTAAAGGGACATTAGTACACGATAGAATCGCGAACATTACGAGATCTCGTTCCGTGTAACTCTATACATAGCCAGGAACGTGCCTTTTGATTGAATGAACTCTTGTTTTCATTAAATTGATAATACCACACCTGGGTGATCGGAGTTTTAACATTTATTTTCACCTGGTGCTCGATTTAACCACGCGGATTTAAAGAATTGGATACCGCGCTTTCTTGTATGAATTGTTTCAAGAAAGTTAGTTTTTGTCTTTAGTTGAATGACACGGTGCTAGCATTAATTGTAAACATGTGCGCGGTTGATTATCGCAATTGAGACTGATCAAGTTCTTCTACTAAATTACAGTCTACTTAAGCCTGATTAGAAGCTAGGTTTTAGTGAATATCGTTTAATGTGTTCTCTTGTTTAACATTAAACAAGAACAGTCGCTTTAGATTGACAATGAAGCTGTTTATTATAATATTATGTTCTTACATGCCAAAGAAACATTAAAAGTAGTAACTTGCTAAAAATATTTCGTTTTAAAACGATTACGAATCAGGTTTGATTCATTCCAAATTTTCTTCTGATCAAGATCAACTCCATGACAGGGTTGTATTATGGCATCGCCGTTCATTCCCATACTTTCAAAATGCCCCTATTCTCAGATGGGTACTTATTTCAAGAAAAGTTAGAATGGTTAAGATTTTATGTCCTAGTTTAAGAGAAATTAAGTAAGCCTGGAGCAATAAAACGGACAATAGTTGTTAAATGAACCAAAAATGTGACAGAAAATAGATTCGTGATGAATTTAATTTTGAAAATGACATGGTCATTAAATTACCTTTATATATCGTAACTGTGGTATTAAGGATAGTCGAGTATGATATAAAAAGGGTTTAATTACTCGTAGTATTTGGGCTCCTGTGGTGATGTTTGAGTATCACCGGACGTTAACTTTGCACTGACTCGTATAATGTTATTTACTTGCGCAAAATTAAAATTGTTTCGATGGTGTACATTTATTTATTTTCAGCAGTGGGAAGTGTAATCCAGCAGTGAGTTGTGTATTCATGTGGTGAATGGTGTGATGTGTAAACGCAAAGTTTGCAAATACAAAATAAATGGGGTTTTTGGAATTGTTTTCTTTCGAAAATTGTTTATGTTTTGGGTAACCGGAAATAATCCATTTTGGCTTTACTTCAGCAATGAGCGGCATGATTTAGCAACGAGCGGTGTATTCCAGCAGTGGGTAGTGTATTCCAGCAGTGGGTAGTGTATTCCAGCAGTGGGTAGTGTATTCCAGCAGTGGGTAGTGTATTCCAGCAGTGGGTAGTGTATTCCAGCAGTGGGTAGTGTATTCCAGCAGTGGGTAGTGTATTCCAGCAGTGGGTAGTGTATTCCAGCAGTGGGTAGTGTATTCCAGCAGTGGGTAGTGTATTCCAGCAGTGGGTAGTGTATTCCAGCAGTGGGTAGTGTATTCCAGCAGTGGGTTAGCAGTGGGTAGTGTAATCCAACAGTGGGTAGTGTAATCCAGCAGTGAGTAGTGTATTCCAGCAGTGGGTAGTGTAATCCAGCAGTGAGTAGTGTATTCCAGCAGTGGGTAGTGTATTCCAGCAGTGGGTAGTGTATTCCAGCAGTGGGTAGTGTATTCCAGCAGTGGGTTAGCAGTGGGTAGTGTAACCCAACAGTGGGTAGTGTAATCCAGCAGTGGGTAGTGTATTCCAGCAGTGGGTAGTGTATTCCAGCAGTGGGTAGTGTATTCCAGCAGTGGGTAGTGTATTCCAGCAGTGGGTAGTGTATTCCAGCAGTGGGTAGTGTATTCCAGCAGTGGGTAGTGTATTCCAGCAGTGGGTGGTGTATTCCAGCAGTGAGTAGTGTATTCCAGCAGTGGGTAGTGTATTCCAGCAGTGGGTAGTGTATTCCAGCAGTGGGTAGTGTATTCCAGCAGTGGGTAGTGTAATCCAGCAGTGGGTAGTGTATTCCAGCAGTGGGTAGTGTAATCCAGCAATGCTGTATTAAAGTAGTGAATAATGTGTAAATGCAAATTTGGTAAAAATGTATATTAATATTGTATAATAGATTTTTATTTTTTTCCATAATTGATGAACTTTTTATTTTAAGTATTTTATTTCCAAACTTTTAATTTGCACATTATTCACTACTAGAATACACCGCTCACTGCTGGATTAAACTACCCACTGCTTGAATACACCGTTCATTGCTGGATTAAACTACCCACTGCTTGAATACACCGTTCATTGCTGGATTACATTTCCCCAAGTATGGAAAATATAAAAACAATATTTTGTCATTATTTTTTACAATATCGCATTTACACATCATTCACTACTAGAATACACCACTAACTGCCGGCAGTACAGTGCTCACTGCTAGCAGTACACCATCACACCTCTACTACACTGGTAGTACAGTGCTCACTGCTAGCAGTACAACAGCACACTTCTACTACGCTGGCAGTACAGTGTTCACTGCTAGCAGTACAACAACACACGTCTACTACGCTGGCAGTACAGTGCTCACTGCTAGCAGTACAACAACACACTTCTACTACGCTGGCAGTACAGTGCTCACTGCTAGCAGTACAACAGCACACCTCTACTACGCTGGCAGTACTGTTCACTGCTAGCAGTACAACAGCACACTTCTACTACGCTGACAGTACAGTGCTCACTGCTAGCAGTACAACAGCACACCTCTACTACGCTGGCAGTACTGTTCACTGCTAGCAGTACAACAGCACACCTCTACTACGCTGGTAGTACAGTGCTCACTGCTAGCAGTACAACAGCACACCTTTACTACGCTGGCAGTACTGTTCACTGCTAGCAGTACAACATCACACTTCTACTACGCTGGCAGTACCGTGCTCACTGCTAGCAGTACAACAGCACACCTCTACTACGCTGGCAGTACTGTTCACTGCTAGCAGTACAACAGCACACTTCTACTACGCTGACAGTACGTGCTCACTGCTAGCAGTACAACAGCACACTTCCACTATGCTGGCAGTACAGTGCTCACTGCTAGCAGTACAACAGCACACTTCTACTACGCTGGCAGTACAGTGCTCACTGCTAGCAGTACAACAGCACACTTCTACTACGCTGACAGTACGTGCTCACTGCTAGCAGTACAACAACACACTTCTACTACGCTGGCAGTACAGTGCTCACTGCTAGCAGTACAACAGCACACTTCTACTACGCTGGCAGTACAGTGCTCACTGCTAGCAGTACAACAGCACACCTCTACTACGCTGGCAGTACTTCACTGCTAGCAGTACAACATCACACTTCTACTACGCTGACAGTACAGTGCTCACTGCTAGCAGTACAACAGCACACCTCTACTACGCTGGCAGTACTGTTCACTGCTAGCAGTACAACAGCACATCTCTACTACGCTGGTAGTACAGTGCTCACTGCTAGCAGTACAACAGCACACCTTTACTACGCTAGCAGTACTGTTCACTGCTAGCAGTACAACATCACACTTCTACTACGCTGGCAGTACCGTGCTCACTGCTAGCAGTACAACAGCACACCTCTACTACGCTGGCAGTACTGTTCACTGCTAGCAGTACAACAGCACACTTCTACTACGCTGACAGTACGTGCTCACTGCTAGCAGTACAACAGCACACTTCTACTACGCTGGCAGTACAGTGCTCACTGCTAGCAGTACAACAGCACACTTCTACTACGCTGGCAGTACAGTGCTCACTGCTAGCAGTACAACAGCACACCTCTACTACGCTGGCAGTACTGTTCACTGCTAGCAGTACAACAGCACACCTCTACTACGCTGGTAGTACAGTGTTCACTGCTAGCAGTACAACAGCACACCTTTACTACGCTGGCAGTACTGTTCACTGCTAGCAGTACAACATCATACTTCTACTACGCTGGCAGTACCGTGCTCACTGCTAGCAGTACAACAGCACACTTCTACTACGCTGTCAGTACAGTGCTCACTGCTAGCAGTACAACAACACACTTCTACTACGCTGGCAGTACAGTGCTCACTGCTAGCAGTACAACAGCACACTTCTACTACGCTGGCTGGCAGTACAGTGCTCACTACTAGAAGTACAACATCACACTTCTTCTACGCTGGCAGTACAGTGTTCACTGCTAGCAGTACAACAACACACTTCTACTACGCTGACAGTACGTGCTCACTGCTAGCAGTACAACAGCACACTTCTACTACGCTGGCTGGCAGTACAGTGCTCACTAATAGAAGTACAACAGCACACTTCTACTACGCTGGCAGTACAGTGGTCACTGCTAGCAGTACAACAACACACTTCTACTACGCTGGCTGGCAGTACAGTGCTCACTGATAGCAGTACAACAGCACACTTCTACTACGCTGGCAGTACAGTGCTCACTGCTAGCTGTACAACAGCACACGTCTACTACGCTGGCAGTACAGTGCTCACTGTTAGCAGTACAACAGCACACTTCTACTACGCTGGCAGTACAGTGCTCACTGCTAGCAGTACAACAGCACACTTCTACTACGCTGGCAGTACAGTGCTCACTGCTAGCAGTACAACATCACACTTCTACTACGCTGGCAGTACAGTGCTCACTGCTAGCAGTACAACAGTACACTTCTACTACGCTGGCAGTACAGTGCTCACTGCTAGCAGTACAACAGCACACCTCTACTACGCTGGCAGTACTGTTCACTGCTAGCAGTACAACAGCACACCTCTACTACGCTGGTAGTACAGTGCTCACTGCTAGCAGTACAACAGCACACCTTTACTACGCTGGCAGTACTGTTCACTGCTAGCAGTACAACATCACACTTCTACTACGCTGACAGTACAGTGCTCACTGCTAGCAGTACAACAGCACACCTCTACTACGCTGGTAGTACTGTTCACTGCTAGCAGTACAACATCACACTTCTACTACGCTGGCAGTACCGTGCTCACTGCTAGCAGTACAACAGCACACCTCTACTACGCTGGCAGTACTGTTCACTGCTAGCAGTACAACAGCACACTTCTACTACGCTGACAGTACGTGCTCACTGCTAGCAGTACAACAGCACACTTCTACTACGCTGGCAGTACAGTGCTCACTGCTAGCAGTACAACAGCACACTTCTACTACGATGGCAGTACAGTGCTCACTGCTAGCAGTACAACAGCACACCTCTACTACGCTGGCAGTACTGTTCACTGCTAGCAGTACAACAACACACTTCTACTACGCTGACAGTACGTGCTCACTGCTAGCAGTACAACAGCACACTTCTACTACGCTGGCTGGCAGTACAGTGCTCACTGCTAGCAGTACAACAACACACTTCTACTACGCTGGCAGTACAGTGGTCACTGCTAGCAGTACAACAACACACTTCTACTACGCTGGCAGTACAGTGCTCACTGCTAGCAGTACAACAGCACACTTCTACTACGCTGGCAGTAGAGTGCTCACTGCTAGCAGTACAACAGCACACTTCTACTACGCTGGCAGTACAGTGCTCACTGCTAGCAGTACAACAGCACACTTCTACTACGCTGGCTGGCAGTACAGTGCTCACTACTAGAAGTACAACATCACACTTCTACTACGCTGGCAGTACAGTGTTCACTGCTAGCAGTACAACAACACACTTCTACTACGCTGGCAGTACAGTGCTCACTGCTAGCAGTACAACAGCACACTTCTACTACGCTGGCAGTACAGTGCTCACTGCTAGCAGTACAACAGCACACCTCTACTACGCTGGCAGTACTTCACTGCTAGCAGTACAACATCACACTTCTACTACGCTGACAGTACAGTGCACACTGCTAGCAGTACAACAGCACACCTCTACTACGCTGGCAGTACTGTTCACTGCTAGCAGTACAACAGCACACCTCTACTACGCTGGTAGTACAGTGCTCACTGCTAGCAGTACAACAGCACACCTTTACTACGCTGGCAGTACTGTTCACTGCTAGCAGTACAACATCACACTTCTACTACGCTGGCAGTACCGTGCTCACTGCTAGCAGTACAACAGCACACCTCTACTACGCTGGCAGTACTGTTCACTGCTAGCAGTACAACAGCACACTTCTACTACGCTGACAGTACGTGCTCACTGCTAGCAGTACAACAGCACACTTCTACTACGCTGGCAGTACAGTGCTCACTGCTAGCAGTACAACAGCACACTTCTACTACGCTGGCAGTACAGTGCTCACTGCTAGCAGTACAACAGCACACCTCTACTACGCTGGCAGTACTGTTCACTGCTAGCAGTACAACAGCACACCTCTACTACGCTGGTAGTACAGTGCTCACTGCTAGCAGTACAACAGCACACCTTTACTACGCTGGCAGTACTGTTCACTGCTAGCAGTACAACATCACACTTCTACTACGCTGGCAGTACCGTGCTCACTGCTAGCAGTACAACAGCACACCTCTACTACGCTGGCAGTACTGTTCACTGCTAGCAGTACAACAGCACACTTCTACTACGCTGACAGTACGTGCTCACTGCTAGCAGTACAACAGCACACTTCTACTACGCTGGCAGTACAGTGCTCACTGCTAGCAGTACAACAGCACACTTCTACTACGCTGGCAGTACAGTGCTCACTGCTAGCAGTACAACAGCACACTTCTACTACGCTGGCTGGCAGTACAGTGCTCACTACTAGAGGTACAACAGCACACTTCTACTACGCTGGCAGTACAGTGATCACTGCTAGCAGTACAACAACACACTTCTACTACGCTGGCAGTACAGTGGTCACTGCTAGCAGTACAACAACACACTTCTACTACGCTGGCAGTACAGTGCTCACTGCTAGCAGTACAACAGCACACTTCTACTACGCTGGCAGTACAGTGCTCACTGCTAGCTGTACAACAGCACACGTCTACTACGCTGGCAGTACAGTGCTCACTGCTAGCAGTACAACAGCACACTTCTACTACGCTGGCAGTACAGTGCTCACTGCTAGCAGTACAACAGCACACTTCTACTACGCTGGCAGTACAGTGCTCACTGCTAGCAGTACAGCAGCACACTTCTACTACGCTGGCAGTACAGTGCTCACTGCTAGCAGTACAACATCACACTTCTACTACGCTGGCAGTACAGTGCTCACTGCTAGCAGTACAACAGCACACTTCTACTACGCTGGCAGTACAGTGCTCACTGCTAGCAGTACAACAGCACACTTCTACTACGCTGGCAGTACAGTGCTCACTGCTAGCAGTACAACAGCACACCTCTACTACGCTGGCAGTACTGTTCACTGCTAGCAGTACAACATCACACTTCTACTACGCTGACAGTACAGTGCTCACTGCTAGCAGTACAACAGCACACCTCTACTACGGTGGCAGTACTGTTCACTGCTAGCTGTACAACAGCACACCTCTACTACGCTGGTAGTACAGTGCTCACTGCTAGCAGTACAACAGCACACCTTTACTACGCTGGCAGTACTGTTCACTGCTAGCAGTACAACATCACACTTCTACTACGCTGGCAGTACCGTGCTCACTGCTAGCAGTACAACAGCACACCTCTACTACGCTGGCAGTACTGTTCACTGCTAGCAGTACAACAGCACACTTCTACTACGCTGACAGTACGTGCTCACTGCTAGCAGTACAACAGCACACTTCTACTACGCTGGCAGTAGAGTGCTCACTGCTAGCAGTACAACAGCACACTTCTACTACGCTGGCAGTACAGTGCTCACTGCTAGCAGTACAACAGCACACTTGTACTACGCTTGCTGGCAGTACAGTGCTCACTACTAGAAGTACAACATCACACTTCTACTACGCTGGCAGTACAGTGTTCACTGCTAGCAGTACAACAACACACTTCTACTACGCTGACAGTACGTGCTCACCGCTAGCAGTACAACAGCACACTTCTACTACGCTGGCTGGCAGTACAGTGCTCACTAATAGAAGTACAACAGCACACTTCTACTACGCTGGCAGTACAGTGATCACTGCTAGCAGTACAACAACACACTTCTACTACGCTGGCAGTACAGTGGTCACTGCTAGCAGTACAACAACACACTTCTACTACGCTGGCAGTACAGTGCTCACTGCTAGCAGTACAACAGCACACTTCTACTACGCTGGCAGTACAGTGCTCACTGCTAGCTGTACAACAGCACACGTCTACTACGCTGGCAGTACAGTGCTCACTGCTAGCAGTACAACAGCACACTTCTACTACGCTGGCAGTACAGTGCTCACTGCTAGCAGTACAACAGCACACTTCTACTACGCTGGCAGTACAGTGCTCACTGCTAGCAGTACAGCAGCACACTTCTACTACGCTGGCAGTACAGTGCTCACTGCTAGCAGTACAACAGCACACTTCTACTACGCTGGCAGTACAGTGCTCACTGCTAGCAGTACAACAGCACACTTCTACTACGCTGGCAGTACAGTGCTCACTGCTAGCAGTACAACAGCACACTTCTACTACGCTGGCAGTACAGTGCTCACTGCTAGCAGTACAACAGCACACTTCTACTACGCTGGCAGTACAGTGCTCACTGCTAGCAGTACAACAGCACACCTCTACTACGCTGGCAGTACTGTTCACTGCTAGCAGTACAACATCACACTTCTACTACGCTGACAGTACAGTGCTCACTGCTAGCAGTACAACAGCACACCTCTACTACGCTGGCAGTACTGTTCACTGCTAGCTGTACAACAGCACACCTCTACTACGCTGGTAGTACAGTGCTCACTGCTAGCAGTACAACAGCACACCTTTACTACGCTGGCAGTACTGTTCACTGCTAGCAGTACAACATCACACTTCTACTACGCTGGCAGTACCGTGCTCACTGCTAGCAGTACAACAGCACACCTCTACTACGCTGGCAGTACTGTTCACTGCTAGCCGTACAACAGCACACTTCTACTAAGCTGACAGTACGTGCTCACTGCTAGCAGTACAACAGCACACTTCTACTACGCTGGCAGTACAGTGCTCACTGCTAGCAGTACAACAGCACACTTCTACTACGCTGGCAGTACAGTGCTCACTGCTAGCAGTACAACAGCACACCTCTACTACGCTGGCAGTACTGTTCACTGCTAGCAGTACAACAGCACACTTCTACTACGCTGGCAGTACAGTGCTCACTGCTAGCAGTACAACAGCACACTTCTACTACGCAGCCAGTACAGTGCTCATTGCTAGCAGTACAACAGCACACTTCTACTACGCAGCCAGTACAGTGCTCACTGCTAGCAGTACAACAGCACACTTCTACTACGCTGCCAGTACAGTGCTCATTGCTAGCAGTACAACAGCACGTGTCTACTATGCGGGCAGTACAGTGCATATTGCTATATTCACCCACATTACATATACGAGTCTATATTTCCAAAGTATATATCATTGAAAACAAAAACAAAAATGTTATTACATATTGCGCCGCTATTACAAATCTCGTGCTGACAGTGCCTAAAAACCACATTTAGTTTCACTCTATTTAATTGTATGATAATGAAATTACAGGTCTGAAGTCAATCTTTCTGATTAATGGTTGTCAATGATACACGTGGCCTGGGCAACATGCTGTCACGTTGTAATATCTAACGTCCGTGCCAACCACCTTCGTATCGGACTATCTGCAACATTATATCTCGCTTATTTACAGATTCTTAACTATATGCGACATACTCGGAATGATAAAACAGAAAGATAAATGTTTCATCGTCAAGAAAACGTGAATCGTACACGCCCTTGTGATATTATTTTCCACTTGTGAAGTTTATGATTTATTATATGTCTTTCGTTTTGTCGTTTATTCGTGTCAAATGATGCTCATAATCTTACAATCGGGGGTTAATCGGACCAGTATCACGTGCATCGGCGATATTCATAATCTTGTCAGAGTATCAACCACCGCAGAGACAATGGAACGGGAGACCGGTACACGTTCACTGGGTTTTATTCCATATCCGTATCGATCAACAAAGAGGCTGCAGAAATAATAAAAGTAACACCTTAGCTACCATTAAATACAATTATGAACGTTGAGTTTTTTTGTTGTTCCGAAGAGATTTACCGTTTTACGACGAACAACAGTTCACAACAAAACCTCGGAACGAAGAGTGTTGGCGTTTCCCACGGATAATTCTCTTAGATAAATAGTAAACGAAACAGAAAACACACATTCTTTGAAACGGTGAATTAAGTGCATTAATCATGTGTTCAAACCATTGTAGTATTTTGCATCCAATAAAATGAATATTAAATCCTAGTGAACGAATCGAAATTCATTTGTTTGTCGTCTAAATGACCAGTAACGTGTTAACTTTAACAGTTAGGAAAACCACATGAGATTAGTGCGAAGCTCGCTCCTGTTTAGTTCCATTAATTTGTTAACCTAAACATTTTAGGAAGACCACATGAGACGGATTCCGACTGTCCAGCAAACGAGTTTCTGTAAGTTTCACTAATTGTTATAGCTGGTACAACAGAAGCTAGTGTGAACTTGACCACAGTAAATCTTCATTGAACAGATGAAAGGCTAATGTAAACACGCCTGGAAAGAAGGCATTTGCCTAGAAAGAAGGCATTTACCAGCAAGTGTGGTCGTCAGAAAGAGCTAAAACACGTCAATGAATGTAGTACGTACTCTCTTAATCGCAATAATATTTCTACATGCTTCGTCAGGTATAATGGAATATGATGATAGATAATATGTCTGTTTCACAAACCGGTCTCCAGCTTACTTTGATTAAAGGAGCAGTAAATCATGGCTCGTTCTAACTTTAGTAAGACGTTTATTAATAATGGAAGGTCATCTGGAATACATAAATCACATTATCGCAGTGGTTAGCGCGCTCGCTTCTCACCAATTCAACCAGGAGTCGATCCTCGGTCCGGGAAATATGTGAGATGGTACGGTGGTCGCTAGATCGGACAGGTGGGTTTTCTCCGGATACTCCGGTTTCCTCCCACACGAATGACCACATTCTACGCTTTCGTCCGCGCCAACGAGAGTGATTAATATAAGTTTAAAAATAAATCACAAGTGTTGAATTCACTGAATATTTGGCGTTATGTAAAAGAACAAGAAGAACCGATAATCTTTTTGTAGTTTTTAGAATAATTGTAAATTATGTTTCATAATTTGATAGCAGAATAAAAGGACCAACATTACATTACACGGCATGCTACAGATATATAGCTTTTATATAAAATTATATTTTTGTAACCGGAATACTATAATATCGATAGGACATGTTTTAAATGTGTCGACTACTCTTATTTGGAAAATACTGTTGAATTCGTTATTTTTCTACCGAGACGTTAGAGCGGACGTAGTTACTATAAACCGCCGATGGCCCGGGCCTGCAGATTGTCCCAGAAAATAAAAAATCTAAAAACCCCAAAAATGCAATAACAATTGTAGGGGGTGATATGTTGGGTTGTCAACTTAGAGGTCGTATACATTCAGCATATCATATCGAAATTCAGACGTAAATTTATATGCGTGTTCCATTGACATTCAACGTTTCCAACTGTTCCTAGGAAAACAAGCCCACATAAACGCTCTAGCAAATTCGCATCCTTTGGTGCTCAATTTATTAGTGGGGGCTACACGTTCAAAATTGCTAGCTACGGCCCTGAAATCCATAGGTCGAATTAAGGGAAATCTTTAAACGAAGTTCTTCTCACCAACAACTGACGGCAGGAATGTTGTCAAGTTCGGTTAAGATCGACAACGAGGTCAAGTGGTCATTCTCCTACCAGAAAATGCGTTGCACGAGCGAAAACTATGTCATGTAATATAACAGAATGATACACTTAGAACATCTGGTTACAATTTATGATAAGCAAACTGTGTGTTTTACGTTTATTTATCGTCGCTACCGGTTGCCCATATGAGCGACGCCTCCTGAAGAGATTAGTCATTTTAGAGTTTTGGCGGATCGTGCAATGATACAGACAGATATCCATTCCAGAATCTCCTCTGGTTCTTTTACGTCACGGTGTAAAGCACCGATACGAGACCTCGGCTTAACGTCCCATCTGAAAAACTGTTAATTTTATTAGGGCCAGACGAGGATCGAACCTGCTATCCCTGTACCAGCAAAGTGAGACCGCTTAAATACTGCAGATTCCTCGTCACAAGGAATGTGTGAGTCATATACTCTGTAAGATCTTGTAAATGCTGTTGCAGTTATATTTACTTTACTTTACAAAGTAAAGTGTTTAATTGTATCACCCCTATTGAAAGGGCCAGCCATTTCTGACATATGAGACATTTCTTATGGACATCAGTACTTCCCGAATCATATCCTTGCAGGACAGGCGCCTTGCTGATATGCAATCAGTAACCATTATTTAACTAGCTGGCGGCTCACTAACCGGCCATATTAGAACGAACCCCTGACTAGGTTCAAACCTTCGACCTGCCGTTCCGAAATCGGACGCCTTAACCACTAGGCCACGTAGACGGTATATAGCATGTATTGAACTATGACACTACATTGCTGTATATCATAAACGTTAAACATAGCTAATACAGAGCAGGGGTGTAGAATGTGGTTGATATATGTGTATGCACCATGTGGGTGAAGTTAGCAGTGAGCAGTGTACTGCCAGTGTACAGCAGTATTTTTTATTTGTTTTCTCTTTTTTTCTCGAAATTTGGCATATACACATCATTCACTACTAGAATACATAACTCACTGCTGGATTACACTACTCACTGCTCACTGCTAACAGTACAGCAGTACACTGCTCACTGCCAGCAGTACAGCAGTACACTGGCAGTACACTGTTCACTGCTAACTTCACCCACATGTATGCACCATGAAGGAAGCTTGTGACAGTCTATATATAGCTGTAGCTGCAGTCTCAGGCATGTAATGCATGTTTTGACCTGACATATGGACCAGTGAAGTTCTACAAGTAGTGTTACGTTGCAAACCATGGCATACATCTACACCCATACCTACCCTTCATTGTATTTCAATTTTTGCATTTTCATATCTTCAATTTATGAAGAAACTGTCTGTGTAGGCACGGGCTTATAGTGCTAATAGGACGATACGCCCCTGTAGACTGTATGGAATTGTCGAGCACGCCGTCATACCAACTCCTCTTGCATGAAAACGTGACTAACCTATTCCGGTGACCTTTATTTACTGTATTCATAAATCGGCACGGCTGAACAATATTGTTTGTTCAGTTCTGTTTTCAAAAGGATAGAAATTTAAATATTTCATTTGTAATCTACGTGTCTTCCTTCATTAATATTTCATAAAACAAAAACAATTACGAATTCAAAACTAAGTATATTGTTATAAGGGCGTCACATGCACTTTATGCATTATATGATTATCTCGTGGTATAAAGTATAGAATAAACAGATACAAATCAATGGTGTCGACTTTAAATAAATTCAATCAGCCAGTCAGACAAATCAATTTGCAATCAAGAATTCAGCGATGTCTGTGATATCTGTTACGGTAAATTTTTAAACAGTTAAATACAACTCCTCTGATCATATTAATATTATATGATGAGGCGCAATTACCTTGCAATTGTTTAACTACGATAAAGACTTAAAGCGACACTATATCGTACTAATGTATCTATTTTGATAAAGAGTACCGGATATTTAAAGAATGTAATTTCCAATGACTGTTTTTAAAAAATCCAAATATTTGTATAGAAACGAAAATCAAAATCAATATAGTTGTGTGTGCGTTTTACGTTTATTTATCGTCGCTACCGGTTTCCCATATGAGCGACGCCTCCTAAAGAGATAAGTAATTTTAGGTTTTTGGAGGATATTGCAATGATACAGACGGAGTCCCATTCCAGAGTCTCCTCTGGTTCTTTTACGTGCACAATGTACAGCACCGAGACGAGACCTCGGTTTAAAGTCCCATCTGAAAGACTGTTAATTTTATTAGGGTCAGACGGGGGAACGAATATAGCTGTATGTAGCACCGTCGTATTTATACCAACACACGTATGTGGATAATGCTTAATGCGCATGGGTGACGAAAAACGGACGTTGAAACAGCTGTCTCAGGCATTTAAATTCCACGTTGCCTCCTCTCTCTCCCTCGTGGCGATGGATTCCATCAGGAATGAGGTCTCGCGAGTGATTAATATAAGTTGAAATAACTTGTTTCGCAATCGAGCTAAAATAAATGTGTATAAACTAAGACATGGCGAACCGATTAAAGAAAGGCGTAGTTTTTCAATTTGAGTATGTTATATTGCAAAATTATAATGGATGAGTGTGAAGTAGCAGTCCTACTTGTACGTAACAATATATATGATATAGTATCGCTTTAAACATTCATTGTGTCATACATGGGGTATCCTTTTATAGATAACTGTAAAGATAAATCACAATATACCTGGATAACTGAACGAGTAGAGCCTGCGTCAGTGCATTATTAACAACCAGTGTATATATACAGTTCAGATAGGTGCATTGTGAATACAAATCAGGATCGGTCGATCAATACAATCCGTATATTCTTATTCAAACAATCTTCAAGCAATGCAGAACGCTTACTGATCACTCCTCGCCTGATTGCAAGACAATGCTTGTCTATTGCATCATGCATGTTCAGTATATCTCAAACAATGTCAATACTACAGTAAGCCAGGTCACCAGACAGTGTACGAGTCAATGAGTCTGCTGTTCTATGACCCTGATACTAGCTATATTTTCATTTAAAGCGACACTACATCGGTTAAAACTCACTACAGTAGGCCAGGTCACCAGACAGTGTACGAGTCAATGAGTCTGCTGTTCTATGACCTTGATACTAGTTATATGTTCATTTAAAGCGACACTACATCGGTTAAAACTCACTACAGTATGCCTGGTCACCAGACAGTGTACACGTCAGTTAGTCTGCTGTTCTATGACCTTGATACTAGTTATATGTTCATTTAAAGCGACACTACATCGGTTAAATCTCACTACAGTAGGCCAGGTCACCAGACAGTGTACGAGTCAATGAGTCTGCTGTTCTATGACCTTGATACTAGTTATATGTTCATTTAAAGCGACACTACATCGGTTAAAACTCACTACAGTAGGCCCGGTCACCAGACAGTGAATAAGTCAGTGAATCTGCTGTTCTATGACCCTGATACTAGCTATATTTTCATTTAAAGCGACACTACATCGGTTAAAACTCACTACAGTATGCCAGGTCACCAGACAGTGTACACGTCAGTGAATCTGCTGTTCTATTTTTTTCATTTAGAGCGACATAATAATTCGGTGAAATCTCAAACGTCCACTGAAATGTAATTTCCTATTATATGGAATAATTCTTTTCCAAATAGTTACGTCAAAAACTGAGTATTTCAACCTGAAATACCAAATTAATGTAAATAAGAACACTATGTATGCGTAATACCACTCGTGTATCCTGAATAACACGACTTATGGTACAGATTTACCGTTATATCTCATATTTGTGACTATGCATATTTATATTTTTAGACTAATCCGAATTAAATTATCTCCAAACGGCAGTACCACACGTTTATTATACAGTCAACCCATAAGCAGCTAGCCAAGGGAATCGTAGAAAGTGGCTGCTTAACACATGTGGATGCTTAATAGAGGTCACATTTATATAATGAAACAACATAATGGGAATCTGGAAACTGGCTGCTTAATACAGGTTGGCTGCTTAATGGAGCAATTTGTAGTAGCAATGCTATTTATATGTAAAAATGCATTGTTTTGCTAATTGCGATATAATGTCGCTTTAATATAGGCCTACTATGCATAGTTCCCACGGCCTGTGAACACACTGTGAACATAATCAAAACAAATGGCCGCCATTTTGTTTGACAAGTTTTATAAAATGGCAATTTCAGGATTTTCCTAGTAATTCTTTAATTGCAATAACATAATGAATTTGTGTTTGTTAATATAAAATTTGGTAACATTTTAAAGGTATTGAAATGCACTTTTTAAATATTAATATTTTTTTGGACACATATATGGATTATAATTTATAAGAACTTAACTTGTACCTATTGTTGAAGGTCTATTTTCACAGTTAAATTATTATTTATTCGTTAGTTATACATGTACCAAATATGTGAAATGATACAAACCATCTGTTCATTGAGAGCTTTCGAACAATGTATGAGCCATGGTGATGGGATGACAAATAAATAGTTTATGCAGAAAACAAACAGTACGCTACTATACAATAAATATAATATATGATCAACTGTGTCAAACAAAATGGCAGCCACAGTAGGACTGATGACGTCACATGAGAACAATGTATTCGGAATAAAATATATTAACAGGGTCACAACATTTTCGCTACAGACGGATCTATAGTCCAGTGGTAGCACGCTGGATCGGTAATCCAGGGATCGCATGTTCGATCCCCCGTTTGATCCTAATAAAATTAACAATCTTTCAGATGGGACTTTAAACCGAGGTCTCGTGTCGGTGCTTTACACCGTGCACGTAAAAGAACCAGAGGAGATTCTGGAATGGGTCTCTGTCGGTATCATTGCAATATCCTCCAATAATCTAAAATGACTAATCTCTTTAGGAGGCGTCGCTCATATGGGCAACCGGTAGCGTAAAACACACACTCACACTCACACTTACACACTTACACACATACGCACGCACGCACGCACGCACTCACACTTACACACGCACACACGCACGCACGGACGCACGCACACACGCACACTCACACGCACACACGTACACACTTACACACGCACGCACGCACACTCACACACGCACGCACGCACACACACCCGCACGCACGCACGCACGCACACACACACACCCACACACACAACATTTCCAATAAAATATAATTATACCACGTAGCTCGCTATGTACAATACTATAATGGTTAGCACGTGTTATTGGACTGTCCAAATTCTTCTTCAACATACTTTTTGTCAAATTAACCTTTAGGAAAGAGGCAACCATACACGCAGATTGCTTTCTCCTCAATCCTACATGTATGTACATAATGTTTATACTTGACTATGTTTATTCAAAGAAATAAATAGTGTTTAAACTAAAATGGGTAATTTTGTCTATAAATAGTAATATTACTGGCAAAAAGTTTAAACTAAATTAAACTTTAGCATGCTGTAGGTGAACTGAGCAGATAACATGTGTAATATTGTTCTTATTTTTCCTAGAAAGTAGGGCTTGACATTCAAATTGCCCGGATCTGCTCATTCCGCCTACAGTATGCTAATGATAAGGAACTCCAGCAAGTAGAGAAGAGCGAGTGATAATATACATTTATACATTGAACATAAGTATTAATTCTTGCACGTTATATCTTACTTCTTATGAAAGTTTTACTTGTTACTGTTTTTAGAAAATCTTTCTTATATTCAGAATCACATTTGTGGAATTCCCTCCCTCATCACAACAAAACAACACGTTCTGTTCCACACTTCAAAGCTTTATATATCAGGTGGTGCAAAGAACTGACCAATAACCTAATATACAATAATAACAATAATTTACAATTATACATTAATATAATTATTAGTTCTTGCAGCTTATATCTTATTTCCTATGAAAATGTTACTGGTTACTGTTTACATGTTTCATTATACTATTTCATGTTTTACTGGTTACTGTTTACATGTTTCATTATGCTATTTCATGTTTTAAGTTGTTGAGGGCCTCATTGGTAGATTGACTTAATTGTTCAAATGAATTCTCTCGTTAAATAATATCTTTATCATTATTATTATTATTATTATTATTATTATTATTATTATTAGTATAGTAGTAGTAGGACCACCCTCTGTCCGCTGCCCGTTGTGGTCTGATTTAATGTACGTTCACAATACAGGCCCAATATGGCTCGATCGGGCAATCCAGGGGTCATCATAGACTCGGATGGGCTGGGCGATTTATGATCATCATGGCTTCTGACAGGCGATTCAGAGGCAACCATGGACTCAGACCTGCAATCCAGGACCAACATGAGGGTGTGAGATCCATAGTCACATTGGACCCAGGCAGGCGATCAAATGTCATCTTCATTCTCTTGTTGCTTTATAGCTGTGACAGTGAGTTAATTACTCATGGTTTAGTACGGTACTAGAGTACAGATGTTTGTGCACCAATGTTCACGTATGTCTGTCTCATACTGCCATTACCAGTACCAGCGGGACGGTAATAGTACGGCGATTAAACGATCATGAATGGCGACACTTTTATGCAGTTGATTATCATTATTAGTGTTCTGCACGGTTACGAACGGTCTGTTGGACAGGTTTTATTTAACAAATATCGAAGTAACACATGTATTAGCACCTAAACTATGATTTTGTCTCCGCAAAAGGAAACAGAAATTAACCGTATATTAATAGCTACCATTTATCAGGTCGTACAATGGCATGCATATGTTAATAGTTCACATTTCCAATGACAGCCGTTTCTATTCACATAACAGATATGGTAACACAAACACACTGATAGAGAACTATGTCGTCTGCCGATTTTCAAATAGTTTACTTATTTAGATTCATAAGCATGTCTTGGTTACCATTCTAATTGTCTCCGTTGGCGACTCGTGTGTTGCCAAGCATGTTGAAAGCAGTTTTGAAAGCATGTTTTGAATATTAGTTTAAACTTTATTTATTTTACAACGATTGCGAAGCAAGTTCTAACAACTTATATTAATCACTCTCGTTGGCGCGGATGAAAGCGTAAATGTTGTCATTTATGTGGGAGGAAACCGGAGTACCCGGTGAAAACCGCCTGTCCGATCTGGCGATCACCGTACCATCTCACATACTTCCCGCCCGGGGATCGAACCCGGGTTGCATTGGTGAGAAGCGAGCGTGCTAACCACTGCGCTGATTTAACAGCCTAAAAGCAGTTTTTGAAGAGAAAGAAGAAGAATATTTAAAATCAGCAGATGACACGTTTTGTTTCCAGTGAATAATTATCTGTTGCATGTGTCTCCGTTACAGAACAAAAGCTAACAATGCATCAAAGGCCATATTTACCGCCATTGGTGAAGTCGTTGCTTTAAAGGTTATAACACCAATGGTAAAACAAAGCGGAACCATTGGCTTAGGGGCTACGCACCGTTTTTCACCTGCAGCTAAATTAAAAGTGTGTGCACAAATTTGCAGAGACGACAACAGTATGAAATCTATGCCTATTTGGTTTAGCTCGATTGCTAAAAATGTTTTAGAACATTCGATTAATCGCCCTCGAGACCTCATTCCTGATTAATTCCATCACCAGGGGGACGAGAGAATACACCCTAAGAGTACAACTACCGCGACTGAACCCCTGTAATACAGTTATATCGAACATTCGTAACCAACATTAACTAAATTATGCCTTTAATTCTCCAACGTTTCGGATAATAATTATCCCTCTTCAGGGAATATTTAAAAAATTACAAGTTTGTTCATTTGATTTGTTCTGTACATTGTATATATAGAATTAATGCAATACAATATGATTAAAATAAATAAAAAATATAAACACACAATAGAAACTGACGTTATGTTACGTGACGTTAACTTGCGATAATCCGCCAATCTCCAACTTTGCCCTCCTAAGCCAACTACTGACGTTCTTAAAAATCTTTCTTATATTCCGGGTCACACTTGTGGAATTCCCTCCCTTATCACATCAAAACAGCACAGTCTGTTCCGCACTTCAAAGCTGTATATATCAGTTGGTGCAAAGAACAGACCAATAACCTAATAAACTGATAATTTACAATTATACATGAATATAATTATTAGTTCTTGCAGCTTATATCTTATTTTATATGAAAGTTTTACTGGTTACTGTTTACATGTTTCATTATGCTATTTCATGTTTTAATTTGTTGAGGGCCCCATGGTAGATTGACTTATTTGTTCAAATGAGTTATCTCGCTAAATAAAGTCTTTATTATTATTAAATATTATGTATTATTATTATTCTCTCGTTAAATATAGTCTTTATTATTATTATTATTATTATAATGTCCACAACGCAAAGCAACGTCATTTCGCGAGGGAAAACACATGTATACATGAACGTACATAAGTACAGCAATAAATGATACTGGGTACAAGTATACAAGTGTATCCTTTAGTGAATAGTTATCTATCTAATTGCAAGTAAATTGCACGTTTTTGTTTTGTTTGCTTAACATGTATAATGCGGTAATTCCAAACTGTAAGCGTATAATGTCAAGCAACGAACGCGCATTCAAACAATGGATACTATTCATTTCAGTATACAGTCAAACCTGTCTTAAGCAACCAGCCAAGTGAGTCAGAGAAAGTGGCTGCTTAACACAGGTGGCTGCTTAATAGAGGTCAAATGTGTAATAAAACAACTGATTGGGAATCGGGAAACTGGCTGCCTAATATTGGTTGGCCGCTTAATGGAGGTGACCACTAATACAAGTTTAAACTAAATAAGCAACTAAAGCACTGTCATGGTACCTCTTGTTTTATTAACTTTAACTTTTGGCCCCAATAGCATTTCTACAAAGAGAAGATATATTGAAAATGTGAAGGTAATTATTGAAGATAATATTATATGTAGATTCTTTAAAGTGACACTACATCGGTGAAAACACACAATTATACAGAATGTAATATCCTATTAGATGGTATAACCCCCCCCCAAATATTTGCCTCAAACACTGAGTATCTTAACTACTAAACAAGCGTCGTATACGCGGTTTGTTGACATAACAAAATAATGTAAACAGGGTCGACATACATGTGTAATACATACCTGTGTATCCCGAATATCGAGATTTATGGTACAGATTTACCATTATATCTCATATTTGTGCCTATGCATATTTATTTGTAGACTATTCTTAGTTAAATTATCTCTAAGCGAAAGTATCGCGCGTTTAGTATTGACTCCAATGACAAACAAACGTTATTTCAGGAGCGTGGATGACCGTTATATGAAATCCTACTTTCACTTTTGAAAGTTTGTAGACGTCAAACACACTGATTATGGATCCAATGTTATAGTGTTCGAATGAATTCAGAAGAATGTGTAGTAGCACTGCATTTATACGCGAAAGAAATTGCATTTTATTTGCTTTTTGTGATGTAATGTCGCTTTAAAGACAATTTCCAATAATAGTTTACAAATTGCTTTTCTAAACCTGACCCTCCATTGGGGAGGTGATTCAGAAATACTGTCTGTCCGAATAGCGCAGTGGTTAGCACGCTCGCTTCTCACCAATGCAACCTGGGTTCGATCCTCGGACCGGGAAGTATGTGCGATGGTACCGTGGTCGCCATATCGGACAGGTTTGTTTTCGCCGGTTACTCCGGTTTCCTCCCATACGAATGACCACAATAACGCTTTCATCCGCGCCAACGAGGGTGATTAATATAAGTTAATAAGTTAAAACTTGCTTCGCAAACGTTGTAAGATAAATACAGTTTTGACTAAATACAGTCTGATATAAACCGTCAGGTTTGTTTAAGTCTATTTATTCGACATTATATAGCATAATTTACAACAAATAAATACAGAATAAATACAAGTGGATTGAAATGAAAGCTAAACGCACAGGTTTACCGGAATCGAATGCCTTTATAACTAGCAGAATATAATAACGTTTATGTTGTTTTTAGTTTGGCTTCGATAACACATTTAAGAAGAGTCAATGGTCTAATTTTATCCGTTGAATTATACACTTGGGGGTGAAGTAGTCGGACGGCGGCAGTAATAGACATCTCAAAGTGAAAACAGATCTGTTTCTTATTGAAAATCTCCATTGATCTCACTGTAATGGCACTAACCGCTCAATTTGCATTAAGCACCCGTGCAGAAGTAACAAATTAAAATAGGATATGTCTTTGATTAATTCATCCGAACTGCCTGCACGTGTATTGTTTGCTATTAAAGAGTTACTATTGAGCGGAAGATTACCAATGTAGCTCAAATGTTTGACTCATTTACGTATATGTTTTATTTTATGAAATATATACCCGATCTTGGTCAGAACGTATATTTTCTGGACGAATGGGAATTTATGTGATACGAATTACTGCTATGTATTCGTATTGTAGGTATTAAAATGGTCCAATTGTTTTCATGGAACTAGTTCCAAGCTTTCATTGGTGTGTGCATAGAAATACAGACTTGAGCCAGGTCAATCAATCTATTTACGTAGTTGAAATTCTGCAACAATATTTGGTTCCCATATGATTCACGGATGTTCCAGCAGAGATGTGGTATATACTATTATGTTGGACAGGGTTTCATGTTATTGTCCACACGTTTGCATATTAATTACTAAATTTATGCATCTTATAATATATATACATACATTCACTCAATACACTATCCGAGTGTGTATTATGCAGGGTGAGTCTTCAATCGTCCTTCTATTACATATTTATAATATAGGTAATAATTTTCCTGTTATGACTCTGTTTTAATAACAAAGCTATTAGGCATTTAATTTTTTGAAAGATCATAGCTATGCATGATACAAACAGTCCCATTCCAGAAGGTATCATAGCTATGCATGATACAGACAGTCCCATTCCAGAAGGTATCATAGCTATGCATGATACAGACAGTCCCATTCCAGAAGGTATCATAGCTATGCATGATACAGACAGTCCCATTCCAGAAGGTAGCATAGCTATGCATGATACAGACAGTCCCATTGCAGAAGGTATCATAGCTATGCATGATACAGACAGTCCCATTCCAGAAGGTATCATAGCTATGCATGATACAGACAGTCCCATTGCAGAAGGTATCATAGCTATGCATGATACAGACAGTCCCATTCCAGAAGGTATCATAGCTATGCATGATACAGACAGTCCCATTCCAGAAGGTATCATAGCTATGCATGATACAGACAGTCCCATTGCAGAAGGTATCATAGCTATGCATGATACAGACAGTCCCATTGCAGAAGGTATCATAGCTATGCATGATACAGACAGTCCCATTTCGGCGTGGATTAGATATACGGCGTGGATTAGAATGTGCTGCACACTGAGCTATACGGCGTGGATTAGAATGTGCTGCACACTGAGATATACGGCGTGGATTAGAATGTGTTGCACACTGAGCTATACGGCGTGGATTAGAATGTGCTGCACACTGAGATCTTCTTCTTCTTGTCGTTCGCGAATCACATAGACAAGCCGGCAACAAACACGAAATGGGCCTTCCTCCTCAGATCCTCCCGGCAGCCATGTAACTTCGTCTGGAGAGAAGTATCTGTTGGCCAGGTTGTTTTTCTCAGCCCATGAAGATTGGGACACTCCTGGAGGATGTGTTCTGCAGTCTGGTCCCCTACGTTGCAGCTGCAGGCAGTTGATGGAGCTAGTCCAAGCTTCCGACACATATGGAAGTTCAGGCGGTTATGCCCTGTTCTAAGCCGGAATATCCTGACTTGCTCCTGTCTGGTGAGAAGGTGGTAGTCATCCTTCTCGACTGTTGGCTTTGATGCAGATTTGATTATGGTGCATTTCTCCTTGTAAGTCAAATCTTTGTCTGGTTGCCTCTCGGTAGAACCTTGCTTGGCAAGCTGGTCAGCGGCTTCATTGTCAGGGATGCCTATGTGTGCAGGTACCCACTGGAGGACAGTTCTTTTAGTTACGCTGACTGTTCGAAGGGCTTACATCAGGTGGGGTTCTTTGTTGTTAGACAGGGCATCCATAACTGAGAGCGCATCAGTCAGGATGACAACCTGGGCACACTCCACAGTGTTGTGTACTAGAGATGCTGCTGTTTCAAGGGCCTGTACTTCTGTCCCATAGTTGCTGCAGTGTACTCCAGTAGGTAGAGCAACTGACTGTGTGTGTCCATCTGGGTGTCGGACATACACACCTGCTCCTCCGTTTGCTACTGCTTTTGTGGCTGAACCATCTGTGTAGACTTGTATCCATGCTTCTCCAGGATAACACTTGTCGATGTGTGCTACACTGAGATATACGGCATGGATTAGAATGTGCTGCACACTGAGATATACGGCGTGGAATAGAGTGTGCTGCACACTGAGATATACGGCGTGGATTAGAATGTGCTGCACACTGAGATGTTCGGTGTGGTGGTTAGAATGTACTGCACACTGAGCTATACGACGTGGATTAGAATGTACTGCACACTGAGATATACGACGAGGATTAGAATGTGCTGCACACTGAGATATACAGCATGGATTAGAATGTGCTGCACACTGAGATATACAGCGTGGATTAGAATGTGTTGCACACTGGGATGTGGTGGTTAGAATATGCTGTACACTGATATGTACGGTGTGGTTGTTATAATGTGCTGTACACTGAGATGTACGGTGTGGTTGTTAGAATGTGTTGTATACTGAGACGTTCGGTGTGGTGGTTAGAATGTGTTGCACACTGAGATATAGGGCGTGTATTAGAATGTGCTGCATACTGAGATATACGGCGTGGATTAGAATGTGCTGCACACTGAGATATACGGCATGGATTAGAATGTGCTGCACACTGAGATATACGGCGTGGATTAGAATGTGCTGCACACTGATATATACGGCGTGGATTAGAATGTGCTGCACACTAAGATATACAGCGTGGATTAGAATGTGTTGCACATTGGGATGTGGTGGTTAGAATGTGCTGTACACTGATATGTACGGTGTGGTTGTTAGAATGTGTTGTATACTGAGACGTTCGGTGTGGTGGTTAGAATGTGTTGCACACTGAGATATACGGCGTGGATTAGAATGTGCTGCATACTGAGATATACGGCGTGGATTAGAATGTGCTGCACACTGAGATATACGGCATGGATTAGAATGTGCTGCACACTGAGATATACGGCGTGGATTAGAATGTGCTGCACACTGAGATATACGGCGTGGATTAGAATGTGCTGCACACTAAGATATACAGCGTGGATTAGAATGTGTTGCACATTGGGATGTGGTGGTTAGAATGTGCTGTACACTGATATGTACGGTGTGGTTGTTAGATGTGTATAAGATGAGATATACGGCGTGGATTAGAATGCTGCACATGAGATATACGGCGTGGATTAGAAGTGCTGCACATGAGATATACGGCGTGGAAAATTGTGCACACTGAGATTAAGACGTGGATTAATGTGCTGCACCTGAGATATAGATATGTACGGTGTGGTTGTTAGAATGTGTTGTATACTGAGACGTTAGGTGTGGTGGTTAGAATGTGTTGCACACTGAGATATACGGCGTGGATTAGAATTGGCTGCACACTGAGATATACGGCGTGGATTAGAATGTGCTGCACACTGAGATATACTGGCGTGGATTAGAATTTGTTGCACACTGAGATGTAAGACGTGGATTAGAATGTGCTGCACACTGAGATATACTGGCGTGAATTAGAATGTGCTGCACACTGAGATATACTGGCGTGGATTAGAATGTGTTGCACACTGAGCTATAAGACGTGGATTAGAATGTGCTGCACACTGAGATATACGGCATGGATTAGAATGTGCTGCACACGAGATATGCCGCATGGATTAAAATGTGCTGCACACTGAGATATACGGCGTGGATTAGAATGTGCTGCACACTGAGATATACGGCGTGGATTAGAATGTGCTGCACACTGAGATATACGGCGTGGATTAGAATGTGCTGCACACTGAGATATACGGCGTGGATTAGAATGTGCTGCACACTGAGATATACGGCGTGGATTAGAATGTGCTGCACACTGAGATATACGGCGTGGATTAGAATGTGCTGCACACTGAGATATACGCGTGGATTAGAATGTGCTGCACACTGAGATATACGGCGTGGATTAGAATGTGCTGCACACTGAGATATACGGCGTGGATTAGAATGCTGCACACTGAGATATACGCGTGGATTAGAATGTGCTGCACACTGAGATATATGGCTGGATTAGAATGTGCTGCACACGAGATATGCCGCGTGGATTAGAATGTGCTGCACACTGAGATATACGGCGTGGATTAATGTGCTGCACACTGAGATATACTGGCGTGGATTAGAATTGTTGCACACTGAGATATAAGACGTGGATTAGAATGTGCTGCACACTGAGATATACTGGCGTGGATTAGAATGTGCTGCACACTGAGATATACTGGCGTGGATTAGAATGTGCTGCACACTGAGATATACGGCGTGGATTAGAATGTGCTGCACACTGAGTTATACGGCATGGATTAGAATGTGCTGCACACTGAGATATGCGGCGTGGATTAGAATGTGTTGCACACTGAGATATACGGCGTGGATTAGAATGTGCTGCACACTGAGATATACGGCGTGGATTAGAATGTGCTGCACACTGAGATATACTGGCGTGGATTAGAATGTGTTGCACACTGAGATATAAGACGTGGATTAGAATGTGCTGCACACTGAGATATACTGGCGTGGATTAGAATGTGTTGCACACTGAGCTATAAGACGTGGATTAGAATGTGCTGCACACTGAGATATGCGGCGTGGATTAGAATGTGCCTCACACTGAGATATACGGCGTGGATTAGAATTGGCTGCACACTGAGATATACGGCGTGGATTAGAATGTGCTGCACACTGAGATATACGGCGTGGATTAGAATGTGCTGCACACTGAGATATACGGCGTGGATTAGAATGTGCTGCACACTGAGATATACGGCATGGATTAGAATGTGCTGCACACTGAGATATACGGCGTGGATTAGAATGTGCTGCACACTGAGATATACGGCATGGATTAGAATGTGCTGCACACGAGATATGCCGCGTGGATTAGAATGTGCTGCACACTGAGATATACGGCGTGGATTAGAATGTGCTGCACACTGAGATATACGGCGTGGATTAGAATGTGCTGCACACTGAGATATACTGGCGTGGATTAGAATTTGTTGCACACTGAGATATAAGACGTGGATTAGAATGTGCTGCACACTGAGATATACGGCGTGGATTAGAATGTGCTGCGCACTGAGATATACTGGCGTGGATTAGAATGTGTTACACACTGAGATGTACGGTGTGGTGGTTAGAATGTGCTGTACACTGATATGTACGGTGTGGTTGTTAGAATGTGCTGTACACTGAGATGTACGGTGTGGTTGTTAGAATGTGTTGTATACTGAGACGCTCGGTGTGGTGGTTAGAATGTGTTGCACACTGAGATATACGACGGGGATTAGAATGTGCTGCACACTGAGATATACGGCATGGATTAGAATGTACTGCACACTGAGATATGCGGCATGGATTAGAATGTGCTGCACACTGAGATATGCAGCATAGATTAGAATGTACTGCACACTGAGATATACCAAACACACAAACGACGTGGCTTAGAATGTGCTGCACACTGAGATATACGGCGTGGATTAGAATGTGCTGCAAACTGAGATATACGGCGTGGATTAGAATGTGCTGCACACTGAGATATACGGCATGGATTAGAATGTGCTGCACACTGAGATATACGGCGTGGATTAGAATGTGCTGCACACTGAGATATACGGCGTGGATTAGAATGTGCTGCACACTGAGATATACGGCGTGGATTAGAATGTGCTGCTGCACACTGAGATATACGGCATGGATTAGAATGTGCTGCACACTGAGATATACGGCGTGGATTAGAATGTGCTGCACACTGAGATATACTGGCGTGGATTAGAATGTGCTGCACACTGAGATAAGAGGTGGTTAGAATGTGCTGTACACTGAGATATACGGCGTGAATTAGAATGTGCTGCACACTGAGATATACGGCGTGGATTAGAATGTGCTGCACACTGAGATATACGGCGTGGATTAGAATGTGCTGCACACTGAGATATACGGCGTGGATTAGAATGTGCTGCACACTGAGATATAGGCATGGATTAGAATGTGCTGCACACGAGATATGGCGTGGATTAGAATGTGCTGCACACTGAGATATAGGGTGGATTAGAATGTGCTGCACACTGAGATATACGGCGTGGATTAGAATGTGCCACACTGAGATATACGGCGTGGATTAGAATTGCTGCACACTGAGATATACGGCGTGGATTAGAATGTGCTGCACACTGAGATATACGGCGTGGATTAGAATGTGCTGCACACTGAGATATACGGCGTGGATTAGAATGTGCTGCACACTGAGATATACGGCGTGGATTAGAATGTGCTGCACACTGAGATATACGGCGTGGATTAGAATGTGCTGCACACTGAGATATACTGGCGTGGATTAGAATTTGTTGCACACTGAGATATAAGACGTGGATTAGAATGTGCTGCACACTGAGATATACGGGGGATTAGAATGTGCTGCACACTGAGATATACGGCGTGGATTAGAATGTGCTGCACACTGAGATATACGGCGTGGATTAGAATTTGTTGCACACTGAGATAAGACGTGGATTAGAATGTGCTGCACACTGAGATATACGGCGTGGATTAGAATGTGCTGCCACTGAGATATACGGCGTGGATTAGAATGTTGCACACTGAGATGTACGGGTGGTGGTTAGAATGTGCTGACACTGATATGTACGGGGTTGTTAGAATGTGCTGCACACTGAGATATACGGCGTGGATTAGAATGTGCTGCACACTGAGATATACGGCATGGATTAGAATGTGCTGCACACTGAGATATACGGCGTGGATTAGAATGTGCTGCACACTGAGATATAAGACGTGGATTAGAATGTGCTGCACACTGAGATATACGGCATGAATTAGAATGTGCTACACACTGAGATATACGACGGGATTAGAATGTGCTGCACACTGATATATACGGCATGGATTAGAATGTACTGCACACTGAGATATGCGGCATGGATTAGAATGTGCTGCACACTGAGATATGCAGCATGGATTAGAATGTACTGCACACTGAGATATACGGCATGGATTAGAATGTGTTGCACACTGAGATATGCGGCGTGGATTAGAATGTGCTGCACACTGAGATATACGGCGTGGATTAGAATGTGCTGCACACTGAGATATACGGCGTGGATTAGAATGTGCTGCACACTGAGATATACGGCATGGATTAGAATGTGCTGCACACTGAGATATACGGCGTGGATTAGAATGTGCTGCACACTGAGATATGCGGCGTGGATTAGAATGTGCTGCACACTGAGATATAAGGCGTGGATTAGAATGTGCTGCACACTGAGATATACGACGTGGATTACAATGTGCTGCACACTGAGATATACTGGCGTGGATTAGAATGTGTTGCACACTGAGATATACGGCATGGATTAGAATGTGCTGCACACTGAGATATACGGCGTGGATTAGAATGTGCTGCACACTGAGATATACTGGCGTGGATTAGAATGTGTTGCACCCTGAGCTATAAGACGTGGATTAGAATGTGCTGCACACTGAGATATGCGGCGTGGATTAGAATGTGCCTCACACTGAGATATACGGCGTGGATTAGAATTGGCTGCACACTGAGATATACGGCGTGGATTAGAATGTGCTGCACACTGAGATATACGGCGTGGATTAGAATGTGCTGCACACTGAGATATATGGCATGGATTAGAATGTGCTGCACACGAGATATGCCGCGTGGATTAGAATGTGCTGCACACTGAGTTATAGGGGGGATTAGAATGTGCTGCACACTGAGATATACGGCGTGGATTAGAATGTGCTGCACACTGAGTTATACTGGCGTGGATTAGAATTTGTTGCACACTGAGATATAAGACGTGGATTAGAATGTGCTGCACACTGAGATATACGGCGTGGATTAGAATGTGCTGCACACTGAGATATACCGCTTGGATTAGAATGTGCTGCACACTGAGATATACGGCGTGGATTAGAATGTGATGCACACTGAGATATACGGCGTGGATTAGAATGTGCTGCACACTGAGATATACTGGCGTGGATTAGAATTTGTTGCACACTGAGATATAAGACGTGGATTAGACTGTGCTGCACACTGAGATATACGGCGTGGATTAGAATGTGCTGCACACTGAGATATACGGCGTGGATTAGAATGTGCTGCACACTGAGATATACTGGCGTGGATTAGAATTTGTTGCACACTGAGATATAAGACGTGGATTAGAATGTGCTGCACACTGAGATATACGGCGTGGATTAGAATGTGCTGCGCACTGAGATATACTGGCGTGGATTAGAATATGTTGCACACTGAGATGTACGGTGTGGTGGTTAGAATGTGCTGTACACTGATATGTACGGTGTGGTTGTTAGAATGTGCTGTACACTGAGATGTACGGTGTGGTTGTTAGAATGTGTTGTATACTGAGACGCTAGGTGTGATGGTTAGAATGTGTTGCACACTGAGATATACGGCGTGGATTAGAATGTGCTGCACACTGAGATATACGGCGTGGATTAGAATGTGCTGCACACTGAGATATACGGCATGAATTAGAATGTGCTACACACTGAGATATACGACGGGGATTAGAATGTGCTGCACACTGATATATACGGCATGGATTAGAATGTACTGCACACTGAGATATGCGGCATGGATTAGAATGTGCTGCACACTGAGATATGCAGCATGGATTAGAATGTACTGCACACTGAGATATACGGCATGGATTAGAATGTGTTGCACACTGAGATATGCGGCATGGATTAGAATGTGCTGCACACTGAGATATACGGCGTGGATTAGAATGTGCTGCACACTGAGATATACGGCGTGGATTAGAATGTGCTGCACACTGAGATATACGGCATGGATTAGAATGTGCTGCACACTGAGATATACGGCGTGGATTAGAATGTGCTGCACACTGAGATATGCGGCGTGGATTAGAATGTGCTGCACACTGAGATATAAGGCGTGGATTAGAATGTGCTGCACACTGAGATATACGACGTGGATTACAATGTGCTGCACACTGAGATATACTGGCGTGGATTAGAATGTGTTGCACACTGAGATATAAGACGTGGATTAGAATGTGCTGCACACTGAGATATACGGCATGGATTAGAATGTGCTGCACACTGAGATATGCGGCGTGGATTAGAATGTGTTGCACACTGAGATATACGGCGTGGATTAGAATGTGCTGCACACTGAGATATACGGCGTGGATTAGAATGTGCTGCACACTGAGATATACTGGCGTGGATTAGAATGTGCTGCACACTGAGATATACGGCGTGGATTAGAATGTGCTGCACACTGAGATATACTGGCGTGGATTAGAATGTGTTGCACACTGAGCTATAAGACGTGGATTAGAATGTGCTGCACACTGAGATATGCGGCGTGGATTAGAATGTGCTCACACTGAGATATACGGCGTGGATTAGAATGTGCTGCACACTGAGATATACGGCGTGGATTAGAATGTGCTGCACACTGAGATATACTGGCGTGGATTAGAATGTGCTGCACACTGAGATATAGGCGTGGATTAGAATGTGCTGCACACTGAGATATACGGCGTGGATTAGAATGTGCTGCACACTGAGATATACGGCGTGGATTAGAATGTGCTGCACACTGAGATGTACGGTGTGGTGGTTAGAATGTGCTGTACACTGAGATGTACGGTGTGGTTGTTAGAATGTGTTGTATACTGAGACGCTCGGTGTGGTGGTTAGAATGTGTTGCACACTGATATATACGTCGTGGATTAGAATGTGCTGCACACTGAGATATACGGCGTGGATTAGAATGTGCTGCACACTGAGATATACGGCATGGATTAGAATGTGCTACGCACTGAGATATACGACGGGGATTAGAATGTGCTGCACACTGAGATATACGGCATGGATTAGAATGTGCTGCACACTGAGATATAGGGCATGGATTAGAATGTGTTGCACACTGAGATATGCGGCGTGGATTAGAATGTGCTGCACACTGAGATATACGGCGTGGATTAGAGTGTGCTGCACACTGAGATATACTGGCGTGGATTAGAATGTGTTGCACACTGAGATATAAGACGTGGATTAGAATGTGCTGCACACTGAGATATACTGGCGTGGATTAGAATGTGTTGCACACTGAGCTATAAGACGTGGATTAGAATGTGCTGCACACTGAGATATGCGGCGTAGATTAGAATGTGCCTCACACTGAGATATACGGCGTGGATTAGAATTGGCTGCACACTGAGATATACGGCGTGGATTAGAATGTGCTGCACACTGAGATATACGGCGTGGATTAGAATGTGCTGCACACTGAGATATACGGCGTGGATTAGAATGTGCTGCACACTGAGATATACCGCTTGGATTAGAATGTGCTGCACACGAGATATGCCGCGTGGATTAGAATGTGCTGCACACTGAGATATACGGCGTGGATTAGAATGTGCTGCACACTGAGATATACGGCGTGGATTAGAATGTGCTGCACACTGAGATATACGGCGTGGATTAGAATGTGCTGCACACTGAGATATACGACGTGGATTAGAATGTGCTGCACACTGAGATATACGGCGTGGATTAGAATGTGCTGCACACTGAGATATACGGCGTGGATTAGAATGTGCTGCACACTGAGATATACGACGTGGATTAGAATGTGCTGCACACTGAGATATACGGCGTGGATTAGAATGTGCTGCACACTGAGATATACGGCATGGATTAGAATGTGCTGCACACTGAGATATGCGGCGTGGATTAGAATGTGCTGCACACTGAGATATACGGCGTGGATTAGAATGTGCTGCACACTGAGATATACGGCGTGGATTAGAATGTGCTGCACACTGAGATATACGGCGTGGATTAGAATGTGCTGCACACTGAGATATACTGGCGTGGATTAGAATGTGCTGCACACTGAGATATACGGCGTGGATTAGAATGTGCTGCACACTGAGATATACTGGCGTGGATTAGAATGTGTTGCACACTGAGATATAAGACGTGGATTAGAATGTGCTGCACACTGAGATATACGGCATGGATTAGAATGTGCTGCACACTGAGATATGCGGCATGGATTAGAATGTGCTGCACACTGAGATATGCAGCATGGATTAGAATGTACTGCACACTGAGATATACGGCATGGATTAGAATGTGTTGCACACTGAGATATGCGGCGTGGATTAGAATGTGCTGCACACTGAGATATACGGCGTGGATTAGAATGTGCTGCACACTGAGATATACGGCATGGATTAGAATGTGCTGCACACTGAGATATACGGCGTGGATTAGAATGTGCTGCACACTGAGATATGCGGCGTGGATTAGAATGTGCTGCACACTGAGATATACGGCGTGGATTAGAATGTGCTGCACACTGAGATATACGGCGTGGATTAGAATGTGCTGCACACTGAGATATACTGGCGTGGATTAGAATGTGTTGCACACTGAGATATAAGACGTGGATTAGAATGTGCTGCACACTGAGATATACGGCATGGATTAGAATGTGCTGCACACTGAGATATGCGGCGTGGATTAGAATGTGTTGCACACTGAGATATACGGCGTGGATTAGAATGTGCTGCACACTGAGATATACGGCGTGGATTAGAATGTGCTGCACACTGAGATATACTGGCGTGGATTAGAATGTGTTGCACACTGAGATATAAGACGTGGATTAGAATGTGCTGCACACTGAGATATACTGGCGTGGATTAGAATGTGTTGCACACTGAGCTATAAGACGTGGATTAGAATGTGCTGCACACTGAGATATGCGGCGTGGATTAGAATGTGCCTCACACTGAGATATACGGCGTGGATTAGAATTGGCTGCACACTGAGATATACGGCGTGGATTAGAATGTGCTGCACACTGAGATATACGGCGTGGATTAGAATGTGCTGCACACTGAGATATACGGCGTGGATTAGAATGTGCTGCACACTGAGATATACGGCGTGGATTAGAATGTGCTGCACACGAGATATACGGCGTGGATTAGAATGTGCTGCACACTGAGATATACGGCGTGGATTAGAATGTGCTGCACACTGAGATATACGGCGTGGATTAGAATGTGCTGCACACTGAGATATACGGCGTGGATTAGAATGTGCTGCACACTGAGATATACGGCGTGGATTAGAATGTGCTGCACACTGAGATATACGGCGTGGATTAGAATGTGCTGCACACTGAGATATACGGCGTGGATTAGAATGTGCTGCACACTGAGATATACGGCGTGGATTAGAATGTGCTGCACACTGAGATATACGGCGTGGATTAGAATGTGCTGCACACTGAGATATACGGCGTGGATTAGAATGTGCTGCACACTGAGATATACTGGTGGATTAGAATGTGTTGCACACTGAGATATAAGACGTGGATTAGAATGTGCTGCACACTGAGATATACGGCGTGGATTAGAATGTGCTGCACACTGAGATATACGGCGTGGATTAGAATGTGCTGCACACTGAGATATACGGCGTGGATTAGAATGTGCTGCACACTGAGATATACGGCGTGGATTAGAATTTGCTGCACACTGAGATATACGGCGTGGATTAGAATGTGCTGCACACTGAGATATACGGCGTGGATTAGAATGTGCTGCACACTGAGATATACGGCGTGGATTAGAATGTGCTGCACACTGAGATATACGGCTGGATTAGAATGTGCTGCACACGAGATATGCCGCGTGGATTAGAATGTGCTGCACACTGAGATATACGGCGTGGATTAGAATGTGCTGCACACTGAGATATACGGCGTGGATTAGAATGTGCTGCACACTGAGATATACTGGCGTGGATTAGAATTTGTTGCACACTGAGATATAAGACGTGGATTAGAATGTGCTGCACACTGAGATATACGGCGTGGATTAGAATGTGCTGCACACTGAGATATACTGGCGTGGATTAGAATGTGCTGCACACTGAGATGTACGGTGTGGTATTAGAATGTGCTGTACACTGAGATATACGGGTGTGGTTAGAATGTGCTGTACACTGAGATATACGTTAGAATGTGTGTACTGAGACCCGGTGTGGTGTTAGAATGTGCTGCACACTGAGATATACGGCGTGGATTAGAATGTGCTGCACACTGAGATATACGGCGTGGATTAGAATGTGCTGCACACTGAGATATACGGCGTGGATTAGAATGTGCTGCACACTGAGATATACGGCGTGGATTAGAATGTGCTGCACACTGAGATATACGGCATGGATTAGAATGTGCTGCACACTGAGATATACGGCGTGGATTAGAATGTGCTGCACACTGAGATATGCGGCGTGGATTAGAATGTGCTGCACACTGAGATATACGCGTGGATTAGAATGTGCTGCACACTGAGATATACGGCGTGGATTAGAATGTGCTGCACACTGAGATATACGGCGTGGATTAGAATGTGCTGCACACTGAGATATACGGCGTGGATTAGAATGTGCTGCACACTGAGATATACGGCGTGGATTAGAATGTGCTGCACACTGAGATATACGGCGTGGATTAGAATGTGCTGCACACTGAGATATACGGCGTGGATTAGAATGTGCTGCACACTGAGATATACTGGCGTGGATTAGAATGTGCTGCACACTGAGATATACGGCGTGGATTAGAATGTGCTGCACACTGAGATATACTGGCGTGGATTAGAATGTGCTGCACACTGAGATAT